>JAMJFZ010002117.1:7505000-8042500 GCA_026225945.1 Cricetomys ansorgei
CACTGTCTCCCGGTCCCCTCAAGCGTACCCCTTCCTGCTCTGCACACACATCGTCTTGCTCAGCGGATCTCTGCTGTGTATGCTACCCACTCATTAGTCACTTACGGCAGCTGTCTGTGTTCAGGTGTATAATCAGCTCGAGAGTAGTGATGCTAGTCTTCGGGATTTGCCAAAGCGAAGCCAAAAAGTGCTGCTGTTAAGTAAAAAGGTACTTTAAAGAAAAGAAAAGGGGGGAAAAAATCACAGTCTTAAGTTGTTAAAATCTTTGGTGAGAACAAACCTTATATCTGTGGAATTGTGAGGAAGGAAAATTTGTGCTGACTGGAGTGCTGCACCTCTATAATCCCAGCGTTTGAGACGTGAGGCGGAGGATAGTGAGTTTGAGGCCAACCTGGGCACAGTTGCCAGGCCTTGTGTAAAAGCAAACAAATCAGGGAGGAGAGATGGCCCAGTGGTTAGGAGCAGTTGCTGCTGGTCCGGGAGTTCAGTTTCCAGCACCCACATCAGGCAGCTCACAACTACCTCTCATTCCAGCTCCAGGGTATCCAGGGCTTCTTTGCTTATGGGGCATGTGCGCATCCATGTAGGCACAGGCTCCTACATATAATTAAAAATAAACCTTAAAAAAAGTAAAAACCAGGGCTGGCGGTGTAGCTTAGTTGGGAGAATGCTTACCCAGCACGCAGGAAGCCCTGGGTTTTACCTGTAGCACCTTAAGACCGGTGTGGTAGATCACTCCTACACTCCCAATCTTGGCTGCATAGCAAGTTTGAGGTCTACATGGAAACTTTTTCTGAAGTATAAATAAATAAGCGGTAGTTTGCTTTTGTACCTCACATTGCTAAGGTGACAGCCACAGCATGGTATTTACTGAGGGTAAAGAGGGCATTACATTTGTGAGTAGCCATGAACAACCTTACGCCAGACCTTTATGCCTGTGCGAAGGCTTCAGCCAGGCATCCCCTGAAACAAGAACACAAAGCCACTTCCTGGGAGTAAAGTATGGCTACACTAGGTTAGGAATGGATTTGTTCTGAAAAGCGAAATCTCCAAAGAGGCTGTAGCGGCTGATGAAGAAGCTTCTGCCACATTCCCAGCAGAAGCAGAACACCCTGAAGTCCATTTCAGAGTGCCAACAAGTGAGGAATTGGAAGACATGTTTAGTCTTCTGTGATGGAAGAAGACGATGAAGCAGAGCTATCAACGGGGACATTATTAGATTTTGTCAGTGTGTTTCAAATTCTACACGTCCCAAAGGACAAGATAGTGGGATATGGCCCTTGGATGGAACAACATCAAAGTCATCCATGTGATCACTTAAGGACTTAACCCCTGCAAACATTGTTGATGAACTAATGAGACAACCTCAGATCCCAATGCCTTTAAAAACTACGTATTTGTTTATTTCTAGACAGGGTCTCGTTGTCATTTTGGCTGGCCCAAACTCACTATGTAGACCATATTGGTTTTGAACTCACAGAGATCTGTCTGCCTTCCTAATGGTGGGTGGGACAAAAGGCCTGTGCCACCATACCTGGCAACTGCAGTGTCTTTTTTATTTTTGAGACAGGATTTCTCTGTTGTTACTCTGACTGTCCTGGGACTCACTCTGTAGACCAGGCTGGCCTGGAACTCACAAAAGATCTGCATGCCTCTGCCTCCTAAGTGCTGGTTTTAAAGTTATGCACCACCACTGCTTGGCTTGCAGTGTCTTTTTGAAAGGTTTTATCAACTGGAGTTTTTAGGGTCAAAGTCTAGGCTCTGTGAGTACCAACAAGCTAGATTTGGCCGCTGGTCCCCAGTATTTCAATTAATGAGACAACTAACAATGAAAAGCAGAAAAGGTTTGTTCAGTGTGCCCACAGCGTGCTTCTTGTGAAAAGGATCAAATAAAGGGACCCCTGACTTCCAAGTCCCTCCTTGGGATACTGATTGAGGTTTAGGCTTAAATAGAGGGGTAGAGGCTAAGGAGTCCAGGTCAGGATGTGTGACAGGTATGTCATTGGTCCACCATTGTGCCTGCTCCAGCCTGCCCTGTAAGGTGATCTGATACTTTATAAAGACTGAAATCTCTTTCTGAACAAGTTTCTCTTCTGACTGGCACCAGGGTTTCATCCTTTTTCTTTCCCCAACATGAGATTCCTAGGGAAATTTAAATTCTTTCAGTAGTCTGATTAGAATATCTTCTCCCCTTCACCAGGTGTGGTGGCATACATCTTCAATCCTAGCACTAAGGAAGCAGAGGCAGGTGGATCTCTATGAGTTTATCGAGGTCTACATGGGGAGCTCCAGGCTAGCCAGGGCTACATAGTGATACTCTGTTTGAAAAAAAAACAAAACAAAAAGGAATGTCTCCTTTTCCAGCTATGGTGGTTATGGTGCTTATTTAAAACAAAAAACAAGACAAAAAGCTCTGCTGACATAGATTCCCCATCCACCGTTACCCTCTGACCCCTGGCCGTCCCCATCATAATTATGGCTTGAGCGGTCCCCTTTCCAGTATCATCAGAAGGTTGGCGGCAGCCTCCCGCTGCCTCACAGCGCCTAGCTCACCTGCCACCTTGATCTTGCCATATAGGCACTGTATCATTCATTGATGATCCTCTGGACCCACGTGGTGTAAGGAGAGAACCGACTCCTGAGAGTTGTCTTCTGACTGCCACACAGGGTCCCCAATAATAATAGATGTAGTTCCTTTTTTTAAAGATTCTTAGAGACAAAGGCCAGATTTAGTGACTCTTGTTGCAGTGTATTATTATCATTTTCACTCTCTAGCCTTTATCGTGGGTGTGTGTGTAGAGAGGAAATCAATCTATTTAGGGCTCAGAACCATGCACAGTATCAGTTATCCACTGGGTAAGAAAGGACGACTCTGGCATTTCATACTTTCAAACGACAGTAAGTGGATTAGTAATAATATTTTTCAATATGTCTACATACCGTGAAGTTCGCCAACTAGCAGTTGTGACTCCCTCTAGAAGGCAGCTTAGCTTTCTGACAGACAGTATTCTTACCTAATTTCGAGCAGTTCTGGAAATTTGTCACAGTTGCTATGAGGCAGTGTCTGCTGACACTGTTTTGTGTTACCCTGCCTGTTTTTAGTTGAATTCTCAGAACAGCTCTGGAAAATCCCCTCGTTAGGAGCAGGAATCCCTGCCCAGCATCTGTACAGTGCTGGGGACAGTTGGGAGATGCTGAAACCTCTGGGGATTTTGGAATCTATGTTTTCAGAGTTAATACTTGATAAGTCTTGGAAATGGTGGTTTAAACGTGTCTTAGGACCTGGGGTACAATGCAAGTGCTTGCCTAGTATGGGTGATGATCTGTCTGGGTTCAATCCTCAGCACTGCAGAAATGGCAACTGATGGTCCATACCTGTGATCCAGTGCTGGGGAGGTGGAGTGGGAGGGCCAGAGGTGCAGGGTCACCCTTTCATACCTAGGGGGTTCAAGGTCAGCCTAGGATACGTGAGACCGACTCAAGAAATGTTTTAAAACAATTTTAGGTTTATGACTATTTTGAGACACTCTTGAATTTTCAGATAGATTATTTGCCATAATTACTGAGCCAGTATCCCTGCTTTGTTCAGAATTCCTGTTTCTTCCTATAGCCCTTCCTCTGTACCCTCTCCAGGACAGCACACTACATCCAGTGAGCATGCTCCTGAGGTTCCTCATACTGGCTGTGACAGTTTCTCAGGACGTCCCTGTTTCAGATGACCTGACAGTTTTGAGTCTTACTCGTTAGTTATTTTGCAGAAGAACCTCCCAGGTGAGGTGTGAGCAGACTCAGTTGCAGGCTTCAAGATCCCTCGGAGGAGCCTGCTGTGGATGTGAGTGTTGCTGTTGACATTGTCCAGGTTTCAGGGAGTCGTCAAGGCGTGTGACTGTGAAGTTACTCTCACTCCTGCCTTACACTGTACTTTTAGAAGAAAGTCATGTCCAACATACGTTTGGGATTGTGGAAGTATATGCTCCACACACAGGCAGAGTGACTACATAAATACTTGGATTCTCATGGAAGATGTGTCTGCTCTCTGCCACTGACTTGTCCAGCTGTTTCTTTGTATCAGTATTTACTTTGTACTTTGGGTTTCTTGCTTTTCCATCCCAACTCTGAGTGTTGGATCCCCACTCTTGACAACTCTCTGGTAGTGTTTTGTTTTGCTCTTTTTTTTTTTTTTTTAAGCACTTTAAATTCTTTCTGTCCCAGGCTCATCCTGTTTATGTCTGCTTAGAAATTAGCCACTTCCATAAGGAGTCCCAGTTTCTTTTATGGAAAAATGGCCCAGAAACCAAGGTCTGGACACACTAAGAGCTGGTGTGCTTGTTGCTTCTGGGGCACTCTTGCTTCTACGCTTCCTCAGTGGCCAGAGTATGATGTCTGTGTATCTGCTACAAATCCTTCTCTGTCTATATTGAGCTGCGACACTGTGCTGGTGCCCCTGACTTGATCACTATCCTGCGGGTGATGGTAGCCCCTTCTCCCCACTGCAGCAGACCCAGTTTCCTCTAGCTGTTCAGTCATCGTCAGCCCTGGTGTATGTGCGGTGGCTCCACAGCTGGACCCTGTGGGAAGCAGCTTTTTTTGTTTGTTTTTGGTTTCTTAAGACAGGGTTTCTCTGTGTAGTCCTGGCTGTCCTGGAACTCTCTCTGTAGACCAGGCTGGCTTCAAACTCAGAGATCCTCCTGCCTCTGCCTCCCGAGTCCCGGGATTAAAGGCGTGCACCACCATGTCCAGCCAAGGAAGCAGCTTTTGGCAGCTAGTGCCAGGTGCATATATGGCTCCTTCTACCTTTTGTCCTAAAGACACCTCTCATTTTCAGAGTGACTCGCGCCAGGATCATATTCTTACCACTTATTCAGTGCGTTTCAGATACATTCAGACTCAGAATGGCACCCTGCTTTCCACTCTGAACATTTAAAACCATTTGTGTACATTAAAATTTCTTTTTGTGCTGTGATTTTTTTTTTTAGTGAATTTTGACCTTCAGTGCTTAACATCTTCCGTTGATGGTATTAAGCCAAATGGTTTCCTCTGCATCAGAGTATCTGAACTTCATTCATAAAATGCCCCATCAATTCTGTTGTTTCTCTTTTCAGAGTAGCAACCTCAGAATTGTCACCACAGTGGCTCCCACCTGTTATGAGCAGCACTGTGAGTGCCTAATATTATGTAACTGCTTCTACTTTGTTCCCTAGTCTGGTCTCTACACAGCAGCCAGAGACACTGAGTGATTTCTTTGCCAAGCAAATCGCTCACTTGGCGTGAAAGCCAAATCCCTTATAGTGGTCCACTTGGCCATTTTGTTCTCTCCCCTGCTCACCTTGGAGCACATTTCTGTCTTGGGAACTTTGCCCTAACTATTCCTCCACTCCAGAATATTCTAGCAGGTAGTTAAATGACGCTCTTTGCTTTCCTTTTTTTGGGGGATGCATGCATACTGGAATTGAATCCTGAGGCTTGTATATGCCGCTGAACTACATCCCCAGCGCCTTGCTTTTCTTGTCTTGTCTTTCTCAGCCCTTCCTTGACCACCCACATAAAATAGCATGCCATTCCCCCTCCTGAGGGTTTTCTTCCTTTTCTCCCTGACATTTTGCTGTGAGTAGACTGTGTGTGTGTATCACTGGAGTGGAAGCTCCGTGACACACTAGAATGGACCTGTATACAGTGGTACTCTTCAAGTATCTGCCTTAGGTCTTTAGCACTGAAATTCATTTATACAGGGCTACAGTCACTCTGTGGATACAGTTGTTTCTTTTTCTCAGGTAGTGTTGCATTGCCAAACCTCCCCTGACTTGATCTCAGTGTGGTGTGTCAGGCGTGCTGTCCTTTCGGTGAAGCCCCATGGTGTAATGCGCCACCACAGCTCCTTTCCTGCGGGATCTGGTGCTGCTTCCTGCCTTCCAGTGCTAGCAATGGTGCGGAAGACTGTTCTTGTACCTGGAGCCCTTTTCTTTTTAATTGTTTCCTTAATCTAAGTTCTAGGAAGTAAGCTATTCAGACAAAGGATATCATAGGTTTTATGACTCTTGTTAGATGTTGGCCTAAGAATGGCCATTAAAAAAAAAGCCTAGATATTTTATGGCTTTGGGTGCATTTGTAGATGGGCTCAAAATGTCATGAATCCTCTGAGAAGTCAAGAGATCAGCCATAGTGTGGCTAGATCCCCATAGGCTCTGTGCACCCCCAGCCTCCTGACACCTGGCCCTGTCTATCCTGGTACCCTAATCTCCATAACAATGGCGAGTCTGAGTATGGGTGCACTCAGTAGCCCTCTCATAGCCTGAGCATGAAGCGTGTCAAGGGCACTGAGCCTGTGCTGCTGGAGGAGTGCAGCTTTCTTCAGCCTCGGCACCAGGGCCGGTGCTCTGGAGAGCCTGTCAGTTCCTCCCCTGGAGCTGTGCTTGGCTGCCTCGGAATTCACTTCAGGGCCAGCACAGGAGCTGCTCCAAGCAGTCTGCCTGCAGAACGAACGAGTCTCACACCTTGGACATGACCAAAGATGGTATCCCTGAGCACCACACCCCACCTGCTTCTCCACCGTAATTGGAACCAGATAATGTTGAGCTCTTTCCAGAAGTCAGATCCTTCTTGGGAAGAGGAAGATCTGCCAGCTCTGAGGCTGGGGGTTGGGTGTGCGTGTGTCAGGGGAGCAGTAGGGGGGTTGGGGGGGTGGTGCAGTGAGTAAGGGGGTGGCTCAGGCTTTGAAAGGCTTCTAGAAAGGCTGGACTGGTGTGAGAATTGGCTATCTTGCTGGCCAAGCACATGTCCTTCCAGAATGTCCAGGTTGAAAGGGAAACAGTAAGCATTTGTGTAAGGCCCACTCTGTTTACATGGTGAGCCGTTTCATAATCCTTCAGTTGTGTTTCATGTTGGAAAAAGTGTTTAAAGTAGAGGAGCAGCAGGATCAGGATGGAAGACAGCCATATGGACAGCCTGTGGCGGCAGGGCTGGTCTCTGGACAGCCTGTGGCGGCAGGGCTGGTCTCTGGACAGCCTGTGGCGGCAGGGCTGGTCTCTGGACAGCCTGTGGTGGCAGGGCTGGTCTCTGGACAGCCTGTGGTGGCAGGGCTGGTCTAAAAGCCCATATAATGTTATGTTCCACTAGTTACATTTAAAATATAAGAAGCAGATAAGCCAGGCATGATGATACATGATTACAGACCTGTAATCTCAGTACCAGCCTAGGCTACATGAGAACCTGTGTCAAAAAAGTAAAATGAAATAATAAGTAAGTAAACAGAAAAAAGAAAAACAGGGGAAATTTTATTTTTTGCTAAAATATAGCATAAAGTTTACCTTTTTTGAGATGGTCTTGTGTAGCTCAGGCTGATCTTGAACTTGTGATTTTCCTGCATCTGCTTCCCAAGTCCTGAAATTATAGATGTGCACCTCTGGATGTAGCTCAAAATTCACCATTTTAAGAATAAATTCAGTGTCAGTAGCCATATTGTATCACCATTACCACTACTTGGAGAACTTCTTCACCCTCTCTCTCTCTTTTTTTTTTTTGGAGACAGGGTTTCTCTGCTGTAACTCTGGCTGTCCTGGAACTCACTCTGTAGACCAGGCTGGCCAGGCACTCACAGAGATCCGCCTGCCTCTGCCTCCTGAGTGCTGGGATTAAAGGCATGTGCCACTAGTGCCTGGTCTCTTCTTCACCTTCTTAGGCAAAAACTCTGCATCCCACCCAGAGCCTGGTGTCCACAGCTGTGCCAGCTTATGCTCCCATCAGCAGCTGTGGTGTTTTGAATGAGAATGACCCCCATAGGCTCTTAATGTTTGAAAGTTGGGTCCCCAACTGGTGAGCTGTTTGAGAAGGATTAGGAGGTGTGGCCTTGTTGGGGGAGATGTGTCACTGTGGGATGGCCTTTGAAGTTTTAAGAGCTCACACCAGGCCCAGTCTCTGCGCCTGCTGCCTGTGGATCAGGATATAAAACTCTCAGCTGTCTGCTTGCTGCCATGATGATAATGGACTAACCCTCTGAAACTGTAAGCAGCCCCCATTAAATGCTTTCTCTTGTAGAAGTTGCCTTGTCACGTTTCTTCACAGCTTCCAGTTTCTCCACATTTTTCCTGATGGTGGTGCCCACCTGCCCTCACCTCTTTCACACTTTAAATCCCCTCCTGTGTGTGTGTGTGTGTGTGTGTGTGTGTGTGTGTGTGTGTGTGAACAACTGTGAGAGTTGGTTCTGGGCATCCACCATGTAAATCCTAGATCAAACTCAGGCCATGGGGCTCGGCATCAGGTGTCTTTACCCACTGAGCCATCTCACCCACCCCACACTCCTGTTTTTGAGACTGAATCTCATCGCAGCCCACATTGGCTTTGAACTTGATTTATTTTTTTTTAGCAGAACCTGGCCTTGAACACATCTTCCAGCTGAGTACTGGGATTGCATACTGGAACTGACTGGCTCCCCGTGCTCCCCCATTATTGATTTTGTTTTTACACTTACTTTAGGGAACAGAGGCACACTTGGTACAGCACTGTGTGATGGTCAAAGGACAGCTTTCGGGAGTCTGTTCTCTCCTTCCATCGTGTCCCAGGGATCAAGTTCAGGCTGTCAGGCTTGGCGGCAAGTGCCTTAGCCAGCTGAGCCCTCTCTCTGGCCCCACTTTGTGGGTTATATTTAATGTTGCCTTGTAGAATGCTATCTGAATGCTAGCCCTTTACTGGATGTATGATTCACAATGTCTTCCTCCATTCTCTGGGCTTCCTTTCACTCTCTGAGAAATGTCCTTTGTGAACAAAAGGTTTTGATTTTTATGTGGAGTCTAATTGACTTTTTTCTTTTGTTACTTGTGCCTTTGATGTCACATCCGGGAAACCATTGCCAAACCCAGTATCAGAGAGATTTCCCCCTAAGACTTCTCCTAACAGTTTTATAGCTTGGACTATTAAATTTAGATCCTGGGTCAATTTGAGTTAACCTCTGTGTAGGGTACAAGGGGACTGTTCAGCTGTGTTTGTTTTTTTGGGTGGTCGCCCAGTTTCCTACACCATTGTTAGAAGGCTGTCTTCTCCTGTGAGTGGGTGCTTGTTTGGAGCTCTCTGTTATGTCGGTCTATATGTCTGTTCTCATGTCAGGAGCTCTCTGTTTTGACTACCTTAGCCTTCTAGTAAGTTTTGACATCATAAAATAAGTTTTCCAACTTTCTTTTTCAAATTAAGTTAAATTAATTTTAGTAATTTAACAGTATGCCATTTCAACATATAATCAACATAAAACATTATTAATGAGATAATTTACATTCTTTCAAAATAAGTCTTGAAGTTAGTTCTGCGTTTGATTTAACAATCACTGCAGTTCAGACCAGCTGCATTTGGGGGCCACATATGGCCCAAGCACTATATTTGGAAATGGCACGGTGTGGCTCAGCTCTCTGAAAACACAAAGGCTATCATTCAGGCGCACCTGATGCCACAGTACATTTGTCTCTATTGTTGGGGTGGCGGAAGGAAGCCTCCTGTGGGTGCCATGGTAAAGAAGAAGCAAAGGAGGAGGGCAATACAAAAGGCGTGATGGGGAGGTGACCCTTACCTCAGGTTCGGAGGTGGAGTAGGCTTTGAATAGCTGTCACGATGGGAAGGCTGTTTTGGGCAGGTTGCAGCTTCATGGAGGGCTCAGGGTTTGAAAGACTCTGGTGCTCTCGGAGAGCCTCAGACATTGTTTCCAACTTTCCCAGGGTACTAAGAATGGGATGGGGCTGGTGAGAGGAGACGGGGGGCTGTGGCTTGACATGTCAGCTGGTGCCTGCCCACCAGCTTTCTTGTATGGCCTGGGTGTCCCATGTGTCCACATTTCCTCTCTGTTCACACTTGTCATTTAGAGCTGGGCATGGTGGTGTGCTCCTGCATGCCAGTACTTGAGAGGCAGGCAGGAGGGTTTCCTTGAGTTCGAGTAGACTGTTTCTGTAGGAAGACCCTCTCTCAAAATAACAGCAACCAGGCTGGATGTGATGTCGCACACATTTAACACTGGCACTTGGGAGACGAGGCAGGCAGATCTCTGAGTTGAAAGCCAGTCTGAACTAGATAGTGAGTTCCAGGACAGCCAGGGCTACATAAAGAGACTCTGTCTCCAAAAACCAAAATAAATAAATAAACAAAATAACAGCAACAAAAAGTAATATAGAACTTGTCACGTCTCTGCTTTACTTTTTACGTGGTCTGGGTTTTCCAAGGTTTGTTCGTGCTCTCATCCCATCTCACCAGCTCCCAATATCCTCCTGACTACTTCTTGGCCATGTGGGTCCCCTTGTCCACCCTGGGGCCTCCACATTTGCTTTGTTCTACCCAGAGTATGCCTCCCGCCCTGTTGTTCTCATCCCTGTGTTCACTGAGGACCTGCCACATTCTCAGAGGCCTTCCCTCCCACAAGAGCAAATGGTGCCCTTCCTTAAATGTCCCCACAACAGTCCTCTCTCCCTGTATATTTGTCTCCATGGGTCACTGTCTGCCTCCATTTGGAACAGAGCTCTGAACAGGCATGCGTCTGTATCTTTCTGTCCTTAGTACCCCTAGTGTTTTTTGACTAGGTAAATGAGTAACAGAATCAGATACACAGTGCTGGCAGAGCGCTCGCTTAGCATTCGGAGCCCTGGGTCCCAGCCCCAGCACCACGTACGCTGGGCATAAAGATGCAAGCTGTAACTGGGAAGCACTGGGAAGGCAGAGGCAGGAGAATCAGAAGTTCATGCTCATCCTGGATTAATAGCAAGCTCCAGGCCAGCCCAAGATAAACGAGACACTCTCTCAAAAGCAAAACAAAATGAAACACAGAAATGTGTAGGCCTTTAGTAAACACATCAGTTAGAGATTTTTGCATTTGCTTATTTATTTTCATTAATTTTGTATTTGGAAAATACTAAACATTTAAAAAGTTGAGAGGATGGCTCATTGTGGATTTATCCTCTAATTAGACTCAAGAATTGTTTATGCATTGCTGCAGTTGCTTTTTGCATGAGCCTGTGTGTGTGTGTGTGTCTGTCTGTCTGTCTGTCTGTGTCTGCGTGTGTGTCTGCCCGCATGCATGCATGTGTGTGCGTGTGCTGGGACCACTTAAAAATTACGTATATAATGCACATAGAAACCTGACATTTGCTCTTCTCATTTAGAATTTGGTTCTGGAGAAGGGTAAATCTCAAGAGACCCCTGGCAGTGGTGATTTGGGCCATGGCCTCCGACTTGGACTTCTCACCTCCCGAGGTGCCTGAGCCCACCTTCCTGGAGAACCTGCTGCGGTACGGGCTCTTCCTGGGAGCCATCTTCCAGCTCATCTGTGTTCTGGCCATCATTGTACCCATTCCTAAGTCCCATGATTCGGTGAGTCCTTCCCTGGAACCTCAGCTTTCTGAATGGCAGGCTAGGTTCTTGTACCAGCAGAGACATCGCCACAACCAAGATCAGCAGGGACTGTGCTGGCCCTTATCATGTTAGCGTGGTCCCTGGATTCCTCCCTGATGGATGGGACCACGTGATTAGCCCTTCATTTGTTCAGGTCTTTTTCATACTGATTTCCTTTTTGAGGCAAGGTCTTATTGTATAGCCTAGGGCTGGCCCCAAACTCAGTATTTCCATGAGTCCTGATTGCCAGACTTCTATTAAACTTTTTTATATCATTTTATTTTGAGACAGGTGTAGCTGGCTTTAGACCTGAAGCAGCCTCCCTCCCTCAGCCTCCTGGGACTATGAGTGTACGCCATCACACATGGCTTCTATTAAGATTTTATTAGCTCCTGCTGTGAGTCAGACTGTTAAAAATTGTGGCATCTGCCTTCAAGGAGCTTCTTCTCTTTGGGAAGGATGCAGACATAAAACAGTACTTAGCGATTCATGCCTGTAGTCCAGCACTTAGGAGACTGAGGCAGAGGTTTGGGAGTTCCAGGCCAGCCTGGGCTGTATAGTGAAGTCCAAAGTTGGGAAAGAAAAGGAACACATTTGCTCCATGAGAAGTACAATTTACAATATGAGTGAATAACTAGGTAGAGGGATCCAGCCATCGGGGGTAGGGCTGGGCTGTCCTGGTGCTAGGACAGAGGATGAGCAGGCTTCTACCAGGTGAAGTAGGGAGGGTGGGGAGATAGCATTTCAGGGCAAGGGAGTGCCTGCAAGGAGCCTGAGCACGGAAGGACTGAGCTAGCCCAGGGGACTCGGGGGCCTGAGCACGGAAGGACTGGGCTAATCCAGGGCCTCGGGGACCTGAGCATGGAAGGACTGGGCTAATCCAGGGCCTCGGGGCCTGAGCACGGAAGGACTGGGCTAGCCCAGGGGACTCGGGATGACTGGCTAGGATGACAGAGGGGACTGGGTGAGAGGTGCATCCAGAGGTGTGGGAAGGCCCAGAGGATTTGAAGACAGTGAGATGACCACGTTGGCTCTGGGTTTGACTCTTACTCCATGGATGTCTTTATTCTGTAGCACTCCCCTTCCACCTACTCTGTACGCTGCCCCCAGCTTTCTCCTGACAGTGGTTTGTTGGAGAAAGCAAGTCTTTATCATCTGTGATCTACGCATTCTAGGACTTAACTGCTTGCTTCTCTGTGTGGCCACTGTTCCCGCAGGAAGTTCCATATAGGCACCTGAGGCCAGTCATTTATTTGGTGCACCATCGTGGTGCTGTGGACTTGCTGTTTTTACAGTTGTGGTTATTGTCAATAGGATTGTGGTGTTGAGAGATCATCATAAGTTCAGGTGGTCTTACGTGACCTTGAAGTCTTTGTCCTAAATGGGTGCAGCATCCTGCTGATCATTGCTGAGATCCATTATTTCCCTCTGTGTTGCTAGCTGAAGTTCAGTGAGCTGCCTGATGTGGGTACTGGGAACTGAACCCAGTTCCTCTTGGAAGAATGGCTGAGCCATTTTGCCAGCCCACTATTTGATGTTTTAACTAGGGTTGTCTATTTATTTATTTTTTGTTTTTACTTTATGTGTATGAATTTTTGCCTGCATGTGTGTATAGACCATGTGCATGCCTATTGGATCCCCTTGTGGCTCACAAGCATGTGGGTGCTGGGAATTGAACCTAGGTCCTCTGCAGTAGCAACAAGTACTCTTAAATGCTGAGCCATCTCCAGCCCCGTTTTAATTTCTGAAGTGCATCTGTTCATTTCTTCATTGGGAGTGTCCATGGGTGTGAGCTTGTGTGGAGGTCAAAGGAACAACATTTTAATTTTGGAAAGCTTCACCATGTGGGTTCCAGGGATAGAACTCAGTTTGTCAGTCTGGGTAGCAGATCCTTTACCCCAGTGAGACATCCCACTGACTTGTGATAACAAGCATATACCAACATATCCAGCCACAATAAGTTCTTTTTATTTTTATTTTATGCGTATTAGTGTTTTGCCTGCATATATGTCTGTATGAGGATGTCGGATCCTCTGGAACTGGAATTATAGACAGTTGTGAGCTGTCATGTGGATGCTGGGAATTGAACCAGGGGCCTCTGAAAAAAAACAGCCAGTGCTTTTAACTGCTGAGCCATCTCTCCAGTCCATACAATAGGTTTCTTAAAAAAGAAGTTTCACCAGGTTTAATGGCTCACACCTATAATTACAACACCCAGGAAGCTAAAGCAGGAGAATTGCTGTAAGTTTGAGGCCAGTCTAGACTGTAGTAAATTGGAGGCCAGTTTGGGCTACGCAGTGAGACCCTATCTCAGTGGAAGAAGAGTTGGAATTCATAATGGTATTTAGGATTCAAACTGAAGACTCTGATATTTTTACTTGTGAATTTACAATTGTATCTTAAAACTTTTTCTTTTTACATGTACTTATCTTGTGTGTGTATATGTGTGGGAGTGTGCATGTTCCACTGTGGGAATGGAGGTCAGAGGTCAGCCTTCAGGAGTTGAGTTTTTCCTTCCACCATGAGGGTCCCTGGGGTTGAACTCAAGTAGTCAAGCTTGGCTGCAGGTGCCTTTACCCATTGAGCCATCTTGCCAGACCTAAACTTATATCTTTGGTTTATACTGGCAGTCTTATTTCCTAGAAAGAGTAACAAAATGACTAATTTGCTCTGTCCTGCTGTGTTGGAGGCCATCAAGGCCAACTTTGGTTCAATGATTAAGTAGAGGCCTCACAGCTGTGGTTACCACAGCACAGGATATGGAAAAGGCTGAGATAAAGCTGAAGGGAAACTGACCCAAGTCCAAAAGCACCCCACTGGAGCCATAGATGTGCCGACTGCAGCAGCAAGATGGCGGTAGGTCCGTGAAGCATTGCCCTGTAGGGAGCTCCTTAGAGACTCTGTCCGGGGTGTGTATGCGTTTGGGTTGTTTTTAAGACAGTCTGTGTAGCAGAGGATGGCCTTAAATTCCTGATCTTCCTGCCTCTGTATCCCTAATGATAGGATTTCAGATATGTACCACCACATCTGTTTTATGGGGTGTTTAGGCTGAGCAACATCGCCAGTCTGTAGACACAGCCTTAAGCTAACAGTTTTCTTTTTCTGTGATGGTATTAGACATTGGATCTAGGGCAGTGGTTCTCAACCTTCCTAATGCTGCAACCCTTTAATTCCGTTCCTCATGTTGTGGTGACCCCCAACCATAAAATTATTTTCGATGCTACTCCATAACTGTAATTTTGCTACTGTTATGAATTGTAATGTAAATATTTGATGTGCAGATGGTCCTAGGCGGCCCCTGTGAAAGAGTCATTCGACTCCCAAAAGGGGTCTCGACACACAGGTTGAGAACTACTGCTCTAGGGCCTCACGTATTGAGAAGCAGTGTTCTACCCATGAGCTGTATCCCCAGCACAAGGCGTTTTATTGGGGATTGGCCACGTAAGCAGTGTGAGCTGCATGGCTTTACTGAACAGTGCACTCCTACCAGCTGTGGGAGCGAGGGAGGGGCGCAGTTAGAGATCCCCGTGCCCAGTGCCAGCAGGGACCAGCCGTGCCAGCAGCTTCTGGGAGACGGTGACTGTTTTACGCTACTTTGTTCTGCACCTACGGTGTCCGACTTTACTGTTGGCCCGAGACTCCGGCAAATGTGGGGTTTGTTTTGGCCTCGGGTTGTGTTCCTGCAAGGAGGTGCAGCCGAGCACGGTGTTCTCTGCCTGTTCTCTGCGTTACTCCACTCTGGAAGACAGTAGGCACATCTCTACACTTGTTTTTAATTTCTAGGAATTTTTTCTTTTTAATTTAATTTGTTTTTGAGATCTTATAAAACATATATAACATTTCCAAACTGTATAGTAAGGTACATTCATAAAAGTTTCCTTTAATCTCATTAAGCCCCCCCACTCCCTCTCATAGGGGGCCATTTTTATTACTGTGATTCATCTTTATCATTTTGATTCATTGTTGTTTTTTAAACCAAAGAAATGCTTGTGTATTGTATATATATTTGAATACAAATGTAATTGTAGTCCTTCCTCCGAGGTACTGAGCCAGCATGACTTTATAAACATAGTTTTGTACCTTCCTTTTTATTTTTCTTCCTTTTGGTTTTTCTTTTTTCTCCCTAAAGTCTCACCATGCAGCCCTGACTGGCTGGAACTCACTATGTATGCTGACCGGGTGGCCTCACACTCTCAGGCGGCCTGCCTCTGTCTCCTGAGCGGTGGGATTACAGGCACGTGCTACCATGCCCGCTGTTTGTTAACAGTGTGCAGTATATTCTGGAGACGATCCGTCTTGGGGTCGCTGCATTCTGCGTTAGCCCCTGCTTATGCAGGGGAGAAGGTGATGGTACAGGCACGTGGGAACCAAGTCACAGGAGCAGGGATGACGGGGCCAGCGGAGGAGCATGCCAGGGCTTAAGTTTTAAAGGTGCCTTAAAGGCATCTGGGTGGTCTGTCGAGTCAGCAGGTGGTTTGCATGTCTGTAGGAGGCCATACTGGCATTAGGGCATGTGTAAGATGGTGTTGAAGCCATGTGAGAGGAAAGTCTCCTGGGAGACACTGCAGTGAGATGAGAACAGGCCCTGTGCCATACACGTTAATCCCATCATTTGCAAGTCTGAGGCAGAAGGATTGCCTTGAGTTTGGGGCTAGCCTAGGCTACACGGTAAATTCAGGGCCATTATGGGCTGCATCGACACTGTCTGAAGAGGGGGATATGGAAATGGCTCAGTGGGGAAAGTGCTTTCTATGCAGCATGAGAACCTAAATTTGGGTCCTTAGCTTCCACGTGGCCACGCACGTGTGACCCCAGGACTGGGGTGGGCAGGGCAGCAGAGGTCTGGGGCCTGCCGCCCCAGCCTAGCTGAAAAAGAGCAAGCCCCACGTTTGGTGTCTCCCTCTTGTCTCTGTATGTGCACATGCATGCATGTACCACGTGCAGCATGTGCACATACTCATGCAGCATATGCGAACAGGACAGAGCTTTAAGGGGCTCCAGCGTGGACAGGCTCGTGGTCTCTGGAGGTTCTGTCTGTCTTGTATTCTAGTATTTTGTGGATGTCACCACATCCACACAAAAAAAACTGAATTTTTTTCACCCATAGTTACATCACACTTTAAAAACACACCCCTGGGGCCAGGTGGTGGTGGCAGCGCAGACCTTTAATCCCAGTACTCAGGGAGGCAGAGGCAGGGGGATTTTTGGGAGTTTGAGGCCAGCCTGGTCTACATACTGAGTTCCAGGAAAGCCAGAGTTACAACAGAGAAACCTTGTCTACAAAACAGAACAAACAAAAATACACCCTGGGCCCAGTCCTCAGACAGGGCGTCTGTTGGGTATTACAAGTACCAAACTTTAATAGTTACCCGCTGCTGCTGAAGCTGCTCGGGTCTCCGGGGAGGGAGGTGATGACTGTGGTTTTACTTAAAGAGCTGGAAAGAACACCATGCCTCCCCTGTTCTTTTAACCCTTTGAAGTAAGCAGAGGCCTGGGTCAGTCCCTCAGGCTTTCCTGGAAGGGCCACAGCAGGTTAAGGTCCTCTGAGGCAAGGAGTTGCCAAAGGGCTCAGAAATAGGTCTCCCCAAATTAACTGAAAGCTGCTCTCTGACCGCCACATGTTCACTGTAGTGATATAAATAGTAAATAGTAAATTAACAGATATAATTTTTAAAAAATGGAATACATGTCTCCTAGAAAACAAACAGGCAAAAACATTTTTTAAAGTGCATGCCTCCTAACGCCCCTAAGAAGCAGGGAGTCTTAACTTACCTCAGCTTTTAGAATGTAAATACATGGCGGCACATCTTTTTGTTTTCTTGTAGTTCTCGGGGTAGGGAGCACAGGAGAGCTGTCTTCTGAAGTTTGCTGTATTAGCTTGGTTTTGTTCTGTTTTGATGAAACAAGATTTTACACTGTAGTCCAGGCTGGCCTCAAACTGAGAATAACCTTCCTGCCTCAGTTTCCCAAGTGCTAGAGTTCCAGGCGTGCGCCACCACACAGGGCTGTTGTAGCTGTCTTTGTGTGCATATGTGTAGAGGTAAGAGGACAACTTGCAGGACTAGTTCTCTCTACCGTGTCCATTCTGGGGATCAAACTCAGGTCAGCAGGCTTGGTAGCAAGTACTTCACCTGCTGAACCATCTCTGTGGCCTCAGTGTTAGCTGGCCTGGAACTTACTGTGTGGCAGATCTGTCTGCCTCTGTCTCCAAATACTAGGATTAAAAGGGCATGCCACTGTATTTGGCCCATTTTACCTTAAAAGAAGAAAGAAAGAAAAGCTTCCCAGAGGTGGAGGTGACTCAGTTAAGAGTGCTTACTGCTCTAAGCTTGGTCCCAGCACCCACATGGGCAGCTACAGTACTTACAACTCCAGTTCCGGGAGACCTGAGACCCTCTTCTGACCTCTGCATGTACCCTCATAAACACATATGTGCACGAATACTAATAAAGTAAATCCTAAACCACAACGAAACTCTGGGGCTGGAGAGGTAGAGATGGCTCTGCTTCTGAGAGTATTGTTGCTCTTGCAGAGGACCAGGGTTTGGTTCCCAGTACCATGTGGTGATTCACAACCGTCTATAATGCCTGTTCTAAGGGATCCAACAACCTCATCTGGCCTGACCACCCATCTCTGTGTTTACCAGGCATGCCTGTGGTATACATACAGACAGGAGACAAAACACTCAGATACATAAAAGAAAATAAAGTGGGTCAGCAGGGATGCTGCTGCTGCTGCTGCTGAGTAGGTCAGCAGGGATGATGATGATGTGGATGATGATGCTGATGAAGAAGAAGAAATTCAGTACTGTGAGCCCACTTTCTGCCTTAGGCCAGCATATGGCCCCTGGGACTAGGGATTCTACTACGGACTTTGTTCTGTGTGTTCCCATGAGACAGCCTCCTCTCCCTCCCCTGATCCCTAACTAAATGCAGGGAAAGGAAACAGAGCTGTGTGCAAGAACTAGACAGCAGTCATGGTGAGTGCCTGGGCCACACCACTGGGAGTGAGGGGGAGAGGGCTTTACCTGGAGGACAAGGGCAGTCTTAGGGAGGAAGGGAGCCTGGGAAAGTAGGAGCAGCTTGTGGAGACTGCTTATGGCCCAAGGGCAGTGGGAGGTGCGTGGAAGCAGAGGATGCTACAGAAGTGGAGGGGCAGCAGTGGGTGAGGGGCCCCGAGAATAATGTGCTCTTTGTTATTTTGCTTAGGGCAAAACCGTCCTCTTGGTTGACATATAGAAATAAGTTCGTTAGCGGCTTTTGGGTCAGAAGATAATATTTTTGGCTCCAGATGATGGGAAAGCCTTTGAAAAGCAAAAGAATGTCTTTCCTGTTGTTGTTGTTGTTCCAGTAAGCTGATTTCTTGCAACTGGTTCATGACTTCAGTGATTCAATACTTAGCAGATTATTTGAAAGCTCTTTGGGGGCTAATCAGGGAAGGGAAAAAAGAGCACATATAATGCTTCCCACCCCACCCCCTTTCTTTTCAGAGGAGAAATAAGAACGCATTGGCCGGAACAAACCAAGTCTCTAGAATCCTAAACCAGATGGAAGGCTTTTTCATTGACACCTCATTAAGCTAAGACCTGAGAAAACAAACATTTATTTGCTCCTGACTGAGGCCAAGATCATACAACCCAAGTATGTTCTTGTAGGCTGGATTCTAAAATCTAAAATGAGACCGTGGGTTCTTAGATTTCCTCCACCCAGTCCAGACAAGACAGCAAATACACTTGTGTCTCAGGCTAAGTTTAGTTATATGGAGGCATGTTAAAAAGGACCCTGGTCCCAGTGTGTGGCTCAGCGGGTAAAGGTCCCCAAGCCTGAGGACCTGCTCAGTCCCCAGAACCTACATGGTGGAAGAGAACTGACTCCATAAAATCGTCCCCTGACCTACACACACACACACACACACACACACACACACACACACACACACACACACACTAAATAAAGGTAATAGGATGTAGACTGTATATAGTGGCACACCTTAAATCACAGCACTTGGGGCAGAGGCAGGTGATCTTTGCTAGTTCATGGCCAGCCTGGTCTATGTTGCCAGCTACAGGTACATAAGGGAGGTACATGGCTCAAAAGAAAATAAAAAGGTTTCTGAGTTAGCCTCGAGGCACTAGAGTAGCAGTTCTCAAACTGTGGATCTCGACCCCATTGGGAGTTGAACGACCTTTTCACAGGGGCCGCCTAAGACCATCTTCATATCAGATATTTAACATTCCAATTCATAACAAAATTGCAAAAGTAGCAAAATTACAGTTATGAAGCAACGAAAATAATTTTATGGTTGGGGTCACCACAACATGAGGAACAGGGTCACAGCATTAGGAAGGTTGAGAACCACTATTTTGGAGGAAAGAAATTGATTGTTGGTGTTTGCCCGTGAGCCAGGGGCTGGGGATGTCATCATTCCATGGTTCTGTACCTGGCTGGGACTTCTGGGGAAGTATTCATAGCCTTGGCCTGACTCATGGAGATTCTGATTCTGATTCTGTTCTTCAGAGTCTCAGATCAGTATTTCGTAAGATTCTAATATGTAGAACTTGTCTAGCCCTTGGGTTTCCCTGAAGCATAAGCTAATTTTAGGAGGACAGATTAAGTTTGAAATGATAGCTTGATATCATGCATTGGGAAAGGAAGAGCCTGGGAGAAGTCCGAATAGAGACTTGGAGTTGTCAATCTGCTCTTCTGTGAGTGTGTGTGTGTTTGTGTGTGTGTGTGTGTATGTATGTGTGTGTTGGGAAATCACCTTTTTGAAACTGGGTCTCCTCCTGTAACCCCGACTTGCCTTGAACTTGCTGTGTATCCAAGAATGACTTTGAACTCGTGATCCTCCTGCCTGTGCCTCCTGCTAGCGCTAGGATTATCATAGGCTCCATCATAGCCGGCTTCTACTTAGCTTACTTACTTGAAACTTAAGCAGGAGTTGCTGGGCTTTGCAAGGAAGTTAGGATTCCAGAAAGGCCTGGACTTGAGCACACCTACCTACCCTGCTTGACATTTCTCTGCACTGTAGATAGCCTGAGGAGACAAGGTGCTGCTGGGTGGGAACCCAGGACTCCTAAGACCTTCTCCCCCCAACCACGACCCCCCACCATGCTCTCAGCAGGACCCTGTGGTGAGATGAGAAATCATGGCAGCTTCCAGAGTTATCTCTTTCTGCTAGGATTGGGGAGGGGAGGTCTATTCCTACAAAAGCTGGAGTCTTGGGGAGCTTATGTAAAGCCTAGGACCCCAGAGAGAGCTCTGCCAGCCAGGCAGGAAGGATTCTAGGTCCGTGAAGGCACTTGTAACTCCACTGGGTGCTTTTCTGGAGAGGTCTGTGTAGGCTTTCCTAGGTGAAATGCAGCACACATTAAAGGGTAGTAAGCCAAACATGCTGGTGCACGCCTTTAACTCCTGCACTCTCAGGGCAGAGACAGGTGGAGCTCTATGAGTTTGAGGCCAGTCTGATCTACATAGCAAGTTCCAGACCAGCCAAGGCTACAGACCTTGTCTTAAAAGGAAAAGAGCAGAAAAGGAAAGGAGAGGGGGGTGGGGAGAGGAATGAAAGGGGGAGAGAGAAAGAAGAGGAGTGATGAGGATGTGCCGGTGGCTGCTCCTCTGTCCTGTCTGGCTTGAGCTTGCCTCCCAGACCTCTTTTGGATTAGCCTCTGCTCAGAATGTAGACCCAGGTGGCCCTAAGTGAGTAGGTATTGGCTTTGTTCAGTGACTCACATAGCACGCAGCAAGTGCATCTAGCTCACCATGAGTTCCTAGTTTAGACGCTGGCTGAGCTATTCTCCAGTGTTTCTGTCTCATCTCAGTGCGCAGCTAGCTGCCAGCACCTAGGAGGCAGGTCCCTTTGCTTGCTCACACCTCTGTCCAGGTCTGACGTGTTAATGAGGACTCAGAGCCCAACTCCAGCTTCCCACACAGACATGGCATTGGCTCATTAGCTTGGGGACCTATGGATGTCAGGCATAGTGGACTTGGGAGCTTAGCGTCTATGGAGCATCTGTCTCTCCAGTTCTTGCCTTTCCCAGGGGGTACTTCCCAGGCCCTGTGGTGTGTAGGAAAGATAGTTGCTGTCAGCATCCCTGTCACACGGGATTTATAGCTCAAAGCCATTTCCCTGCTATACGTTCACTTTACAAATTTCACTGAGCCTCTGCTGGACCACGTGCTCTCCTGGGGAACTCACCAGAATAGATGGTGAGTGTGGTGGCCATTAGCGTGCTGCACACAGGGATGTCGCTTCTAACCTGAAGCCCGAGGTGTTTGGAAACCTGAAAACCCTTCCCTGAGCTCTGGGACAATGGCCTAGAGCACCGAAGCCCCATGGAAAGTCCTGTGTGAGGGCCTTGAGTTTCCATGCCCATCAGGGCCACCACACGTATATCGTTAACTTGAACAAGCATGTGCCCAGTCCTAGCGTTCAGGGACAGGCTAACAGAGCCAGCTCCTGTTCTGCTGGCCTGTGGCTCAGGAGGAGCTTGTAGTTGGCTTGGGAGGCCAGTGTGCTTTGCTTGATGATCTGTTCCTGAGTGCTGTGGGTTGGGCAGAGTGAGGCCATCATCATGCTCCCACAACCCCCAGGTGCACGTGTGTGCCAGCTCATGGGAGAGATGGCAGGACACACAGCAGCCACAGACTGACCAGTGGGAAGGACCTGTAGAGTCCTGCCAGAGTGTGTCTAGAATGAGCTTCTGGGGCTGTTCTCTCCCTCCCTCCCTCTCTCTCTCTCTCTCTCTCTCTCTCTCTCTCTCTCTCTCTGTGCCCTGTGTGTGTGTGTGTGTGTGTGTGTGTGTGTGTCTGTCTGTCTGTCTGTCTGTGTCTGTGTCTCTGTGTGTGTCCTCATGTGTGGACCTACATGGAAGCCAGAGAAACTGTCTTCCTTAATTGCTCATGTTTTTTTTCCTTAAATAATTTTTATCTTATTTTGTATGTGTAAGAATGTTTTGCCTGTGTGCAAGTCTGTGTGCTGTGTGTGTGCAGTTTCATGGAGGTGAGAAGAAGCATCCGATCACCTAGCATGTGTTACAGATGGTGAGTGCTGGGAATCTAACCCAGGTCCTCTGCCAAGCGCAGCCAGTGCTCCTCACCAGCTGAGCCATCTCTCCAGTTCCATTCTCGTTCTGTCTCTGTGGTGAGGTCTCTCACTGAACCTGAGTTCTCCAGTTCAGCCACACGAGCTGGCTAGCAAGCTCCAGACATCCTCTTGTCTCTGCCTCCCTGATTCTGGGGTAACAGACATGTTCTGCCACACCCCACTCTGTATACTGGGGATCTGAACTCAGGTCCTTAGGCTTCTACAGCAAGTGTCTCCCCAGCGCCCTCGCAGGCTGTTTCTCCCAGTCACAGTTCCATTTGCCTGCCAAGCATCCTGGATGCTGTGTCTCTGTTTGGCATGGTTGAGCCCTTGTGTACAGCCTCCCTGCCCCCATTTCTCCTGGTGTCTTGTCCTCTTCTCAGGCCTTGCCCATCTCCACAAGGTCTTCTTAGCCCTGGCTTGTCTAGGGCCTCAGGCAAGAGCAGCACAGTGAGAAGAGCCAGGGCGCCAGTGTGAGACTGACCTGGTCTGAGTTCTGACTAGTCTAACCTAGCTGAGCCAGAAAAAGAGCTGGAGAGTCAGATGAGAGCTCCCAGGCAGCGCCTGAGCAGAGCCTGTGCATTTCTTTCCCTGGACTGTTTTCAAGGAAAGAATGACAGTGTTGCATAACATCTTGTCCCGATTTACAGGCCTGCAGCCCGAGCTGTATGGTGGAGACCGTAGCTTAGTGCTTCTCCCTTGACACTACACAGATTCGATTATATGGGCCTGATGGATAGCAGCAATTTTCTGGCCTGGTGAGCTGCTCTCTCGACACCTCGTTATTGATGGGTTGTGTCCACAAAGGATGCCTCCATGGGCCCAGGAAATTCCTGGAAATGGAGGTTTCTTTTTTCCCTCAGTTGTCTCATATGAGTGCCCCCCCCCCCCAGATTTAAATGCAAGGCTGTCAGGTGTATAGTCTGCTCTCCCTTCGCTTGTCCCAGCCTCACACATCTGGAGAGAAACTAGATCGCTCATTTGTTCAGTCATCCCTCCAGCTGAGAGTGGAAACTACCCTGTAGTGCTAGGACCTGAGGACCCAAATCACAGTGTGACAGCTGCCTTTGCCTCCCTGTAGCTTGCCTAGAGGCTCCCTGTGTCAGAGCCTTGGCTTTCTTGCCAGTAAATAAGGCTCCACCGCTGCCTCATCATCGTGAGACCCAGTGAGCCAGTGACTGGAGTGCACTGGCCCTTGTGCAGCACCCTGTGGTGAGCACAGTGCACCCTGGGCACATGCTAGACAGTGATTGCTAAGCACCTGTGCAACAGGTGGATGCCGGGAAGCAATGTCAGTGGCCCGGAGTGAGGGGCTGCCTGGAGACAAGGCCAAGGCTGGAACAGACTGCCTCTTGGGAGGCATACTGGGCATTTTAAGTTTCATCTCATACAAAAGACCAGCCAGTAACATTTTAAAATCAGAAAACAAGCCCAGCCGTGACTGTCGCCATCGTTTTAGGAAAGTGGACTAGAAGCAGTATGGAGGATGAGGAGGGAAGGGTGCAAAACCAGGTGGCCGGCACCATGGGTCCGAACGGGCCGTGGATTGTGCTGTGGTTGGGATGAGCAAATGTGGTTTCTAGAGCTTCTTAGAAAGTAGAATAAGCAGGCCTTGGGGACAGATTGATGCGGGGGCATGAGGGACGAATGAGAGCTTAGAGATGACCTGGGCAACATGGGCGGCAGTGCCAGAACCTGGGGTGCGGCAGGAGGGTGAGGAGGGAACAGCTATGTGTTCTGACCTGATGGCTGTGGTGTGGACACACCTCCAGAGGACACCTCAGCTGCACAAGGAAAAGCATGACAGCAGCACTGACCTGCTCTCCTGACCCCTCCAGGACCCCTGGTCACAGGAGTGACCAGTGGAATCCAGAACAGGCCTGTCTCATCGTTCTAGCCTGGGGCTCTAGGAGCTGCTGAGTGTAGAAATAGATTTCATAGCTCACTGTGAAGCAGTAGGTGAGAGCTCGGGCCAGCCCTGGGCCCCTCTGGGTGTTGGTTCCTTTGTTTGTGACCTGAGGCCTATCGTGGCACTTTGTCTAGACTGATGGCCCCTGACGTGCTGACTCCCAGGCAGTGTGAGGCTGGTGGCAGTGGTGTGATTGGTAGTTGTGCCCAGCTGCACTGAGGTGGCACGTATTAGATTTAAAACTGATGTGCCCCCTGAGCTCATAGAGTATGCGAGGCCTTCTTTTTTTAAAATTATTTATTTACTTTTATTTTATGTGCATTGGTGTGAGGTTATCAGAGCCCCGGAACTGGAATTACAGAGAGTTGTGAGCTGCCGTGTGGTTGCTAGGAATTGAATCCGGATCCTCTGGAAGAGCAGCCAGTGCTCTTAACCGCTGAGCCATCTCTCCAGCCCCTTGAGTGTTTCTTAATAATAAACAAGAGGGACGCCCCTGCTGCTCACATTCACTCACTTGTTCATGCAGCCACTGACGCGGTCCTGAAGACAGCTAACTGGGTAGATAGACGTGAGACGTGGCACTTTATAGGTAGAGAGCAATAAGACAGACATCCAACATCAGCCTCTGGCTTCCACCCACACACATGTACATACATGTGCATGCACATGAACATGTGCACATGCATGCACCATACACACAATATACATGTCACTGTGGTAGAATGAGTGTGGTATCATAAGGTTTCTGGGGACTTACAGGAGTGGAGCAGAGAAGGAAGGCCGGGCAGTCAATAAGAGTGTGGGTTTTTGTTGTTTTAACTTTGCGTATGAATGTTTTCCCAACCTGTATGCAATTCACCCTGCAGAGGCCAGAAAGGGGGCATCAGATCCCCTGGAACTGTAGTTAAGAATGATTGCGAGCTGCCATGTAGATGCTGGGAACCGAACCTGGGTTCTCTGTAAGATAGCCAGTGCTCTTACCTGCTGAGTCCTTCCAGCCCCAGGAGTATGCTCTTAAGAGTGCCCAAGCCACAGGGTGGGCAAGGACAGAGGGTGTTCCTGTTAATAGAGGTGGCTGGGGAGACCTTCAGCTGTCCAGTGTGGGGATGAAAGGTCCAAATGGTTGCCTTAACTGCCTTCCCAGGTTGGGACATGAGGCACTGGGTGGTAGAAAGACCCTGGGGAGGCTTAGAGTGGGGCGCATTGGGGAGACCTGCCTCTTGGAAACCATCTCTTGGCAAGTGAGTGAGCAGAGGCAGCAGGGAGGGTGGGAACAGTGGCTGAATTGAAGGAGAGGCTCAGACGCTAGAGATTGACTGAGTCAAGACAGAATATTGGGTCAACAGGCCTTAAGACCATAGCAGGAGAACAGTGGAAGGTGGACCACGGGGGCCCTGGTCACTCTTCCTCCTGGAGGAAGGCAGGGCTCCTAGGAAAGATGCCATGTGATCTGGGAGGGCTGAGTTGAAGGACATGGGCATGCCCATACTAGTATTTGGTGTATACTGAATGGGCAGGGATTGTAGAGCTAAAAGAATGAGGGATGCCGTAGCATGAAGAAGCATAGGACAGCCACTAGGCCACCGCACCACCCACCACTGCCACGGGCTTGAGCGCAGAACAGAGGCTCCATCCTGGAGACCTGTGCAGGCCTCAGTAAGCTCTCTGGCATTTGCCATACATCTGCTCGGGGCACCTAGAGACAGCTGGCTTCCACTGGCTGTGCGGGTACTATAAGGCACAGCTCTCTGCTCCCAAGGCCCCTTGTCATGTCCTAAGCATGAGCCTGCCCAATGGGCTCTGCAGGTATGTGTAATTGACAGCCATTCCTCTGGGGTTTGTTTTTGTTGGTTTTTCTTCTTGGTTTTTTATTTTTAATTTTTTGGCCAAGTTACATAAATGATAGCTTAGGAGGACCTGGGACACCATTGTGAGTTCCAGCAGAAGTATGAGCTCCAGTCCTGAGGCCTGGGGGGAAGGAGCAGCTTTCTGATAACACACCAGGGTCTTCACACCGGCTCTCTGACTGAGAAGTGGGAATCCGCAGGGTCTGGGCTGGGCCTTTGCTGAGGACTATCCCCGCCCCCCCTTAGCTGCAGTTCCTCCTTCTGAAGGAAGGAGGCCGGGCCCTGGGAACTGGTGTAATGCCAGAAAATAGAATAAACTAAGACTTGGGCTCAGTGAGTTCAACACAGAGGAACCTCTTTGTCTTCCAGAGCACGGGTGTAGCCTGAGTCTGCTTTCTAATTCTTCCATTTTAACTGAAGATAGAGGGGCTGAGGCTGGGGACATAGCTCAGCGGGTAAGAGCGAGCGCTCACTTCTCCTGCAAAGAACTTGAGTTCAATTCCCAGCACCCTTGCGGTGGCTCACAACCATCTGTAGTTCCAGTTCCAGGGGATCCAACAACCTTTTCTGACCTCCATGGGCACTGAGTACACATGTGCACAGACATACATACATGCAAAGCAAACATAAAATGAAATTAATAAATCTCATAAAAATTTGAAAAAATATACCATGGGGGTAAAACAAACAGACAGACAAACAGACAGCAACCTTCTCATGCTGAGCTCCAGGCCAGCCAGAGCTGCACAGTGAGACCTTGTACCAGGAGGCAGATGCAGGTGGACCTTTCCCTGTCGTGTGCTGGAACCTTGGAGTGTTGTCCCTGAATTCAGGACAGTGCTCTTGAGCCCTGGCCGCCACAAGGAGACACAGAGCTGTCATCGCTCCGTGTGTATAGTACCCAGGGAAAGCTGGGAGTCCAGAATTCGTGGAAAGGTGCCCAATTAGGGTTTTTTTAAACTTTATTATTGCATGCTTTATTGTGCATGGTGTGTGTGTGTGTGTGTGTGTATGGAAGTCAGAGGATAATTGTAGAGTTAGTTCTCTCCCTCCACCTTCAGGAAGGTTCTGGAAATTGAACTACATGGCAAGTGCTTTCCCCCGCCTGAACTGTCTCAGCAGCCTGGCATGGGTTGTTTTTATTGCATCCGTTTATTTGTTTGTTTATGGGGAGGGCACACATACACTTTTGGCGGTCAGAGGACAACACAACTTTAGGAATCAGTTCTCTCTTTCTACTGGGACCTAGAGCTCAAACTTAGATCATTGGGTTTGCTGCACCTTTACCTGCTGAGCCACCAAGCCACACCCCAGGACACCCCACCCAAGCATGGATTTTTAAGAATAAACACTGCAGACCAAGTACACTTTGCAGACAAAGCCCAGGCTGTGGCTGGTGTTCCTGGGCAACCTGCTTCTGATGTCCTCTGGGCTACAGCACTCCTCATTACCAGAGAGAAGCACCAGATAGGGGCTGTCGTTCCAGATTCTTTCTGGTCTGAGTGGAGAGGCCTGGGGCGGGCCCTTCCTGGGGCTCACCTTCTTTATCTGCACAGTGAGGGCCAGACCTAGATCTGTGGCTTTGAACTTTTTTTTTTTTTTCAGCAGGACAGGTCATGGGATATGAAACAGAACAGAGCTGCCCCAGTTGCTGAGAATTTGGGGTTCTGGCCCTAGGCTGCCTCTGCCCTCCCCCAGGACACCTCTGCCAGACTGCAGAACACAGTACAGTGATACCCACTTGCCAGCTGCTCTCCACCCCCAGCCCAAATTCTCTGGATAAATGGGGGGTGGAGAGCAGCCGGCAGGAGTGCCAGCACAGTAGTCTGCCCCACAGCCAACCCTGATGCCCACCTAGCGTGGGCATCCTGACAGCCACTGGGCACCAGTGTGCTTCATCTCCACAGGCGTCTGTCATTGTCCCATCCTAAGACATGGGACTGAAGTGTCACTGGGCTGGGAGGTGAAGAACCCAGATGTCACCCTGGCCTGGGCAGTATTCCTTCCCTTGTGTTTTTGTGGCGTGCTTTGTTTGATTGAATCCCTTTGGTCAAGCTGGATTCCTATAAACAGGGCTCTTTTTAAAATCACCACACAGGAGGCAGAACAGTCTGAGCCCAGAAGTGCAGAGGTGCCGAAGAAACCCAAGGCGGCCGTTCCTTCCACCAACAAGAGGCCAAAGAAGGAGACGAAGAAGAAGCGGTAGAAGTGGAGGCCGGAGGAGCCGCAGCCTTGGCCTTGGGGACAGCCCTCCTGGGAGCAAGCATCCTGTTTCCGCTCATGGACTGTCTGTCCTTGGCTCAGGGTCTGAGGCGATTGAAACTGCCTCTGACCAGAGAGATCTGAACAGTCCCCAGGCCCCAGCTGTGCAGACCACCACTTCCTCTTCCTTCACTCTGGTACACAGAGGCTCCCCAGAGCAAACACTGCCCCCGGGGTTCCAAAGGCGGGTCAGGCTCACAGAGCCTAGCGCTCATGTTAATCCTCGGGTCCAGTGGTCTTCAGAGGCCCAGTGGGCCACACTGCAGTGTGGAGTTGTTATTTAAAGCTACAAGCACACCCTCCCCCATCACTTGTGTGCACAGAACTTCACGTGTGTTCAGGTCAGGGTGCACGGCTGTGTAGTGTGAGCCGGCCCACTGGCTGTGGCGGCCAGGTCCTGAAGGGGTTGGGGACTGGGGACAGCAGAAGGCCTGGGCCCAGTGATGCCTGCACAGGAAGCTGCCGGCTGAATGAGGCCGCTTTCCTGGGCACAGACTTTGTAAGCCTTTGAAACTGGCTTGTCCCTCTCAGACCAGCCCCTTTCTGACCCGTTCTAACAAAGTGCCTTTGACTTCGACTGTCGTCCCCAGTCCTTCATTTCCTGACCAGCGGAGGGAAGTTATGTGGAGAAGTCAAAGCCAATAAACTGTCAGTGCTGAGCCTGCCCGTGTTGTCACTGAGGAGGGAAAGGCAGCCTGGGTTTCTCTCCTGGGGGTGAGGGGACAGTGTCCTCCAGAGAAGTGGGGCAGTGCGGCCACAACGGACAGTCTGGTCGAAGCAGCCCTCTGGGCCGAGCCACCATGAAGAAGGTTTTCAGAAAGGGTCCAGTCAGTGGCTCCATGCTGTCCTTAGTCACTGGGAACGCTTGTGAGTTAGTTTCCTCTCACTCCATAGGTTCCTGCTACCAGACAACTATGCCGCTTGTCCTTAGAGACGTGAAAAACACAACAGAATGCAACCGACGTCCTGATCACATGCCCTGAATCAGCTGCCCAGGAAAACCCCTAGAACCCGAGTCAGGATGACGGGCTCCTTCACCCACGTGTCCTCAGGGCTGCTGAGGGACTTCGGGACTGGCATCTGTCCGTTCCAGGCACCAGGCCACTTGAGACGCCACAGCAGGACTGTGGCCCAGGGTCCCTGTGCCCGGGGTCCCAGCCCGTGACTTCACACATTTGTCCTGATGGGGAATTTAGTGTTAGTGGGGCAGGTGCTGTGGGGGTCTCTGTTGTGCAGACCGGTTTGACAAGGCCTCCCAGAACCTCGGGTCTCAGGAAGTCCAGGGACATTCTGCCCGGCAAAGAGCCACCTTGTGCAAACACAAGTACGTGAAGAGCCTCCACTAAAGGTTTCTGTTTGACAGTCACCTCTTAAACTCACAGATTACAGGCCACAGAAACAAGGAGCCTTTGTGGGGACCTCAAGTGCACCTGGCTGGTGGGAAACTGACTTGCAAACAAATGTGGGTTGAGGAGTCTCTAACCGGGGGTCACAGCAGGTCCTATGGGAGTCTAGCATAGGGGCGCCTTCTCAGCCCAGGTGTGTAGGTGAGTGCAAATGACCAGCTGGCCAGCTGGCAGGAGTTGAGAGCCGAGGGACTGTGGTGGGGTGGAGCCCGGCCGCAGCAGATGTGTCCCGAGGGAGAACCTCTAGCTGCCAGGAGCAGTTCTACCTCAGGGTCCAACTCCTTATATCACCTCAAAGGCTGCTGCAGAGACCTCCCTAGGGCTCAGAAGGACCTGTGCTTCTCCATACCCACCCCCTCCATACTGTGGGCAGAGACGGCAGCGCTGGGCTCCCACGGCTTCTGAGACTGTCTCTCCTCGGCCTCCTTCCCACTCCTGATGGTTCCCGCTCATCAGAGGGAACCAGCCTCTACCTTCGGCCTGGCCTCTGTTCCCTGGAGCTCTTTTCGGGGCTCCAGCTTTCCTGAGTCACCTGGGGTTTCCAGAGCAGAGAAGCCATCGAGCTTTATTATAAGGGCTCATGGTGATTATAGAGGGAGGCTGACCTACCCCATGATCCACTGTTCACAGGCAGAGAAGCTAGAGCTGAGACCAGTGTGGTAGATTCTAGTTAGAGTCAAAGGCTCAGGAACCAGGAGCAAGAGGATGACCCAGCCCCTGAAGCAGAGAGAGGGAGGGCGAAAGGGAGGGGGATACAAGCTCCCTCACCTTGTTCTATCTGAGACCTCTACCAGCTAGACAAGGCCTACCCAATGTGGGGGGGGGGGGCGCGGTACACATTTTACTCAGTAGGTCAAATGCTCATCTGCCTGGAAGCACCCTCATAGACTACCCAAAATAATCTAACCCAACACTGAGCATCCCATAGCCCAGAGTTGACAGAGTCACCGTCGTACCACCCAAATGCCTATCCTTCCCAAACGTCTCTCCAGATGAGACTCAGTGTCTTCTCATAGGTACCAAAGAGCACCTCAGAAGACTCCTGGTCTCTTCTCCAGCATCCCAGGCCGGCTGGTCAGGAAACTTACGGTCTTCCCCAAACTAAGGACTATCTCTCCTCAAAACCAACAAAGCAAAACAAACAGGAGCTGGAGAAATCTTTTCTGAAATTGAAGTATACAATTCGATTTTATATTTGTGTATTATGACATATGTTCATTGTATATAACCACCATCATCAAGCTAGTTAAAATACCCATCACCTCAGTTCTCTGTGTGAGTGAGTATGTAATGTGAACTCTTAGTATCTACCTCTTCTGCACATTTTAAGTACACACAACAGGACCGTGACCTGGGATCATGATGCTGCGTGTTAGACCTCAGGAATTTAGTTATTTTGCGTGACTGTATCTTCGCATCCTTCATCCTCTCAGCCCCGGCAAACACCAGTCTGCTCTCGATTATGAATTTGACAGGCGAGATCATGGTATCCTGTGCACCATCTTCTAGTACCCTTTCTGTGTTGGAAATGGCAGAATCCTTCCTCCCATCCCTTCCTCCGTCCTTCCTCCTCAGCCTCCTGAGTGCTGGGAATATAGGCATGCACCACAATGCCTAGCCTTTTAGTTATTAAAAATGAGTTATATTCTATTGTTTACATAGCCACCTCCCCCCCAATTCTGCTTTGAGACAGGGTCTCACTGTGTAGCCCTGGCTGTCCTGGAACTCACTATGTAGACCAGGCTGGCCTAAAACTCACAAAGATATGTGTCACGATGCCTAACATATTTTTAACTTTTTGAGCTGTTTTTAAAATTTTAACTTACATTCCTGCTGACAGGTACCGGGGTTCTAACTCTTTTGTAGCCTTACCAACACTTAGCTTTTTCTTGACGACTGCTATTCTGACACCTGTGAGGGACAGCTCCGGGTTCTTTACCCTTCCCCAGTGATGGGAGCTGAGGGCCTTTCAGCACTCTAGCTGGCCGCATGGAGACTGCCTTTGGAAACGTGTCAGTTCAGGTCCTGCAGCCATGACGAAATCAGGCCGACTCCCGTTCTTGCTACCGGTTGTATGCATGTTTCTTTAGACACTAACTCTTTATGAAATGTGATGGCAACTCTTTTCTTCCTTCTCTCTGTAGAGTGACTTCTCATCTTGTTTCCTTTCCCATGAACCTTTGGTTTGATCAAGTTGCACCTGTCTATTTTCTCTTTGCAGCATGTGCTTTTAGTGTCATCAGAGACGTGGAGGGGAGAGGGAAGGGGAGGAGCCAGGAGTGGGGTGCACACCTTTAATCTCAGCTCGCAGGAGCTGGAGGCAGGTCTCTGAGTTTGAGGCCAGCCTCTTCTACACAATGAGTTCCAGGCCAGCCAAAGCTACATAATGAGACTCTCAAAACAACAAGCACCTGTTGCCAAGACCAATGTTAAGGGGGCTTTTCTCCTCAAAGTTTCCCTTTGTCAGGTCTTATGTTTTAGTCTATAATCTGTGGGCTAGAGAGATGGCTTAGGGACCTGTGTACAGTTTCCAGCACCCATGTCAGACAGTTGATGGTTAACGCCAGCTGCAGGGGATCTAGGTGCTCTCTTGTGGCCTCCGAGGGCACCTGCACTCCCATGCACATACACGCAGGCACACAGGTATCCATATAACTAAAATAAATCCATTTTGAGATGAAGTTTGCATATCATGTAAGAGGTCCAGTTTCACTCCTTTGTATGTTACTGTCCTCACCGTGGATCGAAGAGAGACTAGTTTCTTCAGTGTGTAGCTCTGCGCCCTCATTGAAGATCAGTTGACACCATGTGCTTGAGCTCATTGCTGGATTCACATTCTGTTCTGCTCCAAGTGTTTGGATTTATACCAGAATCATCACAATTTGCTTATTATAACCTTGCAGTACAGCTTGAAATGGGTGCACATCTGGCTTTGTTCTTTTTGGAGATACTTCAGACTATCCAGGGTCCTTGGGGCACCATGTGAATTTTAGGTGCTTTCTTTATTTCTGTGAAAAATGAATTTTGGAAGGGATTACACTGACTCTCTAGGTCACATTGACTAGTGTGGACATTTTCACAGTGTTAGTAAGTTTTCTAGTCCATGAACCTGGAAATCTCTCTTCACGACTTAAAGGGGCCTTGTGACTTGCACGTGCCTTGTCTCCTAGGACCCCTGTAGTGGGAGCCTGGTCCCCAGTGTGGTTATGTGGGATGTGATAGAAACTCCCATTAACATAGGGGCTGAGTGGGAGCTTGTTCTGGTTGGGGTGTCACCCTCATAAAGGTATGCTGTCCTCATGAACTGTCAGGAGAACAAGTTGTTAGAAAACCCCAAGCCGACTTCCTGAAGCCCTCTCGGGCTTTGTGTCTGTTGAGATGATCCCACTGTTCCTAAGCATGCTCCTGCCATGTTGTTGCCAATGACTGGCACTAAGCAGAGGCTGGATTGAGAGACTATCTCGTTAATCCCATCTGCCTCGGATAAAGCAGAACCCACAAGGGCTGCAAGAGCTATTCCTCCCAGTCTTGGATTGTCAGTCTCTAAACTTTGAGCTAAATAAACCTTTTCTTTTTAAAGTAGCCTCAGGTATTTTGTTATAGTACTAGAAAAAATACCAACGCAGAAAGTCTTTTTGGGAGAAAGGGTTGCTGCTAGGATTTGAACTCAGGGCTTTGTACATGGTGAGCATATACTACACTGGCCAAAAGCTGTATCCTAATGAGCAAAACACCTTTAAAACAAAACAACAACAATAAAACCCTGGAGTCATTCTTGATTCCTCTCTCTCTGTTGATCCTTAAGTATCTCCCTGCAACTCAGAATCTTAATGATGCTCCATCTCACCACGTCTGCCACTGTTGAAGTCTGGACTACCATCATCTCAGCCTGGATCCTGAGCTGCGGTCATAAGAAGTCTGCTCTCAACATAGCAGCAGTCAATGGCCTGTTAAACCTGTGAGACTGGGCCAGCGAGATGGCTCGGCAGGCAAAGGTGCTTGCCTCCAAGCCTAACATGACTTTGATCCCTGGGAGACACCTGTGGAAAGGGAGAACCAGCTCCAGCAAGTTGTCCTCTGACTTCAACCATGTGTGTGCCCGTCTCCCCTCCATATAAATTAATTAATTAATTAATCAGTTAAACTGAGATCATGTCTCTTTCCTGCTCCCATCTCACTCAGGTTAACCGCCAAAGTTCTCACTAGGACCCACAGAGGCAGCGAGAGCCATTTCGCCTCCTTTGACCTCTCCCCAACTCTACTCCATTTTGCCTGGCTTCCATCTTCCAAGGTGCCAGGCAGGCCCAACTCAGGCTTCCTTTAGATACGATCCCTCTGAGGATGTCTGTGTTCTAATCCTCAACGCCTGGGCTGGCCTGGGCTGGCCGGTGGGGCGTTGAAGATAATTATATTAAGGTAAGGATTTGAACAGGGGAAGTTATTCTAGAATATCCAAGTGGCCCAGTGTGATCCAAAGAGTCCTTATAAGAAAAACTGGGGCTGGAGCACACCTCTAAACCCAGAACTGGGGAGGTAGAGGCAGGTGGATCTCTGAGTTCAAGGCCTGCCTGGTCTACAGAGTGAGTTCCAGGACAGTCGGGGCTATGCAGAGAAACCCTGTCTCTAAAAACAAAGCAGAGAGAAAGAGAAGGGGGGGTGAAATTAGAGTGGATATGACTCAGAGGCAGAAGCTGGAGCCATGAGTAAGGAGTGCGGCTGACCATGGAAGTCAGAGATGAGGTAGAGTTCCTGGCACCCCACAGAGGAAGTTCCTTCATGACGAAAGCCAATAGCATCTTGGTTCTTGTCCAGAGAGACCTACTTTTAACCCTTAATGCCAAGGACTATGGAAGACTAGATGTCATTGTAGCCCGAGGGAAGTGAGGCGCATCCCTGCTGTTCTTCCTTCTGCCCCGGGGGTCTCAAGTGGGGCTTCTGCTGGGGGAGAAGGAAAGATCAGGGAAACCCAGGGTGGCCTTGAACTATGTACCAAGGATGACGCTGGACTTCTGATCCACCTGTCTCCATCTCTCGGGTGCCAGGATTGCAGTCCTGCGCCACCAAACCATATATGATTTTAAGGGTTTTGTTTCCATGTCTTCACTTCATTAAGGTGAAGTTCGTGTGCCACAAAATTAAGCAACTTAAAGGGTACAGCCCGGCATTTAGTGTTTATAGCTGTGGCACCTGTGCACCCATACACATAAATATGCACGCCGGTCCTGCACAGGCACAAGAATTCTAAATAAGTGCAAGAAAGGAGTTCACCACTAGTCATCAGGGAAATACAAATTAAAACCACAATGTCCATAAGCACCCAGACTGACTAGAGTCTAAAAGACTGAACATACCAAATATGGAGAGCTTGGCATGCTGGCAGAAGTGTGAGGAGCTTAGTGACCTCAGAAAAGCAGTGGGGAGTTGCTCCAGGCAGTTCCTGAGGCCTTTCAGCCCTGAGACCCTTGGTTCTGCCCCTAGATATCAACCAAGAGAAGTCAGCTAGCTGTCCACGAGAGTCCTGTGCTAAATTCTAGCAGGAATGTCCGTGGTGGCTTTATTCCTAAGAGGCCAGCTTGGTCTACACAGTGAGTGGTTCCAGGCCAGCCAGGCTACACAGTGAGATCCTGTCTCCAAACCAAACACAACGACTGGAAACAGCCCGGGTGCTGTCAACAACAGAATGGGCTAAGTGCGCTGGCCGGGCGTGACGGCACACGTCTGTGTCGTCTCAGTATTCAGGAAGGTGAGGCAGGAGAATCGGAAATTTTAGGCTAACCTGCAAATACAGTGAGACCCTGTCTCCTCGCCCCAGCTCCCCTTCCCAAAAAGAGAAGAAAAAAAAAAATGCCTGAGTAGCCAAAATGTGATATGTTTAAAAACAATGAAAAAGTATCTAAATAAATCTGGAAAAAGTATTTTGGCGAGCGCAGTAAGCCAAGCCCACACATACATACTCTCTGCTTCTGGTCTAATAGAGCGATAGAATAGACACAGGGACCCCGGCTGCCTCTGGGAGGAGGGCCGAGTGCAGAGGGCATAAGAGGGTTTTCTGGAGGGATCACCGTGCTGTAGGGTTGGAAAGATGGCTCAGTAGACAGACACCTGTGCGTCACAAGACTGACAGCATGAGTTCAATCTCCGGAAACCCACAGTGGAAGGATAGAATCAACTCTACAAAGTTGTTCTCTGATGTCACGTGTGTGTTATGGTATGCACGTCCCTGCATTCACACATACACATCCTACACATACACAGCAATAATAATCGATACACTTGTGAGGGTCTCTATCTGCCCCCCACCCCCGAGACAGGGTTTCCCTGTTGTGACCGGCTGTCCTGGAACTGACTCTGTAGACCAGGCTGGCCTCGAACTCACAGAGATCCACCTGCCTCTGCCTCCCAAGTGCTGGGATTAAAGGTGTGTGCCAGCATCTCCATCTTGATATGTAGTCATCAAAACTGACGGAATGTGTAAGAGCTGGCCTTTTCACTCCTGTGTAAATTATACTAAGTAAACTTACATCCAGAGAGCCAGACACTACGCCAAACGCTTTGCCACTTACCTCCTCAGCAAATCCCTTAGACTGCTTTATTTTTCTCTGCTTTGCAGAGGAGGAAACTGAGGCTCAGGCAACCTTAAGCAATTTTCCTCGAGGTGCTTGCTAGAACGATGAGATCAGAGCTCAGGTAGTGGTGACTTCACGCCTCTGGGCCATCTCTCTCCCTCCATCAACCCTTTCTTCTCCCTAAGGCTTTATTGCGTTGGCAGGTGCCTAGAGACAAGGTCAACTCAGCCACTGAACTCATAGGTGTCAGGATTGTACTAGGACGTGGAACACCTTGGGAAAGGGGGCCAAGGTCACTCTCACATCTGCCTAGCTTGGGGTAGGGAGTTGACAGGGTGTAGTTTGTTTGCTTGCTCATTTATTTTTTGATGAAACCCAGGACCTCCGGCATGCTAGGCAAGCACTCTAGCTATCAAAGGCCAGAAGAGGGCGTTAGATACCCTGGCACAGATGGTTGTGTGCCACAGATGCTGGGGATAGAACCCTGGTCCTCTGGAAGAGCAGCCAGAGCTCTTGACCCCTGAGCCCTCTCTCCAGCCCTTTTAGTCTTTTGAGATAAAGTCTCATTCTGTAGTTTAGAGTGGCCTTGAGCTCAAAGCAGTCCTCCTGCCTCGTCTCCTGAATGCTAGGATTACAGGCATGATCCAAGACATCAGGTTCCCGAAAGTATACTTTTTAGTTTGTTTGTTTTTGAAGCCCAACCCAAAATGCAGCTAAAGATGACCTTGGACTTTCTGATCCTCTTGCGTCTACCCACCCCACATGCCCGGCTCAGCCCTGCCAGCCTATCTTTTTAAAGCAGTATTGCATGGACAGCCCACAAACTGGAACATATTGTCCTGTAATTCAAAATGAGAGAAAGAGAGAGCTCTTCCCATCTGTCCCTGTTTGACTATTTGTTTGTTTGAGACTGGGTTTTGGTATTAGTCCTGGCTAGCCTGAAGCTCACTTTGTAGACTAGGCTGACCTTGAACTCAGAGATCTGCCTGCTGGGATTAAGAGTGTGTGCCACCACACCTGGCTCTCCGTCTGCCTTTATAATGCGAGGCTGGCTGGCTGTGAATCATGGAGTTGGCCCATCGACCTCCTGGCTGTCGCATGACACCTGTTACACACGACACCTTTAAGACCCCGTTCCAGACTTGTCCGTCTCAGTGTGGAGCAAAGGATGCCTGACTCCAGCCCTGAGCAAGCATCTCTGTTTCCTGTCAGAGGAGCAGATGTGATCGTTGAGTTCCGACTGACTGGATTAGCGCCCCGCTCTCATTTTGTTTTGTTTCATTTTATTTGTTGTTTATTTAGACAAAGCCTCACTCCGTAGCCCAGGCTAGCCTTGAACTCTCCCTCTCCCTGCCTCAGTGCCCCCAAGTGCTGGGATTCCACTTATGCACTACCATGAAGAGCTTCTAAACCGATTTTAACTGCACGCAATGGTCGGCTGTCACCGTGGCTGTGACATGCTCAGCCATCCCTTATTTAAAGAGCAGCATCAACACATCCAGCTTCCCCAGCCGCTGTCCAACAAGGAGAGGCTCCATCTGGGAATCCCTTTCTGTCCTTAGAAGTCCCAAAACGGCTTTCATGATCTGTGTTCTCCCGGGAACTGGCAGAGGGTGCTGTGAGTCATCCTTTTCTTGGTGTGTTTTGCTCCAAAGCCTTGGGGTGCTACAAGAGGACCAATAACCTCTTGAGGGGCTCCCTTCCCCCACGGGCTGGAGCCTGTGAATTCCTGGAAGCGAGCAAGCGAGCAGCGGCTGACCTTCTGGAGACTGTCAGGACTATCCCAGCTCTGAATGAGGACCCAGATGTCGCATCCATGGGAAGGGAGCTGTGGTACAGGGCAAGGCCATCTGACCATGGGCCACGCCCACAGACCTCTGCTAGCAGGAGGTCTACTGTCCTTTTGTTTTTCTGTCACTCAGGGGCTCTGGGACTTTGCACTGTGGTACTCTGCTTCCCAGGTCAGAGGCCGATTGAGGCCCATAGCTAAGGAATGAGGAGCTTAGGCACCCAGGCCGTCCAACCACACACCAGAGCCCCTTCTCGGCCCAGACCTTGTTCCCACACTGCAGGAACGACTTTCGGTTTTCAGGGCCAGGTGCTCACAGACAATCCCAACAGATTGCGGCAGGGCGGGAGGGGTGGCTCAGTGGTTAGGAGTCCGTAGTGCTCTTGCTGAGGACCTTAGTTCTGTTCCCAGCAACCACATTTAGAGGCTCACACTGCCTATAACTCTAGCCATAGGGGACTCCATACCTTGGGCATCTGCTCTCACATGCACACAGCCACGCATAGACACATAATTTAAGATAAATTAAATAAATCTTTTGGATCAGGTATGGCAGGCCACGCCTTTAATCCCAGCACTTGGGAGGCAGAGGCTGGTGGATCTCTGAGTTTGAGGCCAGCCTGGTCTACAGAGTGAGTTCCAGGCTGCCCAAGGCTACATAGTGAGACTGTCTCAGTAAACAAAGCAAAACAGCAGCAGCAGCAGCAGCAGCAGCAGCAGCAGCAGCAGCGAAAACAAAAGACAGTGGTAAGCCTGATGACATTATAATTGAGGGGCATTGTAGAGGAGGGCCTAACAAAGCTTAGAGGGGGTTGAAAGGCTTGGAGAGGTGGAGGGCTGGTATCCTGGCAGCCATTGTAGGAAGTAACGGCCACATAGAATGAGATCTTGAACAAGGGACTTTCCAGTTGCACTGGCTGTTTTTTTTTTTTTTTTTTTTTTTTTTTTTTTTTTTTTTTTTTTTTTTTTTTTGTCAGCTTGACACAAGCTGAGGTCATCTGAAAGGAGGACCCCTCATGAGACAGAATGCCTCCGTAAGATTGGCACTCGGGATATTCTCTTGATTGACGATTGATGTGGGAGGGAGGGCCCAGCCCACAGTGGGTGGTGTCACCCCTGGATAGGTGGTCTTGGGGTGTGATAAGAAAATTAGCCGATCAAGCCAGAGGAGCAAGCCAATAAACCTGGGGTAGGGCATACTGACGTCAGCTGCTGAGCTGGAAGGTTGAAGTTCAGTGGCCAGGACTCTGTTCTGGCTCTTGCGCCTTTGGCTTTCCTCATCTCGGAGCCCTCAGGGCACCAGCACTGTGCCATAGAGACTCTAGGCTCAGTCTCTGTACCTCCGTCCCCAGGAGCCTAGACCTGGGAGGAAGAAGCCCACTGCTCCCGCCCACCCTTCTGCTCCCATACCTCCAGTATCCTATGTCCAGCCAGCTCCTCGATGCTTATTGGCCATATCTTTCCTGACCGGTCTTCCGGGAGATGACTCCTGGGAATCCCAGGCACTTGACAGGTCCCTCTAGAGGCCAGTTAGATAGAAGACCTCCTGGACGGGGTCTGGCTTTCTCACACCACACGCAGCACCCCATTCTGAGCCTGTTCCCCAGCAGTGGAATGGGGCCCATAGCAGCTTATTTCCCTCTGGGCAAATACCCAGGAAGCGCTTGGTACCTGGTGCAATGTGTTCAGTGTTAATTTTTCATCACTCCCCAGGGGCAGCTAGTTGGTTTGAGCTTTAGAATTTGGTCCAAACCCGACTCTGACAAGAAGAGGGCGTTCCTACCCAGGCCCCCCACCTCAGCAATCAGCAGCTTCCTCCACTCACCCTGAAGCCTGGAGATCAGTCTCTAGCTGCCCTCTCTCAACGCCCACACTCCTGATCAGCCAGCAAGCGCTGGGGGTACTTGCTCTGTATGTACGCCAATCTCTCGCTCTTGCCACCTCCTCTGCCACCGATGAGCCACTGTCACCCACTCCTGGAAGGCTTCCCAACCTCTGTGCTGGCCTCCCTGCCTCCACTGCCTCGCACTACCCCTCCATCCGGCTGTCGTTGGGATCCTTCAGAAACAGACCCAGGAACATGCGGCCACAGACTCCGCACTTTGTCCCTCCCCACAGCCAAAGGGCTCCGCTCCTGCAAAGGCCTCCAGCTTCATCTCCCACTGATCAGTTCAAACCCGCCTGAGACCGGCCTCTGCCTGAAGGCCTCTCCTCAGATCATCACACACCAACACCCCCTCCCCCCACTTCATCCTTCAAGCTTCCTGAGACCCCTCCGGCCCTCCTGTCCTCAGAACACTCCACCTCTTCCCCACCCACCGTCTCAAACACCAACCATGACCTCAAGAGAGGAGAAGCCTGGAGTTTAACCAGTGTGCTCTCTCACTGAACACTGAATCTGCTCTGAAGGCCTTGGCCAGACCGCCAAAGCAGGAAGTGCTTCATCCTCTCTGACATGAAGTTTCCGGTGCCTGGCAGGTAGAGGGGCCTGGTACAGCACCTGACCCTGGCCCCAGGCAGAACTGCCCAGGCTAGCCCTCTCCTGCTTCCTTCTGAGTGCAGAGAGCTCCACGGGGTTTGTGGGGCTGATCGAGTCACACAGCCCAGCCCTAAGGCCCTGCGGGCACAGATGCCTCAGCTTCATGAGTGGGGAGGCGAGGATGAGCCAGCTCAAGGGCCAGGGAGCTAATTTAACTACTGGATGATTAAAGAATGCCTAATTATTGGAGTTGCAATGGAAAGTTGAGCACAGAGTGTATGCTCAAATCAGAGGCTTGGAGAGGACCCTCCCTGCTGGTTCCCCCAACTCAGGCGTCTGGATGTGGAGAGTTCAGTCAGACCTGTGCTCTAGTTCACTGCAGAAGGGTCTGTGCTTCTTCTGGCCTCCTCAGGGATTCCCACCCTGTGGCTCCTCCCTGAGCTGGCAGGGGCTGTGGAGAAGGTGAGGCAAGACACAGGGTGTGACCCCGGATGGCGTGCCTGGCTGGGTTCCCACTCCGGGAGCCAGAGCTGATACATAGCCTCGGGCCAGGGCTGAGCTTGCCTGGCACTGCTCCTACCAGCCAGGGGAATTTAGGGTCAGATTCTTGCTCCGGCAAGTCTGATCTGTGTCAGGATGTGGTCTGAGCGGTGCTGGGGCCCAAAGCTAACCAGGGCCAAGCCTCTACTCCGGTACTCCTGGCATGCTGGGGCAGCACATCGGTCATTATTCATTCCTGGAGAGATAGAGATGTGGTCCTTGAGGTTGGGACCCCAGCCTTGGAGACCAAGAGAGATCCCAAGAGCCATCAGGAGCTAACCAGGGAGTAGAGGTCACAGAGAGAATGCAGAGTGAAGCACAGAGGTCAAACATCAGGTAAAGGTGGAACTAGGCCGATCAGGCCCCCAAGTGGCATCTTAAATGTGGGCCTGGGCTTGGAGCATCACAGGGACCCACCGAAGGTTTTGGGAGGACCTGGGGTGGTGGCTGGTTGTGTGTTCTGCAAAAGACCAGGAGGAGCGGTTGAAGTGCATCTTGGTTCTGCGAAGCCAGAGTTCCAGAAACAATGGAGTAGTCATTCCTAGCTGGGGCCAGTGTGAGGGAAGGGGCTGGAGGCTGAAGGCTGACCGCACAGCTGTCCTCCAAGCTTCAGAGGGACAGTGTTCTAGAGGAGGTGTGAGGTGTAAGAAATGAAATCTGGAGCCTGGAGAGATGGCTCTGCAGTAAAGAACACAGGTTCGGTTCCCAGCACCCACATAGTGGTTCACAAGCACCCATAATTCCAATCCCAGGGGATCTAACACCCTCTTCTGACTTCCCCAGGCACCAGGCACACATGTGGTATGTAGATAGACATGCAGGCAAAACAAACACATCAAATAAATGAATAAATCTAATTTTTTTTCAGAATGAAATCTGATGGGTCATTTTCAAAGGTACCTTGGGCCAGCTTGAATCAAGCTATAAATGAGCAGAAAACACAGATACTGCTGTTTTATCTAGCTGTCCACCCCACCCGAACTCTGCTAGGAAGCCCTCTTGCACCCCCGCCCCAAACTAGAAATTTAGAGTTAAAAAATAACTCAGAGCCAAAATCGCCTGCAAGGTCGTCTGTCAGATACGCTTTAAAATAAGCTGGATGTAAAGCAGAGATGAAACTGTTTGCACAGATTCTGTTGAGAAAAAGGCAGCCATCATCTTCAGAGGGAGAGTCAGGACCTCGGGGACCCTAGACTTAACTCTTGTGTCACTCAATAGGAGAAAGGTCAAATGTCAGGGTTTATAAGCTGTTCTCTGCACTCAATTATCTTTCCTGTGCTTGCCTTTCTTTTTCTTTGAGACAGGGTTTCTCTGTTGTAACTCTGGCTGTCCTGGGACTCACTCCATAGACCAGGCTGGCCTCAAACTCACAGAGATCCACCTGCCTCTGTCTCCCTAGTGCTGGGATTAAAGATGTGTGCCACCACCACCCGATGTCTACTTTTCTAAGCTGACACCCCAGCCTGCAAAGTTGCAAAACAAGCTGTTTCCCCTGGGTCTTCAGTGCTTTTGTGGATGGCAGACACTAGCTGGCAGATTCTTCCTGAAGTCCTGCTCTCTCCTGCTCCTGCCCCACAGTCTCTTTTCTTGTATACATACTCTTCTCTTCTGGGGCCACCTAAACACTATCAGTCTTCACTCTACCTCAAGAGAAGCTGGACTAAGATCCAGAGAATCCACCGTGCAGGGCTTCCCCAGACCAACATTAACAACGCCTTTGCCCCAACCCAGGCCCAAGGCCAAGGATTCCCACTGCTCAGGACGGGGTCCTTCCCAGAGACTTTGAGGACAACGACAGGGTTACTAGGAACACAGGGTAGAGACAGGTCCTGAGATGTCACAGAACAAAGCTGAGCATTCCCCAAGGACTTCTTTTCTCAGCAGGTGGAACCAGACCTGGAGCAAAATGAACAAGGGAACTAGATTGTGGGTTCTCTCTCTGCTCATGGGGTTCTGCTTCCCTCCCTGGCAGGTGGCTAAGCTAGCTTATCCCCCTAACCCCCAAGGAAAGCCTATGGCATGGGTCAGCGTATCCAGTGGATCCCAGATCAGAGAACTTAAGAGTCGATGAGAGTGTGACCGGGACTCTCGGGAGGCGTTGTCAGAGGAGCATCTCTCCCTCTCTTTATTAAAGTGAGGGTGGTTACATTTATAGGGTAAAGGTGAGGGAGGGTCTTTGGTACCCAGGGACGGTAGCCATTGGTTAAGACAGAGATACTGGAATAGCCCCATTTGCATTTTGGAGTGCCTTAGGCATTTCCTGGGGAACAGGGGTTTAGTTACAACTCTAGATAAGCAACTTCCAAATCGTGGCCCACCTTTGGAGGAGGGCAGAGTTTTGCTGTAGCTTGTGGTCTGTCTGCCACTGCAGAGGGGACGGACCAGATTCCCGTCGGCTCCTCAGAACAAGAGCCTGAGGTCGTAAGCATCCTCAACCCACTTAGCTGCATGACCGTTCCTCACCGACCCCAACCAACCCCACACTAGAGTCCCTCCTTGGTGGACCTGGAAGGGTCCGCAGAAGGGAAGTGGGGAAAGGCCGAATTTGCCAAACCAAGCCTCCAGGACTCTGGTCTCTAGTAACTTGGGGCTACAGAGCTGTGAACAGGCCATGTGCTTGAACACGCTGACCAATTAGGTTCAGATAACTCATTTTTATTTTATTTTATTTAGACCAGGCTGGTCTGGAACTCACAGAGCTCTGCCTGCCTCTGTCTAGTGGATGCTTGGATTAAAGGTATGCAGTAGCACAACCTGGTAACTTTTTAAAATTTATTTATTTATTTATTTATTTATTTATTTATTTATTTATTTATTTATTTCACAGTTCTGGGATTGCATTTAGGGCCTTGCTCACACTAGGTAAGTGTTCTACTACGGAGCCACGTCCTCAAGCCCCTAGCTGAGGCTTAACAAATGACATTATGTGTTATGTTGTCAGAATGCAAAACGGAGCCACGTCCTCAAGCCCCTAGCTGAGGCTTAACAAATGACATTATGTGTTATGTTGTCAGAATGCAAGTTCACTGTAGAAAACTTAAAAGCACAAAAAGAGCTTCACTTCTTCAGTTGTGTCCTGTTTTCGGTCATGTACTGGAGGCAGAGCCTGTAACCCCAATACCTGGAGGTGGAGGAGAGAGGCCAGTGAGTTTGAGGCCAGACTAGGATACACAAAACCCTGTCTCAAAAAACAAATCCAGGACAGAGAGAAGCACCGAAGGGAAATTACTAAGCGCATCTCAGATCCCTGCCCCTGCCCCAGGGATGGATCTTGGGAATATTGCACTAATCCCTTCTGTTTTCTCCAGTTCCTATTGTAAAAATACGTAAATGGGGTTACATCATCAGCACTACAATATTTTAAACCCAGGTGTGATGGATTATGCCTATTATCCCAGGACTCAGAGGCACAGGATTGCTATGAGTTCTAGGCTAGCCTAAGATATAACAAGGCCCTGTCTCAAACAGCAAGAACCACAGAGGCCAGCAAGATGGCTCCGTGGGTAAAGGTGCATGACTGACAACCTGGGGATAGTACAGACTGACTTGTATAACCCATCTTCTGGTTTGGGTTTTGGTTTTTGAGACATGGTCTCTCTATACAGCCCTGACTGACCTGAAACTCACTGTGTGGATCAGACTGGGTTCAAACTCACAGAGATCTACCTGTGTCTGCATCCAGCATACTGGGATAAAGCTGTGTGTAACCATGCTTAGCCAGCAAGCTGTCCTCTGAACGCCAGAAGCGCTCTCTCTCTCTCTCTCACACACACACACACACACACACTCACAGAAAGTAAATAAAAATATAATGATAATAATAATAATAATAATATCATCACAATTATCCCCAGCAAGCAAATGAGAGAAGCCAGGGTCAGGCGGGAGTCAGACCTACTCTCTAAGGCTGCTTTAGCCACACTGTTCAGCCACCCACTGGTCCCCACTTTGTATCGGAGCCCTGTGTGTGCACTTAGCTGGTTTCACATGGAAGAACTGTTGGGATGGCGTTAAACTGGGGTGAGTAGAGCAGGGTAGGGTAGTCTTCTTCATCTGGCCTGCCAGGTAATCCCCGGACAGGCTACCTCTTCCCTGAGCTGTGGAGTCAATACTTGCCAGAGAGAGGAAGGAACTTGTTAAGGCCACCCTGTCCACAGGCTGCCGGTGTCTGAGGTTCCCACACACAGGATGCAAGGGTTAGAGGCCCACGTTCCAAAGAGCAGACACTGTGCCAGCTTGGTTAACTGCTGCATCTGTTCCCAATCCAGTACAGGGCCGGACAGACAAGAGGTGTGGGCGGACACGGAGGGAGAGGCCTCTGTGGAAACCTTCCAGGAGGGGCCCAGGGTGACCTTGGGCCAGCAGGGACAAGGTGGGAGGGATCTACACATGCACGATTGTTGTTGTTTTTAAGACAGGCTCTCACTGTGTAGCCGAGGCTGGCCTTGAACTACAGAAATCCACCTGCTCCTACCCACCGACACTGGGACTAAAGTGTGCCACCACAGCCAGCGGCAAGCAGACTTCTAAGGGCAGAAGGACAGTGTGTAGGAGGGTGAGACCATGGGAAGCTCCATGGGCCTGGAGCAGCTGGAGAAGGGCTGGGAGGCTTCAGATCTGCTGCTGGTAAGCCCTGAGCTAGTACAGAAGGAGGAAGCGAACTGCCGCTCAGGGCCCAGCTTCCTTTCCTGACAGGTCCAAGTTTCTTCAGTCCTTGTGCCTGCCCCAAACCCCAGCCTAGCCTCTGCTACTCCCGTCCATTGGCTCAGGCACTGTTGATCTCAGATCCCAGAGAGGCTGAGAAGGAACCACAAAGACCAGTCCTGGTCTCCCAGGTCCGTGGTTTGCTGTGTCCCCTTGTTTGGGGAAACCATGTTGTGGTTGATTTGGGGCTGCAGCTACCAGGTCTTCTTAGTGGGACAAATGCCTTTCCATTCCTCACTTGTCTAGGGAGCTCCCTAGAAATGCCTGCCCAGGTCAAGGGCAAAGAGGACCTCTTCTGAGCACCTGCAGCTTTCAGAACACACTCAAAGAGTTCCTGACCACTGAGCACTCACTCTGAGTGAGGCCTTTCCTTGTCACACAGTAGGGCTTCTCACTGTGTCATCCAGAGTGGTACCACCACCATCTTCTGTCCTGAGCCTTCTGCCCAGCAGCACGGGGCTCTGGAAGTCACATGATATGCAGATGGCTTGGCCAGGCCTGCAGGACCCTGAATCTCCTGTTTCAGTGTTTCCTCTTTTCCAGTTGGAAATCCCCAAAAGGCGGGCCTGTATCCTTGGAGACGTGGTTCAGACCCTCTGTGTACAGTAGTCAGTTAATAAATTCTTGTGACGTCAGTTCTAAGTTCTAATCTGTTATGAACTTGCAATATGATATTGGGTGAGTCACTGTGTTCTCTAGTCCTCAGTTTCCCTACCCTTAGAAGGAATGTTTAGAGACAGTTTTTGCTGACTAGTGTTGTGTCACTTGACACAAGTTAGAGTCATCTTGGAAAGAGAGAACCTCAACTGGAAAAATGCTCCCACCTGTGGTGTATTTTCTTAATTAGTGGTTGACGTCAGAGGCCCAGCCCATTGTGGTTGCACTCCTCCATGGCCTCTGCATCAGCTCCTGCTTCCAGGTTCCTGTCCTGTTTGAGTTTCTGCCCTGACTTCCTTCAGCGAATCTGTCTCTTCCTTTGCTCAAGATTCTTCAATCTGGGATTTATCAGGTGCATGCTATCCCCATGTCATCAAGCCAGGAACACACGTTATCAAGGTGGCTGAGCACTGGTCACACCGACCTTGGGTGCACTACTGGAGGTGTGTCCACTGTCCAGTTAGATACCCCCCTGCTCCTTGGCTCACCGTCCTCTTTGGGACATACGGGGGGGGGGGGGCAGGATCTGGCACCTGGCCCTCAGTGGGGAACAGTAGCTTTTTCTTTTGGGCACTCAGACAAACATTGCTGCATTCCTGGGGAAAGTGGAGAAAATCCAGAGAGGAACGGACAGAGGTCAGAGGGAGGGCTGCCCTGAGCTGGGTTTCTCCTTCAGGTGTGAAGGAGGGAAGCCCAGAGGCTCCCAGCGGGGGGCCTCTGCGGTATCGGAGGCCAGATTAGAGATGCTGGATTCTGGCTTCCTCAAATCAGCTCAGGGCCTCTTTTCTCTTTCATCCCTGGGAAAGACACTATCTCCTAGCGAAGAACAAAGAACTCTTCTGAGGCTCTAAACGTAGGCACTATCAGTGAGTGCATTGTTTTTGTGATTATCCTCCGCCCCACCCCAATCCCGCACCCCCCCCCCCCCCCAGTGCCCTTTCGCTCAGCAGGTTTCTAAGCTGCTCTCACTTGAGGGGAATCTCTGCTCTTGCTGCAGACTTCCGGCCTGCCCTCTGCCCTCCTGTCAGGCTTGGGGGGGTGGGGGTGGATCAAGGGCCTGACTTCTTTCATGTTTCTTCACAGATATTCTAGAGGAAGGAGGCCTGGGCTGGAAGTCTCCACCCCTCTGCTCTGGGTGACCTTAGGAAACTGTCTGACCCTCTCTGGGCTTCTCCTTGGGCATGAGGGGGAGTGATCCGATAGCAGATGAGTCTCTTGGCCTTCTTGAGGGCCTGGTGGAACTGTGCATCTTCCTACTTTCCCACGAGCAAATCTAATCTCTCTGCTTTCTTTCCCATCTGGTGCTGGGGACCCTCATGCATGCTACTACAGATACTACTATATCCTCTGTCATTTCTACGTGTCATTTAAGACAGGGTCTCACTAAGTTGCCCAGGCTGATTTTAGTCATCGTAGCCCAAGCAGACATTGAGTTGTGAGTCCTCAGCCTGAGCTTCCTGGGTAGCTAGGTCGACAGACGAGTTTCCTGTCTGCTTTTGGATTCCATGTTGGTCTCCTTCTTTCCCCTAGTCAGTGGGTAGGTGCTAGTCGTGCTTCCGGGTGGCCAGCCTCTGAAGAGATGAGGTTTTCTGCTCACAGGAGGTTGGGCTGTGTTAGGCTTTCAGCTGTCCTAGACACTTCGCCTCATTTCCTACAACACGGACCCATGGTGTGTGGGGTGTGTCTGCCGGTGCGTCTTCATGTGCTCACATACTGTAGAAGCCCGGGCATCCACCTCACCTGTCTTCCTGCCCTCTGGGCCTGCCATCAGCCTGAGGTCCCCACTGCCCTCTCTCCGCCTTCCATTTGCCCTTCTATCTCTCTCTTCTCTGCTCACCGCCCTCTATGGGTTCCCGTGCTACTGGGAGGAAAGCAAAGCAAACAAGACACTTGCTGGTCTTGGCTTCGCCTTAGGTCACAGGAGAGGGCCAAGAACCCTCGGGACTCATCCCAGGACCCCCTAGCCACACCCTTACCAACCTACCTCCCCGTATCCAGAACATCACTGCTCCACCAGCCCCACCCCACCAACAGGTCCAGCTTCGAGAGTGTGGCTTCAGACCTCCACGCAGCCCCTCTGCCTGCGTATTTGCCTCGCCTACCAACTGGCCACCAACTCTTCAGACCCCACGCATGCTGGGTTAGCCCCACCACACCCTGTTTAGTGCTTGCCCTGCCCCTCACTTTGGGCTCCTCCAGCTCACACAGCAGGCTCACTCACTGCTGTATTCCCAGGACGAGGCCCTGGTATCTACTAGAAGCTCATAAGTACCAGCGGAAGAGAGGGAGAACTAGGGTGACTGTGGGAGCACTCCAGCAGAGACAACCCGCGCAGAGGCCCCAGCAGGAGTGAGGCACAGCAGAATGCAGGCTTGACATACAGGCGAGGAGAACTGAGTATCTGGTAGGGTCTAACCAGGACAGCTCTATGTAAACTGTAAAGTCCTGGACCAGGTGAGGAAAGGCCAAGCTCATCTTACAGCCTCAGGCTAGAGCCTGCAGCCTGCCCACCTCTCTACTCTACCCTGTAGTTTCCAACCTGCTGGCTTTACGTACAGAACTCACAGAACCACCCCGTGGGGAACAGTAGGACTGGTTGGAATTCCCCCAAGTCTGATGGCTCAGGTTTCCCAGTCACTGCTCTGATGGTGAGCTGCGCTCAGGCTGGGCTCTGCAGGTCAGCTACCATAGACTCGGACTACCAAGGATCCTAGGGAGGATGGGAATTGTCCCCGACCCCATGACGGGTCCACTGCCATGTGTGGAGGGCCAGGCCTCTACAGCACCTCCATGCTGTGTCCTTTAGGCTTTTACCTCCATAGAGGAGGGAGGGGTCTGAGACACAGCCCCATGTGCAGTGAGTGCTTTAGAAATCAGTGTGGGTATGTTGTGTGTGCACATGTGGAAGCACATGTATGTGGTGAGCACATTCGTGTGTATATACATGGAAGCCTGGAATACTGGAAGGGTGTCCAGTGGCCTGCTCTATTGCTCTCCACCTTATTCCTTTGAGGCAGAGTCTGTCACTGAACCGAGTCTCACTTTTTGGGCTAGATGAGCTGGCCAGTGAGCTGTCTCCACCTTCCAATGCTGGGCTCTTATGCACGCGTGACCGTGTCTGGCCGGAGATCCAGACTCAGAGCCTCATCCTTGTGCAGTGAGTGGTCTGACCCCCTGACCCATCCTCCACTGATGGGTGTGCTGTCCTTTGGACTACGCCCACCCAAGTAGAGTGTGCCAAAGCTAGGCAATATGGCTCCCGCCTGTGTCTCCACTCCTGGGAGGCGGAGACAGGAGGATTGTCAAAAGTTTGAGTGAGGCCAGTGTGGGATACAGAGGGAGACTTATGGGGCGGGGGAGAAGGAGCACCTACTATGTGTTAGTGATTGGTGCTGGGAGACAGCTCCTGTAGGTGTTCGAAGCCTGGCTCTGTATGTCTCATAATACTGATGTGCAGACACAAAGCAGTAAGTTGCGCTTTTACTAACACAATACTTTAAAGCAAAACAATGTTCACAATCATTTGCCTGCCGGGCCAGACCAGCAACCCTCCCACCATGTTCTGCAAAGTGATGGGATGGTCTTTCCCATTTGACTGATGAGTAACTGAGGTCCACAGGAGGGTCACAGTCAGTGACAGAAAGAGTGGGAACTTGTATTCTTAGAGTCTGCAGATACCATATCAGCATATTTTCCACAGCCAACTAGCCAGTGACCACTATGCTGGGCATAGGCGAGACCATGGTTCCTGCCCTCGGGGTGGGAACAGACGCACCCAGAATGGACTTTGGATGTGCCTCTATCAGGGGCATGTCTAGAAGCCGGTTCTGGAGGACATGGCCCTTACCCAGGATCTTGAAGGCCTGGGAGAGTGGGCAAGCTGACGCTAGGGGTAGGGATTCCTGGTGGGAGAGCAAAGGCTCAGAGGGAGGTTAAAAAAACAGAGAACTCTGCTGGGCGGTGGTGGTGGCATCTTCAATCCCAGCACTCGGGAGGCAGAGGCAGAGGCAGAGGCAGAGGCAGGCGGATCTCTGTGAGTTCAAGCCCAGCCTGGTCTACAGAGTGAGGACAGTCAGAGTTATCACAGAGAAACCCTGTCTCGAAAAACCAAAAAAAAAAAAAAAAAAAGGGACTCTGAAAGCTCAAAAGCTCAATAATGAAACCATTGTGCTGCCCATTTCCTCTGAGAACCTCGGCTGTGGCTCTGCCCTCAAAGCTAGAGATGTCTCCAGGTGTGAGACTGTGCCTGCAGCACAGCCGATGCCTGTCTTCCGTGCAAGGCTGTGAGTGCTTATGTGTGCAAAGCCTACCTTACCTCTCTGAATCCTCTCCCGAGCCTTCTGAGGGTGTGTTGTCCTTACCCACTTTGCGTGTTGTTGGCATACTAAAGCTCAGAAAAAATAGCATGCTCTGGGGCAATGCTCTCTTTGGGGGTCAAATGACCCTTTCACGGGGTCACCTAAGACCATCTGCATATTAGATGTCTACATTACACTTCATAACAGTAGCAAAATTACAGGTATGAAGCAGCAACAAAAATAATTATATGGTTGGGGGGTCACCACAACATGAAGAACTGTATTAAGGGGTCACAGCGTTAGAAAGGTTGAGAACCGCTTGTCTGTCTCATTCAAATACTTGCAAGGTGGTATATTGAGGCCCCAGCCTAAGCCTGTGGCTCCAAAGTTTGTGCTTTGAAGCTTTCTGTAATCATAGTTCTAGAAACACCCAGACCTTTCTGTTGGACTTCTGGGGACAGATTTGTGATATGCTGGCAAATATTTAACAACCAACTCTCTGGAAGAAAAAGCCAAGGTGGGATTTGTCAAATTTCCCTATTTCCAAAAGAACATAATTCCTCTGAGGCTGACGCCAGGCGATCAACCTGACATCACCAAGCACGGCACTCGGAAGGAGAGCGCGCAGTAAGTTCTTGCAAGCTGCTGAGAGCCAGCCCCAGCACCTCACAGGAACAGTATCTGCCCTCCCCCCAGCCCAGTGTGGCCAGTAAAGGCCATTAGACAAGTCTTGGAGGAGGGCGAAGAAACCTGCTCCTCTAGCCAGTGCCTGCCGAGGGGAGTCCTGGGAAACTGCAGTTAATCTTTAAGCAAGTCTTGCAAACAGGAGTGGCTACTTGGCCTGCTGTTCATGAGGAACCCTGAGCAGCCGTCCTGTCTTCTGGCCTCATTGGGCTACCCTGGTCACAGAATCCATGTCCACTCCTACTTCACAACAGAGGGGCTGGAACAGGAAGCTAATGGACTGAACACGCCCGAGGCACCTGGCCTAGATGTGAACTCAGATCAGTCTGACTCAAGGCTTTGCTCCTTCCTGGCCTCCTGGGAGATAGATTGTTCCCTGAGGCTGGAGCCTCTTACAGTCTAGGATGACGGGGACTACCTTTCAGTAGGGATCTCTGTCAGGAGAAGCCCAGACCTAGTGCCACATTAAAGTGGGTCTCAGTTTCCCATCTGTGAGATGGATGCACTTTCAAGAAAGGACCAGGCAGGCCGATGGTGGTTAATAAGCTAGTCAGGGCCATCTTTCTAGAGGGAAAGGGAGGAGCCAAAGGTGGTTTGGAACCCTCCAACCCCTCTACCAGCGGGCAGTCCTAGAACCCAGGCAGGGGCCGGTGCGTGTGGGGTGGTCTCTGTGACCAGCCAGCCCCCACTATGTCCCATTTTCCTTTTCTATTTCCTGTTTGATTGGTCCTACCGTCTTCAGTGGCTGGCTGCCTGCACACTGTCCAGTTACATGCACATGGTCTCCTTGAGCCCTGAAAATGAGTTTAGGCTTGGCCTGATGGTTGCAGTCCCTGCCATCCATAGGCAGAGGCTGGAAGCTCCTGCAAGTTCAAGGCCAGTGAGCCACTGTTTCATCTCTTGATACATTTTAACAATGCTGCCTCTCCTCCACACTCTGTCCCTCCGGTCCCAGTCTCCGGCTAAAAACACACGGGTCAAGGCTGGTGTGGCCAGTGCCTCAGTTTCCGCATCTGGAAGATGGTGCTAGCCATGGATGCCTAAGCTCAGGTAGCTAAGGGTGGAACCCGAACGGGGCCGAGCAGGGCGCGTGGCGCGGAGGGCGCCCCCACGGGCGGAGCTGCGGGGCGGGGGCTGGGTGCGGAGGCGCGGGCCCGACTCGCGCTGCAGGTCCCCCGGGTCGCCAGCCGGGCCCGGGTCCGCGCTTCCTCCTTTCTCCGGCTCGCGGCGGCCGCGGCCCCTCCTCCCGCGCGCTCCCTCCCCCTCGCCGCCGCCGCCGCCGCCGCCGCCGCCGCCGCCGCCTCCCTTTCTCTCGGTCTGTCTCTCCCGGCCCGGAATCCACCCGGCCGCCCCGCCGGAGCGGCCAGGCCGCCGCCCGCCAGCGCCGCGCGCCCCGCTGGGGTCCGCCCGGGCGCGTCCGGAGCCCGCGGCCGCCGCGCAGGTGAGCGCCCCCGCCCCGCCGGCCCCGCGCCCCGCCGCGGGCTCCCGCCCTGCCCACTCCCCGCCGCGGCCCGCGACTTGCCCGGCGCGGCCTTTGTTGAGATGCGCGGGGGAGGCCGGGCGGGGCGCCGGGGGGCACCGGCGCGCGAGGACCCTCGGCCGCAGAGTCCCCGGCCCGGCTAGGCCACATCTGAAAACCCGGCCGATCGGTGCCGCCCGCGGTCGCCGCTGCCGGGCCCCGTGCCCCCGCCCTGAGTGGGCGGTGGGGGTGGGGTGGAAGCGGTGGGCGCCGGGGACGGGGCGCCCGACCTGAAGCACGACCTCCTTGGGTCTCCCTGGGGCCTCGGGTAGGGCCTGGTGCTGCTGGCCTGGAAGAGCTTGGGCCACCCCGTCCTCGGCAACCCCCAGCCCCCAACCTCGCCCCTACGCAGGCCCAGTGACCCGCCGGCCGGCTCAGAAGTTGGCAAAAGTTTTGGGGTTTCACTACCGCCGCCGGGTCTGCTTGCCCACCGGGGCAGGTATTGGAGGTGAGTTTGTGCCCCCACCAGGGCCACGACTCGTCAGACTGTGTGTCTTGGGGACAACTGCCTTTGCTCTCTGAGCCAAGGCCCTCCTCAGTGATGAGTGGGGCCTGGCCAGGACTGCTGGGCTGGTTGAAGGGTGGAGTGAACTGAGGGACCTCACCCCTGGGTGAGTGTCCCTTAAACCTCTGGGCCATTCAGTTAGAGAAAAGTGGACGGGACAAGGTATTCCCACCCTCACAGACTGCCGGATAAGGACAGTGGTGGTGGGATCACCTGGGTGGAGGTCAGATTCCGTTTTCAAGGGTGTGTGTGTGTAGGTAGTCCAGGCATCAGAGCCTCTTGTTTTTCTGGGTGACCTGAGCCCGGGGCTGCCCCGTGGACTCTCAGTAGCAGCAGGGTCCTCGGGTGACTGTTCCCTGTGCTTCTGCAGCTAAGGACTTGGCATATATGAAGGACTCAATAAACGAGTCGCACCCTGGAGGCTGCACAAGATGGCTGGGGTGTTTGTGGCACAGCCGCCTGCGCCTCAAAAAGGGTGCACCCTCGTGTCCCTCCAGAAAGAGACAGCAGAGCATAGTCCTTCAGTGGCCCACAGCTGTATGAACGTAGTCAGCCGGTTTCCCTTTGGCCTCAGTCCTGCCAGGGAGCCCGATCAGTTGGGTTGTGAGTGTGGGGACTCAGTGGTAGAGCTCAGGCTTAGCATGCCCGAGGCCCTGGTGCGATTGCCAACACCACGGGACGGACTGAGAAATCGGTAAAGAAAACGGAGCTCGGACGCCCAGAGCTGCTGGCATCCTCTGAGCTCCGCAGGGCCGTGGGGACTCTTGTTCTCCTGATGTCACAGATGGGGAAACTGGAGCAGAGAGAGCCAAGTGACTTGACCAAGACCCCGCTGTCTGCAGCTGGAACCGGAGCCTAGACCGGAGCTGTCTGGCTGCCCTGTGACAGTGAAGGCTGTGTAGTTTGGGGTCAGGTACAGGACATTATTGGATAAGTCTCCCCCTGCGTCTCCCCACCTGACAGAGCCATATGGCCCTACTGGTGATGGGGTGTGTCCCGGTGAGGTGACCTTTCCACAAGGGGAAGTGACTTACAATGTGTCACCTCTCAGCTGACCACCTGCCCACACACTGAGATTGAGTGCCCCATCTCACATTCATCTTCCAGCCTTAGGGCTACCCTCCCTCCCATTCCACCTCCTCCTGTCTCCTGTTGTGTCCCTTCCCCCCCACCCGCACCGGCCTCCAATACAGAGGCTGGCTCCAGCTTCAGCTTCTTCCCTGACTGTGGTGGGGGTGGGGATGGGACATGTCTGGGTCCTCTAAGCCCCAGGATCTAGGGAAGACATGGTTAAGTGATTGTTGTCCCTGCCGTCCGTCTGGTCCTCTGCTGACTTGGATCCTGCGTTGAGCACTTACTATGTACTAGGGCCTGAGAGCTTTGTTGAGCAGCTTTGTGGTAGGACAGGACAGCTTCCTGGAGGAGGGGTTTGCGCTGGGGGAAGCAGTGGCCAGCCAGCCATGATTGCAGCTGGGCCAGTGTTCTTCCTCTCTTCAGAAGGTCGTCTGCTGGGGACCTGCTGGGAGACTGTGAACAGGTCCTCGGCTCCTAGAAACTGGAGTGTGGATCATAAGACAAGTAGCAAGCAAGTAGACAGACAAATTAATGTATAATCATGGTTGCAATAAGGGCAAGGCCCCAGGAACAGAGGGATCTTGAAGGAAGCATGTAGGAGGTGCCTGGGCCTGAAGTTAGTGGAAGTTAGCCAGGCAGAAGAAAGTGTATGTGCAAAGGCCCTGAGGTAGTTGGGGGGGAGGGTCCTTGTTGTGTAGAAACAAGGGGAGAGCTGTGAGAGAGAGCAGTTAAACAGGGCCTGCTATCAGTAAGGGTGGTCCCTTGAGGGACCCAGAAGCCTTGAGGAGGATCTTGGACTCCATTTTTACACAGGGAGCTGATGGATGCCCCCTGTGTGAACCAGCTAGAGGCCAAGACGCAAAGCTAACGGGATAGATGTATAGGCTGGACTCCGGTATTCTGTGGGGCCTGATCAGGCTTCAAGAGGAGGAGGTGTATGAGACTAGGTTTTGAAGGTATAGTAGGAGTTCAACCTAGTGAGAGGCAGGGCTCAGGTCAGGAGAAGCGCAGCTCAGGTCGGGAGAAGCTTGAGCTAGAGAACAGCTGGAGATCAGAGATCATGCTTGTGTGTCTGATAGGCCTGGGTTCAAATTCTCACTACTGACTGCCCCGTTTGCTGTGTCTTTGGGTCCCTCGCTGTATCTTTCGGAGTCTCGGTTTCTTCTTCTTAACAATGCGAACCAACCATCTCTCTCTTTCCAGTTAGGGTTAAGAGAAGGCTCTGTGCCTGGCATTAGTAAATATCCAGAAAGCCCGTTTGCTGTATGTGGCATTGGGAAGTCCATCGGTATATCTGGGCTCAGCCCTGCCATCCGTGTGGCCATGGCCTTGAGTGGGTGATGGCGTGGGTCCGAAGGTCCCAGTTTGGGCAGAGCTTGTCTGGAAGAGGATGTTGATAGTGAAGGACACCGGTGTGTCGGGTGACCTCGAGCCCTGCCCTCTCTGTGCCAGAAAGCTGAGCTGGTGGTTGTGCATGTGAGATGATCTGGCTTTCTGGGTGTAAACCGTAAGACCTAGAGAGAAAGGCCACTTGCCGAGGGGTTCCCAGGTGACAGCCAGGGCTGGGCTCAACTCCACATTCAGAATTGGTACTACTGGAGTCTAGAGCTCTGCAGAGGCCCTGTGTGGAGGTCCCACTGTGAGCCACAGCCTCAGTTTGAGGTCCTCCTGCCCCTCTATGGCCCTTCAGACCTCAGGGCCCTTCATGCCTCCTGTACACCCCTCACCTCCCTGAGGAAAACCTCTCTGGCTTTCCCCAGAAAGTTTCCCAGGAAGAGTTCATCACCTTTGAGGAGCCTCAGTTTCTTCATCCATGAAGTGGGCAGTGACTCATGGTTCCCTGGGTGGCCCAAGAGGATAGACATGGGGTACCTTGCATATTCAGGGCTTAATAAATGTGGGCAAGGTAGAGCCAGACATGGGCTGAGGTCTTACCTCTAGCAGTGGGTCTTAGTCCTGTGACACAAGGCTGAAGGTGTAAAATGGATGTGTGCCTCACGGGGCCAAGGAGAGGCTGGGATCACTGTTCTTAGAAAGGGAGACCTGTTGTTCAAAGCTTCATTCCACTGGTAAGCCCAGAGTCAAATCATAGCCTCTTTGTTAAGGTAATTCCAGTAGCTTAATTTACTGACATTCAATGCAATATATATATATTTCCCTTCTCTAGCTCAGGCAAGAAGTCCTGATTCCAGACCTACAAACCGAAGTGCTGTGCTGGGAAGCATTCTAAGGTCCAGTGTTGGCTTCCTGGGAAATGGTGCTGTGATAGACTAGTAATGTCTGCTCTGGGCAGAAGCTTAGCAAGCATTGTATGTATGCTATGAGTTTGTTATTCCTGATCTATCCAGGCCTTTTTTCTTCACTGTGAGGGAAATGAAAGAGAAAGACCCAGGGCAAGTTAGCCAAGCTAGGAAGAAATGCTAATGTCTTTTTTGACGTAGGACTGACTGTCTCCACCAGTCAGCCTGCCCGCAAACACAACACTGCTGGGTGGCCTGACTAGAGGCCTAGTCAGTCAGGGAGAATCCCAGAGCAGGAAGCCAGAACCCCCATCTCTCCAGTCCTCACTATGGGACTTTGAGGCAAGTGACTTCCCCCTAGAACTACTCAAAGCAATTCAAGAAAGGAGAAGCTGGAAACAAGAAGAAATTGAAAGATTGTGGTTTATCTCTTCCTGTTCTTGTCCCCAGTGTCCTTATCATGGAGCTCTTCCCTTCCTTGAGAACCTGAGACAGGATTCCAGCTGGAGTTAGATGGGGCACAGGGGAGGGGGGGGTGTCCAGGATGGGCAGAGGCTGTCTGCCAGCTATTGGTGATGGTAGACATGAGTCCTTAGGCATCCTTGGGCCTGCTGGACTGTGCCGCCAGCACAGTTGAATCTGACATTGGGGCTTGGGAACAGGATTGGAGTGGCACCAGGAAGCACGGTGGTCCTGTCGGGGCCTGACAGCTTCTCTCAGGCCACTCTGCCTAACTTGTGGTCCCCGCTTTATCTGATGTCAATATCCACACATTATGTTCTCCAGAGCTGGACCACAATCCTGGAGTGGGTGAGGCTTTATTTTATCCGTATTATGAGGCAGATGAGCAGGGGCTCTGAGACGCTAAGGACTGGGGCTGTAGTCGACCAGCGAGTGGGATCTGAGCCTGGAGTTTTGGAGTCTGTGTGACTGTGGGTATCCTGTTCCTGCTGAGTGTCCCCAGTGTGGCTGACATCATTCTTAGGCAGAGCGTGGGTTCCCTGGCTTCCTGGGCATGTAGCGGTGGCTGGTGGGTATTGGATGGTCCAGGTGCGTGATCTCCTGTAGTAGTGAGGCCTAGGAGGGCAATCGGCTCTGGGTTTGGATCCTGGCATGGCAGCCTCTTTGCTGCATCTGATTTGGGGGAAAATGACTGCTCTGTGCCTCAGGTTCCCCAATCTGTATAGTTCCAGTATAGCTCTGAGGAGGTAGCCTGACTGTCAGACGTGCTTGGGCACAGGACTCACTCAGGGTGTTTTCTGAGGCTGTGAGGGAAGGTGATTCTGTGGTGAGGCAGAAAGGAAATTGATCAGGAAACCCTCAGGGCTGACACCACTACCTGGTCTGTGGCTGTCCTAGGCGGGATTGCATTGACTGGAACCTGCCAGCTCCATCTAGCTACTCTGAGGCTAGCCCCACCTCTTCCCATCCCTCTGTGACCTGATCATATGTCCATCCAGTGACCTGCAGTGCCCAAGACCCCGTTACTGTGTGGGGCTCCCCTATGAGGAATCTGCCATCTGGGCAGTGGGTGCGTCTCCTGCTGTCCACATGGCTTGGGTACAAGTTGCACTTGCCTTGTTTCTGGTGGTGGCAAGCAGAGGCTGGGAGAAGGGTCCAGGCTCCACACAGCCCCTGGAGATGCTGCCAGTTGGAACAGAGTTCCTTCCTCAGCCCCAACGCCCTTCTCCCATGTATCTCTGCTGTGGGTTACCCCTCAAGTGTTCTGAGCCGCTGGCTGGTTTCCTGCTTGCCAGATAGTTGGGTGCCTCTGCCTGTACAGGTCCTCCATTCCTGTGAAGGTCCCCTATTCTTTTATTTGGTGTGTGGAGGACAAGGTCTTGCTACATAGCCTAGGCTGGCCTGGAACTTATCTTGTAGCCCAAGCTGGCAGCAGTGGTCCTCTCGCCTCAGCTTTCTGAGAGTTGGAATTGTAGAATCCACCATCACACCTGGCTAGGTACCCCGCTGTTGTTCAAGCTCTCCAGAAGCCCAAGTGTCTCTGGCTCTCCCATCTCCCCTCTGTCTTTCCCTGGAACCTCCTCTACTCTTCCTCTGCCGGTTTTTCAAGGCTCCAGCTTGACCCCTAGGTGGCAAGTCCTGCCTCTAGGCTGGTTTTCTCAGCCTCTGAGGGAAGGTGTGGTAATGATCACTCCTGAGGGCACAACACTTTATCGGTTACAAAGCACTTGTACGTAGTTACCTCACACCCCAGCAGGGCTGTGAGGGAGACAGAACCCAGTGATAGGTGATGGAACTGTTCTCAGGTTGGATTCCTGATGGGGGCTCTCCCTGCTTGGGCAGCTAAGTTACTTCCATTCTCCTGAGTCTTGAGTCTGCCTTCCCTGTGAGTGCCTAGACGGATCAGAGAGGTAAAGGGACTTGTCTGGGGTCACATAGCCCCAAGGGGTGAAGCTGGGAGGTTCCTCCCAAGGATCAATGAGAGTCACATTACACCCACCTTCCCACCCCTCTGAATAGACCCAGCCAGGTTGCTGGAAGATACGGCAGGAGACACAGTTCCTCATCTCACTGAAGTGGCTCCTCCAGCTGCCAGCCTGGGCAGGGTGGGACTCCTGTGCTGCCCAGGTGGCTGGGCTGTGCCCTGTGGACTTCGTTCCGAGCTGTACCTAGTCCCCAAGGGAGGCTGGAGCCAGCCCTGCTCCGCCTGCCTGCGCTGGGAGCCCAGGGAAATGGCTTCTTCCTTTGAGCCTGGGTTCTCTGGTCCACAGCAGGAAGCAGCAGCCCTTTCTCTTGGGCTGGATGGAAGATGACGAGCTCCTTACGCTTCTAGGAAGTTTTCCCCTTGGTAGCCGAGGTCATGGGGCAGGGAGGGGAGATTGTTCCAGGCAGCTGATGATGTGATCAAAGGCTTCCAGGTGGGGCAGCCGGGAGCCGTGGGGGAGGGGGGACTTCTGAGTTGAGTGTGTCTCTACTGCGGTGTTTGCCTCCTGTGCCCCCACCCCCATCCCCACCCCGCCAGGTGTTCCCAAGACCCGGAACCAGATGAGCCACTGTTCTATTTGGGGACAATTCTGCTGTTCCCATTTCAATCCTGTGCCCTAGTTTTAGAAGCTACGTGGGTTTGGTTACCAGTTGGCCATTTGCAGACAGCTCCCCCTCCACCTACTCTGCCCACACCTTAGATCCATGGGCATCATGGCCAGAACAGGCCTCGGCTGCCTTAGGGGAGGCCTGGGCCTCTGCTCTGGGCTCCCTGCGCGGGCCTTGATTAGCAACTGATGGTGTCTGAGCCAGTAATGGGGATGCACACCTGGTGGGTGGGGGTGGGGCACAGGATGCTGCTCAAGGGCTCTGGGGAGAGATGCGCTTTAGAGGACAGGACAATGTGCTGAGTCTTGGGGTCACTGGGACTCTCTGGGAGCAATGCTCTGGGGGGGGCAGGTACAGACCCTGATGGTTGTTGTACTGTGAGCTTGGTGCCATGATGGCAGCCTAACAATGCCAGGGGGGCTTCCCGGAGGAGTGACACTTAGGTCTTAAAGGATGAGCAAGAGATCATGAGAAAGAGAAGGGTAAGGGCATGCTAGGCAGAGGGAACCCAGAAACTAAATGTGTGTGTGTGTGTGTGTGTGTGTAGCCTGGAGTGTGTGCATGTGTGCAGGCATGCATAGCCTGGGGCTGTGGAGCCACGGGTCATGTATAGGTGCTGAGAATGGGCCCTGGTTCATCTGGCACCTCAGACTTTGCTGCCTTGGAGTGACGGGAGCGAGGCAGGCGTAGGTGGTGGAGGACACAGGATGGAGGAAATGGAGCTGTGGTTCAAGACAGATCAAAAAGCCCCTGACTGGGTGGTGGGCGGAGGCTGGCCATCTGAGGAGGAGCCTGATCGGGGCCTGATGGCTCAGTATATGAGCTCCTTCTAAGCACTGGGAGCTGGGGTTTGGGCCTGGTGCCCTCCGTGGTTACCCTGAGCATATGCTGAGGTGTTTACACACAGCCTTATGAGGCAGGAGGCCCCGGGAAGATGGATGTATCCAGCTCTGTGGGTCATGCCTGGCTCAGGCAGTGGGGCCTCACTGCAGTGGCCTAGGGAGCCCGGCTGTGTCTGAGAATAACAGGAACCCCAGTGGGGGGTTCCTCTTAGAGCATCACTTGGGCACACTGCCCCCTCAGGAAATGGAGGGGGGGTCATCCTGTGTCGTAGCTCCAGTGGTGGGGTCCATGGGCACCTGGGGTGGGCTCTGGTCCAGGTCTTACCTCCTTTCGAGTGAGCCTCCCAGGCACAGCTCACCCTCTCTTGAGCTCTCCATGGTCTGAGAGCTATCTACTGTGGGGTGCAACAGGCCTGGCTTTGAAGCCTCACTCTGATTCCAGATGGGAGAGCTTGGCGAAGTGACTTTGCCCTTCCGAGCCTCAGTTTCCCCGCCCCCAACAGAGGCAACTCTCCTCTGGTTGGTTGTGTCCAGTGTTGTGCAGTCTGGGGAGAGCCTGGCTCAGAGCCGCGGCCTTGCTGGGCTGCCAAGGGGCAGCTTCCGGGCGCCCTGGGCTCTCAGCTCCGAGGACAAAGCCCCTTTGTGGGGAGACAGATGGAGCCTAGAAGCCCCTCTCCCCGGGGAGCAGTAATGTCTGCCCCTCCTCTACACTGCCCTCCCTGGGAGAAGGAGCTTTCTGAGGCTGAGGGTGGGAAACCAGGGGATTGCACAGTCTGGCTGCTCTGGCTGCAGAGCTCAGTGTCTCTCCCCTGTCTTGATCAGGCGTCCCTGGCAAATCTGGAGGCTGCTGTGGGTGCCCTGCGCATCTGTCCCTCCACCCACCATTCATCCTCTCACTCTTCCAGCCTGCCTTCCTGCCATCGCTCCACCCCAGGTGCCTTCCCCTTGCTGGACCGTGCTTTCGGCTGCACCCTCTGCTCTGTCCTGAAGGTGTCCAGCTGTCCTGTGTGCTAGGTTTTTTTTTTTTAAATAATTTATTTTTATTTTATGTGCATTGGTACTTTGCCTGTATGTATGTGTGAGGGTGTCAGAAGCCCTAGAACTGGAGTCACAGACAGTTGTGAGCTGCAATGTGGGTGCCGGGAATTGAACCCAGGTCCTCTGGAAGAGCAGTCAGTGCTTTTAATTGCTGAACCATCTCTCCAGCACCATTGTGCTAGTTTTAATACAACACCTACCACCGAAAGTCCAGCTGTGAGCTAACTGTGAGAAGTGGCCCTGTACTCATCCAGAGAGGGCTGCCATTGGAGCAGAGGTTCAGACCAGAAAAGAGCAGTGGAGGGCCTCAGGCGGGGGTTGAGGGATCCTTCAGCTCTCTGAAAAGGTAGCTTTTGAATGGAGACTGGAGGAGACTGGGGTTGGCTAGGGTTCTGCCATTGATATGCCGATTGGAGTAGGTGACACCGTCCTGGAGACCCAGAGAAGGTGAAGGAGTGACGTATATACAACGGCACCGGGCAGGAGCATGCTGCTTCCAGGGAAGGGGGAACTATTGACCTGTACAGTGGAGGGAAACGAGGGGGAGGGTGGGACTGGTGTGGTGCTCAGTAGGGTCTTGGGTCCCTGTAAGGGCCGGGCCATTTGTTAGGGGGTAGGACCTGTGAGGAGGCCAAGAGCTGAGGATTCAGTTTGGCATCTCTGAGAGACACTGCTTCGGTTTGGTGGTGTGTGAGAGAAGACGGAAGAGAAGCGGATTCCGGTGTTTGGATCTGGGACTGACAGGTTTGGAACTGGGCTACCAAGGACAGGAAGCAAAGGCTGAATGAACATGGCTTCTCCATGGCCAGGATCATGCAGTGAGTCAGGGCTGGGTTTGGGCTTTTGAGGCCTAGGGGACCTGTGGTTTTAGAGTCTCTGGCCCCAGGTCCCAGTTAGCAGTTCTAAAGTATACCCGTTTCTTGTTCTGGGGAGTGGAGACTGCTCAGTATGCCTCTAGGCTGGGGAAAGTTAGACTCCAACCTGCCGTGAGAACCGAGGCTCAGTTTCGTCAGCTGTTAATAGTCTCACAGTGCTGCGAAGAAACCTGCCCTTGAAGATTTCCGGGGTGTCCTGTCCACCACAGCCGCGCTTTAGATACCTCCGCACCTTGGGGTTGCAGGTTCCTGGAATCAGAGTCCATGGCCTCTTTCCACCCAGGGAACAGCCTAGAAGGGCGAGAAGATCTGCAGCAGGCCTCCTAGCCTGGCAGAACAGGTTGGCATTCCGAGCCAGGGCACTTTCTGCCTCGCCCCAGGGCCCAGCTCACCCTGCCCTGCTCAGGCTCCTCACTTCCAGTCTTGTGCCTCCCTCACAGAGGTTTGCAGGCTCTTGATATCAGCAGCACAACATTGTCACCTATATGGTTCATGCTCCAGGGACTCTTTGGAGACAAACAAAACAGCGTGTGTTGTGGAGGGGGTCAGGGTCTTGTTTTAAGTAAGTTATAACTCTGTGTTAGGTTGCATTCATAACTGGCCTGGGGTGCCATGGCCTGAGGGCTGCAGGGTGGACACTTTGGAAGTCCAGGCTTTTCCTAGTGGGAAAGGCATCTTGTTCTCCCTGGCACAGGTCAGGGGCTGAGGTCCAGAAGATAGCAACAGGGAACAGCTGTCTGAACCGGGCTTGCAGTGTGATTCCACTTGCTTAGCTTATATCTTCCTGGGCTGCACGTTCTGAGGCCCAAAAGCACCCCTCTGTCCACCTTTGCCAGGGCCAGCTGGAGCCTGCGGGCACTCCGCCCAGTGGCCCTGGTGGAGCCAGTTTGAGGCTTGACATCCCCCAGCATGCCTGTACTGAGAGTGCAGGACCAGGCATGTTCATGACCTGGCCCTGGGACCCGCCCCTCCGTGCGCGCGCTCTCTCTCTCTCTGGCTCACTCCTTACTCACTTAGCAAACACCCTCCCCTATCTCCCTCCCAGTTCTGGTCCTGGCCTGTGCTGGGTGGGGCCTGGGCACTGGGCTTGCCTTATATCTTACATCAAATGTATAAGTTGGGTGGGCAGAGTCTCTGCTGGGAGCTTGTGCAGTATGGGGTGCAGGGAAGGCAAGGGATGGGGCTCAGCCTCTGGGGATGGATAGGCCTGTGGCTTAGGCTATCTTTTCTTCCTATGAGACTCTAGGTGGGGCCCATCCATCCACCTAACTACCCACCTCCTTGTTCATCTACCCGTCTATCCACGCACCCACCCCACATAAGTGTCTTCTGTCCACCCATCCATGTATCCATCCATCCATTCTTCCATCCATCTACTTACCTACCTGTCTACCCATTCACCCATCCACCTACCTAGCCATCTTCACCCATTCATCTATTTATCTATCCTCCTACCTGTTGGTGTATCTGCCTACCATCCATCCATCCATCCATCCATCATCCAGCACATGTGCCCTGGGAATGTCTGTGTGCTGGACAGTGTTCTGGAGTCTGGAGACACATCAGAGAACCAGCGGGATGCAATCCCTGCCTTTGCAGTGTTTGCTGACAGGCAGGGCAGACAGAAAACCAGCAAAAAGGGATCAGTGGGCGTGGTCTGATAGAGGAAGCCCAGTGCTGCAGGCCTTCCATAAAATAGGGAGGGTATGTTAGCTGGGAAGCCCGTGGATGGGCTGCCAGGGATGTTGCTCACACTGAGACTGGCTGGTATTGGGAGTGGGGTGGGTTTACAGCTCTCAGGAAGAGAACCTAGGGAGGGCATGCCAGTGCAAAGGTCCTGAGACAGGGGCGTGCTTGGAGCATTGGAGCAGTAGCAAGAGGCTGGGAAGAGGATGGGAAGGGAGAGAATGGAGAGAGAGGAAGGCAGGAAGACCTGAGGGGAAAGCTGGGTACCCAGGCTGGGCTGTGGGCTGGCAGTGGGGTGGGGTGAGGGCTGGCAGTGGGGTGGGGCTGCAGTACATGCTGTTGGGGAGCAGATGGTTGTCCATTTGGAGTACTTGGGTACTGAGTACTGGAGTACTCAGGCATAGTTCACTATTTAACGTAGCCATTTTCTTTCTGTATGGAGGAACCGTAGCAGAGCCTGGCCCCTCCCCCTCCCTTGCTCTCCCTCATGTCATGCTAAAGCAGATCTCCGGTGTTCCACATCGAGGACACATATTTCTGCGTAGCCTCGACTCTGTGATCTACCCAAAGCCCGTTGTTCCTCCCACCAGCGGCCCCCTCCTTCTCCTGAGAGCTTGCTGATGAGGTCGATGTGGGTCAGACGGCCAGCCTCCCTCTTGTGCTAATGGCCATGCTAAGAACAGGGCCTAGCACTTAGTAGGTGCCCAGCATACAGTAGCCACTGCTCTGATGGGCAGCAGACACAGAACATGCTTGCAGGACTCTGGGCCCTATTTTCAGGGCTTCAAATAGGAACTTACTTCATTCTCATGGCTGTTCCTTAAAGTTGGCTGTTTGTATCCTGATTATATAGGAGAGGAAACAGGCACAGAGAGGTAGCGAAACTACGCCAAGGTCACCCAGTAGGGAGGGACTGGAGCTGGGTTTTGAACCTGAGTGGTTCAGCTCTCAATCCTCACATTGAGTGAGGGCTCTGTTAGCCAGGATAAAGATGGGGACCTCTTTTCACCTGGGTACGGACAGGTGAGATTGGGAACTGACCATGATCAACCCCTGAGGAAAGTATGCGCAAAGGCCCAGAGGCTGGAGGATCATTTAGAGGTGAAGCAGTGAGAGGGGGTAGGGGGAGATGGACCAAGCGGCAAGCCCCTGGAGGGCAGGGAGGTTATGTATGTGGACCATCTGGCTGACCACTGCCTCCCACTCGTGTTCAGTACCTTGTCCTCAGTTCACAGGGAGGGAGAGGAGACCGCACCTGTGGGCTAAGGGGTGGGAGTGGGAGCTTAGGACTACTTGTGCAGTAGGGCCTGGCCACTTGGCATTCCTGCCCACCCGTGTCCCCAAGGGAGATGCCGCCTGGGTGTGGGTGGGGAGGAGGGGGCACTGTGTTCCCAATGTTGAGAAGCAACCAGAGCTGTTGGTAGGGAACAGCGGGCACCGTGGGCAGGGGCCGGCTGGCAACCCCCCCCTCGGGACCTATCACCTGCTGCCAGTGTATGTGGGGCAGCACCCAGATGACCTTGGAGAGGCTGGTGAAGATTGGAACTTGTCACCTCAGTGTCCCACCAAGGTCACTCCCTTTTCCTGAGGCCCCTCTTCCTGAGCTTGTGCCAGACACTGGCTGAGATTCAGAAAATGTGTGGCCTGCCCAGGGTCACACACTCGTGGGGACCTCCCTGAACTCATTAACAAACCATCTTAGGCCTTGTGTCAACGGTTCCTCAACTAAGTTGGGACAGCTCCAGCCTCACCTCCTGCTCTTGCCTGCCTCCCTGCCTCCTTCTGGGACAGTGTGGAATGGAAAGGTTTCCTGGCCCCCAGGGAGTCTCCTGTTCTCTCTTCAGATGTAAGACCATGAGGCTGCAGGCTGCCGGGAGCTCCATGGGGTTGTGTGGACACCTGCAGGAGGGCCCTTCTGCTCCTGTCCCTCTCACCAGTCTGCATTGGAGCTGTCCATGCGCTGGATTGCAGCAAAGTTGGATTGCAGCAAAGACTAGCGTGGCTGCAGGTTCTTCTCTGAGAGCCTTTTTGCAGCCCTGGAGGTGGGGGATGGAGCAGTCTGCTGTGGGGAAAATCTGAAGGACTGTCACAGGAATCACCAGCCGTCACAGATGGTATCTTAGATTCACCTGCTTCTCCTCATCTGTACAATGGGCTTAAGAATGACACATGGGCCTGGTGTGGTGGCTCATGCCTTTAGTCCCAGCACTCCAGAGGCAGAGGCAGGTGAATTTTTGAGTTCAAGGTCAGCCTGATCTACATACTGAATTCTAGGCAGCTAGTGCTTTGTAGTGTGACTCTCAAGGAAACTCCTAAAAGGGACTGGGGGTGTATCTGGGGTGGTAGAGTGCTCACCCAGTATGCCCAAGGCCCTGGGTTCAGTCCCCACAAACGTGTAAACTGAATTTGGAAGGGAAGGCAAGAGCTCAGAACTTCAAGGTCATTCTCAGCTATGTAGAGAGTTTGAGGCCAGCCTGGGCTACATGAGGATCTGTGAGGGTACTCAGTGGATGCTAAATCTCAGCCATCGCTGCTGCTGTGCATATCTTTTTGGCCCTTGGTACTCAGGTAAGGAGGCAGTTCCCCTGGAACGCTAAAGCCAGAGTCAGGGAGCAGGTGCCTGCCAGAGGGGAGCTTCCCCCAGAATGATGGTGTAGAGAGAAATGGGTGGGGAGTGATCCCTCCCGGGTCCTTTGTCTGACACAGGTGGCCTTTGCTGGAACCTGTCCAAATGTCAGCTGGGGCTCCATCCTTGAGCCCCACAGGCTCCCATGCGCCCTCCTTCCGGCTGGCTTGGCTCCTGCGGCCTGCAGTGTGTACCCTTCTTTCTGTCTGGTCTCTGTTCCCCTTTGGGAAAAATGAGTTGGCCAGTGAGCTTAAGCTCTCCACAAGGCCCCCTGGGACTGGTGACCTTAGGGAGAGGGCTGGAAGGTAGCTGGGACATGACAATGGCCTGGGCACCTGACTTAGCTTCTTTGAGTGTTTTCTGTCAATTCTACAGACATGCTGGCTGGCTGTCCCTGTGGCCAGGCCTGGGAGAGCTGGGGAGCTGGCAGTGGGGAGTCAGAGGAAGGCCTCTTGCCAAGGCAGCCCGAGGGCTAAGGTGCTGCCCCTACAGTGATACCGAAGGGCGTCTTAAGGTCTTGTCCAGGATACCCCAAACTATGCTGCTCCCCTGACTGACCTGGCTGGGCAGGTGCCTGTGGGGGACCTGCCACCTCCTACACATTCCTACATGGCGGACACACCCACTCTCTCAGAGCTCAGCGGCACTGCCTGCCGTTATCAAGAGACATTCCTGGCCCTGCTGGAACAGTCTACCGGGTGGGCAATGGCAGACAAGGCCCTGTTGGTGCCTTCATCGTTGTGTGGACCTTGGGGTATAGGAGACTCTGGGTCCCAGACAATCCATGCTTGCTCCTAATGCTGTCTCTCAGTTGCTGTGGGACCTTCGGCAAACAGCTCAACCTCTTTGAAACCTCAATTTTCTCATCTACAGAAAGGAGCTGTCCATATGGAGATGGGATGGGACATCCTGGGCTCCTGTGTGGAGTGTCAATTTAACATAGTGCCTGCCTCTTGGATTCGCCCTCCTCTGAGAGTCCCCAATTTAGGCAGCTTCTGGGGTTCGTCCTCTGGGCTAGGGGAGAGGAGGGAGCCTGAGAGTACTGTGACTTTGAACTGTTCCTCTCCTGACCTGTGGGGTGGGGGCTGGGTGAAGCTCCCTGTGGCCACAGCACCGTCCGTGGCTCTTCCTTGGTGAGTCCAGTCCCTTAGCTGCAGCCGGCTGGGATGTAGTATGTTCTCAGCCCAGTGACCATTCAGGGGTGGGTGACTCAAAAGACTCCCTGTGGGGACCCTGCTCCTCCCTGCAGCCCTGCGTGGGGCCACCTCCAAGGAAGCTTGCCTGGTCTCTGATACCGGAGCACACTGCTGCTCTCTGACACTCACTCTGAGTTTCTGGGTGACTGGGGCCGTCACCTAGTGTCCATAGTGACATTGGTCACTGGCAGAGACTGTGGCTTACCGCAGCCATGTGTAGAAGTCACTGACAGAGGTTCTTCTGCAGGACAGAATACGGAGGCCGAGAGTACTGAGTGACCTGTGCAGCCATGTCAGGCTGAGCCAGGATCTGAAGGAAGGCAGGTAAGCTGGGTGTTTGTCAGTTTCTGACTCGGGGTCTCATGTAGTCTAGGCTGGCCGTGAACTATGTAGCCTAGGCTAACCTCCAACCTACTACAAAGCACAGGCTCACTTCCAACTGACTGTGTAACCTACGCTGACTTCCAACTTACTGTAGCCCAGGCTGGTTTTTAGATCACTGTGTAGTCCAGGCTGGCCTTGAACTCATGACGTAACTCTGCAGTTGTAATTTGGGTAGTGTCAGAGTGTCTTTTGGAGAAGTAGTAGGCATATGTGCTACCCTCTTTAGTTCCCCTTTTTCCTGCCAGACTGGAGATTCTACTGGATTTGAGACTAAATTATAGAAGTATCAATCTGCCTATCTGTTGTGTGGACACTGATTTCCAGGATAGCTTTAAAAAAAAATCACAGCGATAAATTCCTATGGCATTAAGCTGTTTGAAGGGTTCATCTCAAGGTCTCGTCAGAGTTGATCGGCTCCGTTCACTTAGCATAATCTTTTTTTCTTGTTCTGGTTTTTTGAGACAGGGTTTCTCTGCTGTAACTCTAGCTGACCTGGAACTCACTCTGTAGATCAGGCTGGCCTCAGACTCACAGAGATCTTCCTGCCTCTGCCTGCCAAGTGCTGGGATTAAAGGCGTGCCCACCACTGCCTGGCTAGCATAATATTTTCAAGACCCATTTAGTTGGGGCATCATGTGGCCAGCTGTGCCAAGACTTCATTTTCTTGTCAAATAATGTTTTGTTGTGTGGATATGCCCTATGTCTGTCTATCTGTCTCTGTCTCTCTCAGGGGCGGGGGGAGTATGCATGCCCATTGAGCACACGTGGAGACTGGAGTTTGACATCTTCCTCAATCACTTCTTCATCTGAGGTAGCATCTCTCATTGAACCTGGACCTCACTGTTTCAGCTAGACCAGGTTAGGAAGTCCCCAGTATCTGCTAGTCACTGCCCCGTCTCTGGGGCACTGCCCTGTCTCTGGGGCACTGCCCTGTCTCAGGGGCACTGTCCTGTCTCTGGGGCACTGCCCTGTCTCAGGGGCACTGCCCTGTCTCTGGGGCACTGTCCTGTCTCAGGGGCACTGCCCTGTCTCTGGGGCACTGCCCTGTCTCTGGGGCACTGCACCTGTCTCTGGGGCACTGCCCTGTCTCTGGGGCACTGCCCTGTCTCTGGGGCACTGCCCTGTCTCTGGGGCACTGTCCTGTCTCTGGGGCACTGCCCTGTCTCTGGGGCACTGCCCTGTCTCAGGGGCACTGTCCTGTCTCAGGGGCACTGCCCTGTCTCTGGGGCACTGCCCTGTCTCTGGGGCACTGTCCTGTCTCTGGGGCACTGCACCTGTCTCTGGGGCACTGCCCTGTCTCTGGGGCACTGTCCTGTCTCTGGGGCACTGCCCTGTCTCTGGGGCACTGCCCTGTCTTGGGCACAGGCACATGCTGAAGCCTGGCTGTATATAGTGCTGGGCATCTGAGCTCAGGCCCTCATGCTTGCATAGCTCATTACCTACCGAGCCTCTCCCCACACCCCATATGTATCATTTTTAGCACAGTAAAATGCTTTTGAGGGCTAGTGAAATGGTTTCATAGGTAAAGATGCTTGCTACCAAGGCTGATAGCCTGAGTTTATCCCTGGAGCCCACATGGTAGAAGGAAAGAACAGAGGTTGACCTCTGCTTTCCTCATGCACACAGTGGCACCTCCCCCCAACACACACACACACACACACACACACACTAAATATAGGGGCTGGAGAGATGGCTCAGTGGTTACGAACACGACCTGCTCTTCCAGAGGACCTGGGCTCAGTTCCTAGCACTCCCATGATGGCTCACAACCATCTGTAACTCCAGTTTCAGGAGATCCAACTCCTCTTCTGCCCTCCTTGGGCACAAAGCATGTGCATGGTGCACAGACATACATGCAAGCAGAACGCTCACATAAAAAAAAAAATCTCAAAAAATGAAATGTAATAAAAATGTTTTTAATTGACATAAAAATTGTTTGCATTTATAGATGATGTGGTTGATTGATTCACTGATTGATTCTGGCTGAGGTGGAACCCTCCCTCACTCCCGCTGGCAATTGTTCCGCCCTAAGCCGCAGCCTTAGCCCTTGTGGTTTATAATGGTCAAAGCCGAGTGAGCCTGTCTGCCTCCTCAGACACACAGCTTCTCTGTGTGAGAACATCCAGAATCGCTCCACGCAGTTTTTTGAAACATGCAGTGCATTCTTACCTGTTGCCATCCACCTGTTCAGTGATAGGCACACAGGACCCCTCTGACCCATCCAACTAGAACGTCCTGCACACCGATCAATCTTTCCCCACACCCCTTTTCTCTTTCCTCCTTAGCCTCTGGTAAACTCCATTCCACCCCAGCTTCTATTTCTCAACATTAAAAAAAAAGATTTATTTATTTGTTTTATGTTTATGGGTATTTTGTCTGCATGTATGTCCTCACACCAGAAGTAGGCATTGGATCCCATGGGAACACGGTCGTAGACTGTTGAGAGCTGTCATGTGGGTGCCGGGGATTGAACCCAACACCTCTGGAAGAGCAGCAAGTGCTCACCGCTGCCATCTCTCCAGCCCACGATGTGAAGATTTAAAAAAAAAAACTTTATTTTATTTTAAATGTGTGTGTGTGTGTGTGTATGTGTGTGTGAGCGAGAGATAGAGAGACAGAGACAGAGAGAGAGACAGAGAGCGAGAGTGCAGGTACTTAAGATGGCCAGAAGAGGGCATCACTCACAACAGATGGTTGTGAGTCACCATGTGGGTGCTGGGAACTGAACTCTGTCCTCTGCAAGAGCAGCAAGAACTCTTAACTGCTGAGCTGTCTCTCCAGCTCCTGATAGCAACTCTGTGAGGCCCCACATGTGAGTGAGATCGGGTGGGACCTGTCTTCTAGTGCGTGGCATATTTCACTTCCTACATGTCCTCCCGTCCGTCCATGGTGGTTCACGTGACAGAACTTCCTCCTTTCTTTATCAGTTGGTTGGTAGATGCTTGGCTGTTCTTGGCTATTATGAATACTGTTGTGATGAACGTGGATATTATCATGACCCTTTGATGTAGTCAATTTATTTTGAAACCGGAAGACAGTTTTATTGATTTGAGAGAAAAACAACAGGGCAGGCAAGCTGAAGACCTCAGGTGCCAGGAGGAGGGAGATGGCTAAGAGTTAGGGAGAACCATGCTCCCTGAGTTGGAGGTCAGGAACCCAGGTGGGCTCTGTGGCGGACATCTGCCAGCCTGCTGCATGGGTTAGGGAACGCTTCTGATAAAGTGAGGGTGCCCAGCAGTGCCCGAGGGCCAGGCCAAGGAGATGGGAAGAGGGGAAAAACAAACTTAGACTTTCCGAGTAGAACTCGGTCAGTCGGTGGGCGCAACAGCGACCTCTGAGCCTAGTGTTTCTCCTCTGCTTGTACCCAGCAGGTCTACTCACATGGTCTTCAGTTGATGGGCGGGGTCACCGTGAACGCTGCCCTGTCTGCTGTGGGTTGTGGGTTTTTGTGTGGTTGTTATCTTTTAATTTCTGCTGATGTGTACCTGGGAGTGGACTTCCTGGATGGCATGGTAAGGCTCTATTGAACCTTTTAAAGAAAGGTCAGACTGTCTTTCCAAGCAGCTGCGTCTCTTGATGCCCCCCAACAGTAGAGGAAGTGCCCCGTGATCTTGACTAGTGCCTGGCGCTGGCTGCCTTTCTGATGACAGGTGTTCTGTGGGCGGGACACAGCATCTTCACATGACTGACTTGCCTTTTCTCGTGGGTGCTGGTGATGAGCTTCTGTCCATGTTGGCTGCAGGGTGGTTCTTGGGAGAAATGCCTGTCTGTGTCCTTTGCCCATTTTAAATTGGATTGTGTTTGTCGTCAGTTGTGGTGCTGGGATTTACAGCTTGCTCATGCTGGGCGAGCACTCCGCCACTTAGCCTCCAGCCCAGGGTTTGTTTTAACTTTCACTGTGTGTGTGTGTGTGTGTGTGTGTGTGTGTGTGTGCACGCATGTGCACAGGTATAGGATCCCCTCTCAGGCCAAGAGGTTGTCAGTTCCCCTGGAACTGGAGGTGCTGGTGGTTGCCCAGTGTGGGTGCTGGGAACTGAACTCTGGTCCTCTGCGTGGACAGCAAGTGTTCTTAACCACCGAGCCGTCTCTCCAGCCTTAGGATTTTTTTTTAAACATTGATGTATGAGTGTGTGTGTGTGTGTGTGTGTACGCACGTGTGCATGCGCACCAGCTCTAGTCTTGTGGTGCATGTGTGGTCCTCAGAGGACGGCTTTTGGGAGTTGTTTTGCTCCTTCTACCCTGTGGGTCCTAGGAGTTGAACTCAGATCTTTAGACTTGGCAGCAAACACTTTTACCCATCTGAGCCATCTTGATGGTCTAGGTTTCTTTGTATCATGTATATATAAATCCCTTGTTACATAATTTGGAAATACCTTCTTCCATGTTTTGGATTGTCTCTTTTACCTTAGTCACTTTTCCTGTTGCTGTGACGAAACACTCTGACAAAGAGCCACATGAGGGAGGAAGAGTTCATGGTTCATAGTTCAAGAGCACAGTCCATCGTGGCAGGGAGTCAGGTGGCAGGAACTTGGCCAGCTGATAGCATTGCATACGCAGTCAGGAGGCAGAGGGTGGAGCAGACTGCTACCCAACTCTGGTCTCCATTTCTGCAATCCAGGATCCCAGCCAGGGGACAATGCCACCCACAGTGGGCAGGTCTCCCACTTCAGATAAAGCAATCAAAATAATCTCCCACAGGCTTTCCTATGGGCCTGTCTCTTTAGTGAATCTAGATTCTGTCTAGTTAACAGTTAACACTAACCATAATGTGCCTCACTATGTAGCCCAGGCTAGCCTTTAATTCATGATCCTTCTGCCTCTGCCCAATATGCTGGGATTCCAGACCTGATATACTTCACCTGGCTCCTCTCTTTGTTTTCTTTTCTTTTTCCTTTTCTTTTTTCTCTTTCTTTCTCTCCTTCCTTCCTTCTTGGTTTTTCAAGACAGGATTTCTCTGTGTAGTTCTGGCTGTCCTGGAGCTCACTATGTAGATCAGGCTGGCCTTGAACTCAGAAATTCAACTCTCTCTGCCTCCCAAGTGCTGGGATTAAAGGCTTGCTCTCTTTGTGTCCATGAAGTGAGGGGCAGGAGGTGACTGTGTTGGTGGGGCAGCAGGGCGGTGGTCAGAGCCTGTCAGACTCCGCCCACTGCCCCATTGCCATCTTGGAATCTCCCTCTTTGCTTTTTTAAGTGTGTCCTCTGGAGGGAACATCAAGATTTGAAATTAGGATTAATAGAATAGAAGTTGCCTGGGTCCTGGGTCCTGGGTATCCTGATAGGAAATCATTATGCCCAAGATCATGAAGCTTTTGTCTATATTTCCTTATGAGTTTCTTTGTTTCTCTTCCTCCTTCCTTCCTTCCTTCCTTCCTTCCTTCCTTCCTTCCTTCCTTCCTTCCTTCCTTTTTCTTTTCTTCTTCTTTTTAGACAAGATCTCATGTAGCCTAGGCTAGCCTCAAACTTGCTTCATAGCAGAGGGTGATGCCTCTCCACTTTCCAGATCCTGGGATTACAGGCGTGTGCCACCATGCCCAAGCATCTTCATGCATGCTTTTCATTTTGCCTCTCAGGTTCAGGCTTGTGATCCGTTTCAAGCCGTTTTTGTGTTTAGTTGGAGAAATCTGCTGAGCACTCTGTCACAGGTGGCCGCCCAGTTGTCCCAGCAGCCTGTGTTGTCTCGGTGCCCTGGTAATGTCACCTGACTCTGTGAGGGTATATTTCTTCTTTAAAATTTATTTAGTATTATTAATAGCATGTGTGCGTGTGCGTGCATGCAGGTGTGCATCATGGTGCACATGTGGAGTTCGGAGAACAGCTTTGTGGAGTCTACTCTCCTACTTTCATGTGTGTTCTGGGATTGAACTCAGGTCATCAGGCTTAAGAAACACAATGGCCTTATCCACTGAGCCATCTTGTAGCCCTGAAGCTGTGTCTCTGAGGCTGTGCTCCGCTGGGTTGTAAGGCTGTGCGTGTCACAGTCCACACTGTCGTGATGACCTCAGGTCTACAGTACGTTTTGAAACTCAGAGTGTAACTCCTTAGGCTGGATTTCCTGTTTCAGGATGGTTTTGACATTCTGGGTGTCTTGACTTTCTCTATACATTTTAAAGTCAAGTTGTTGGGTTTTATAGGGAAATCAGCGGGGACTGGCAGGGCTACGTGGCCTCAGCTGATTGGGTGGGAGCGTTCCTGTCTCCTGTGCGTGCGCATGTGTGCACAGGAGTGCATGCATATGTGAGCACTTCTTAGCTGTCATTCCTCAGGTGCCACCCACCTTGAGTTTTTGAGACAGGTTCTCTCACTGACTTGGGGTCTCCCTGTAGGCTAGGCTGCTGCAAGTGAGCCCCAAGGACCGGTCTTCACAGAGCTGGGCTTCCAGGCATTGGTGCTAGGGCTCCAACTCAGGGGCTTGTGTTTGTCTGGCAGGTGTTTTGCTGACAGGGTCGCCCAGCCCAGCAGCACGGTCTTTCCAGTATTTGCTCTTGTGACCTATGAACAGGGTGTGGCTTCCTGTTAATTAGCTCTTTAATTTCTTAGAGCAAGTTGATAGCTTTGGGGAGCTTAGGCCTCACCTTTCCTTTGTTGATCTTGTTCTAGATTCTTCGATGTTATGGAATGGCCTTTTCTTTCATTTTTTGTTTTGTTAGTTGCTGGTGTATAGAAATGCAGTTTCTGTATTTTGTGGTGCTCAGGCTAAAAACCCAAGGCTGTATGAATGCTCGATGAGCATTGTGCCTCCAAGCTCAATTTTAAAAGTTTTTTTTTGGTGCACACGCGCCATGGCATATGATATATGGCAAGTGAAGGTCGGGGGACAGCTTCTGGGAGTTGGTTCTCTCCTTCCACCGTGTGGGTCCTGGGGATCGAACTCAGGACGTAGGGCTTGGCAGCCGCACTTTCACCCACGGAGCCATCCCTCTCACCAGCCCTGTTTTCACATGTTGGTCCTGTAACGCCCAACCTTTCTGAACTCACTTACTAGTTCTGAGGTTGAGTAAAATCCTAAGAGCTTTCGCTGTATGAGGTCACGTTGGCCCGGCATGGTGGGACATGCCAGGAATCCCCGAATTTAGGAGATGGAGGCAGGAGCGTCAGTTCAGAGCTGGCCTTGGAGTTCAAACCATCCTGGGCTGCCTCAAAACAGAACAAGCAAGCAAACCGATGGAGTCCTCTGCAAGCAGAGCTAACTTGACGTCGTCTTCCTCCCCGGCCTGCCGCCTGCTCTGTTCGTACTTTCTTCCTTAGCTGCCCAGGCTGTAGCCCTGAGCGCTGTTTCAAATGGTGTTCCTGGAATCATCTGGGTTTTCCTGTCTGTCTGTCACCACAGATACCACATGAGCTGTGGCTTTTCTAGACGCCCTCCGTCAGGTGAGGGAGTTCCCCAGTTGCCCCCTCCACTCCTCCTCCTCTCCCTCCTCCTCTCTCATTTCCTCCTCCGTTCCTCCCCCCCCCCCCCTGTTCTTCGACAGACTTTCTCTTACATCGCCCAGGATAGCCACAAAACTTGCGATGCTTCTGCCTTTGCCTTCCTGATGTTGGCATCCCAGGCATGGCCTGCTCCTCTCTCCTGTGCTGTGTGGTGAGAGGGTGTGGGGGTTACCTCAGATGTCTTTTCCATGTGTGTGCATTTAGATGACCGCATGCTGAGACCATCGCGTGGTTGTGTTCTGTAGGGTGTGTTAACCACTGGTTTTTAGACGTTAACCAAACGTGTGTGTCACTTGGCTGGTGCAGAGTCGTTTATCTCTGTCTGGAGCCAGTTTGCTTGTTGTCTGTGGACCGGTTTTTATCTCCAGATTCTGAGGTGTCAGTCTGTCCTTTTCTCAAATGTCCTGGTGAAGTTCCAGTGTCAGGGAGCCCTGGTTTCATGGAGTGAATTGGAGATGAACCCTGATGGAGCACTGGCCTTAACTCTGAGGATCTGGCCCAGTCCACCACAGAAGCCTCAGTCATTTGGCTCAGGTCAAGGGAATTCACCAGTGAAGCTATCTGGGCCTGGGCCTTTTTAAGAGAAGTTTAAAAATGACTAATTCAGGGATAGGAGAGATGAATCAGTGCTTAGTAATACTTGCTATTCCTCCAGAGGAACTGAATTTGATTTCCAGTACCCACGTTGGGAGGAAGACGACCACCTGTAACACCTGCTCCAGGGGATCTGACACCCTCTTTTTGCACCCACAAACACTGACACATGAATGGCAGGCACAGACACACACACACACAGGAAAAAAGACTACTGATTTAGGGCCAACAAGATGGCTCAGTGGATAAGGGCACTTGCTGCCAAGCCTGATGACCTGAGTTCAAGCCCCAGGACCCACATGGTGGAAGGAGAGATTTGACTCCCACAAGATGTCTTCTGGTGGTGAACCTTAGCCCGAGTCCCCTCCCTTCTGACAGATTCTCATCATGTAGCTCAGGCTAACCTCAAGCTCAGTCCTCTTGCCTCCGTCTCGAGAGCGCAGGGGAGTCTGCTCATCTGTTTCCTTAAGGGTTTTGGAAATGTGCTTTCCTTCAGACCTGAGTAACTGGAGCCCTCTCTTTCTTGTTCAGTAGCTATTAGAGCTTTATTGTTGATCTTCTCAGAAGAACTAAGCTGTTCCTGCTCCGTCCATTCCACGTGAAGCTTTCTTCTTTCTCTCATCTTGCTCGCTCCGAGTTTAGTTTGTTTTGACGGTGGCAGGTCAGCGCACTGATCGGAGATCTCGCTTTGGCGGAGACATTTACACCTCGGAGTTCTCCGCATCCAGCATCGCGCTGCTCTGTGTTTTCATTTCCCTTTCTACCATTTTGTAATTATTTTAGTGTTTTCTTCGGCCGTGGTTTTAACCCGAGAAGACCCCCAATCTCTATCTGTTATTGATTTATTCCGCTCCACCGTGGCGGAAAGCACGCTTCATGTGATTCCATTTCTTTTAAATTTACTGAGCCTTGTCTTACGGCACAGCGTATGGCCTGACCTGGAGAGCGTCCCACGCACACTTGAGGAGGATGTGGACTCTGCTGTTGCTGGGTGGCCAGCGTGGTTCAGTTTGCATTGTCTGATGAGCGTCTTGTGGTGTGAGACTCTCTGTCTGCTTATCTTGTGAACGCTCTGCGGTTTGTTTTTTTTAACTTTGTGTGAGATCTTTTTATCTTAAGAGTAAAACTCTTGTCTGTCGAATGAGTCGAAAATATTTTTTTCTAGTTTAAATGTGCTTACCAAGCCAGGCAGATTGTTTTCTTTAGACAGGGTCTCTCTGTCACCATCCTCCTGCCTCAGCTCTTGAATGCTGGGTTCCCGAGTGTGGCTTCCATTCTTAGCTACATTTTATGGTTTTTGTTTGTTTGTTTGTTTGTTTTTGTTTTTCAAGACAAGGTTTCTCTGTTGTAACTCTGGCTGTCCTGGAACTCACTCTGTAGACCAGGCTGGCCTCAAACTCACTGAGATCCTCCTGCTTCTGCCTCCCGAGTGCTGGGATTAAAGGCGTGTGCCACCACTGCCTGACGATTTATTTGTTTTTTTTATTTTTGTGCATTGGTGTTTTGCCTGCATGCGTGTATGTCTGTGTGAGGATGTTGGATCCCTTGGAACTGGAGTTGCAGACAGTTTTAAGCTGCCTTGTAGGTGCTGGGAATTGAACGCAAGACCTCTGGAAGAGCACCCAATGCTCTTAAAGGCTGAGCTATCTCTCCGGTGACATTTTAAGTTTTTAATGGGGACCGGAATATCTTTTTTTTTTTTTTCCTTTCTAAAGAACCTTAAGTGTTTAGACATGGTGGTGCATGCCTTTAATTCTAGCACTCAGGAGGCAGAGGCAGGAATTTGAGGCCAGCCTGGTCTACATAGTAAGTTCTAGGATAGACCTGTTTCAAAACAAACAAACAAACAAACAAAAAACTTGATTCACTTAAAAAAAATTGTCCTAGAAAGATGGCTCCGTAGTTAAGAGCACTGGCTGTTCTTACAGAGGACCTGGGGTTAGTTTCCAGCACCCACACAATGACTCACAATTACCTGTGTCCAGTTCCTAGGAACCCGGTGTCCTCTTCTGGCCTCTTTGGGCACAAGGCATAAGAGGGTGCTCATGTGTACATGAAAGCCAATGCTTGTATACTCTCCATATAGACATAATAAAAGTCCCATTAGGGTCTTTTCCTTCTTTCTTTCTTTTTTAAAAAACAGGGTGTCACTGTGTAGTCTGGCTGTCCTGGAACTCACTTTGTAGACCAGACTGGCCCTGAATCCACAGAGATGTACCTGCTCCAGCCTCTTCAGCACTGAGATCAAAGCACTGGGCACCATGCCTGGTGTCTCTTTAGGGTTTTCACAGGGCTCACACTCAACTTGAAGGTTGTTTGGGAATAAAGGCTGTTGGTAACGCTAAGCTTTCTTTCATTTCACTTTTTGGACACCATCGGCGTATGAATGTGTTACTGACGGTCAGATAACAGTCATTGTACACAATTCACCTTCCATGTGATTGTTTTCCGTGCATTCTTTTTTTAAAGGTGTATTTTATTTTCTAATTATGAGTATGTACATGCGTCTGTGTTTGGGTGGGTGCACGCTAGTGCAGCGTGGAGGTTAGAGCTGTGAGATGCCCTGGGGTTCAGGTGTCTGTGGTGCTCTAAGTGCAGGTGCTGGGAACTGAACGTGGGGTCTCTGCAAGAGCGGAACACACTCTGAACTACCAAACCATCTCAATGCTCCAGTGTATTCTCTTGCCTTCTCCGGCCTCCTTTGCTGTCTACAGACCACGCCCCCTCTCATTTCCTTCCCAGTCCATACCTGGTGGTTGGTGAGGCACCGGGAGGCCTTTGTCTGATGGTGAGAACGATCAAAAGAGAGGTCAGAGGTCAGAGGTCAGGGAAGGTCCTCCACCTATTGAGCTCTTTGCAAACACCACTACCCTGTGTCTGTCTTACAATACGCTCAGGTAAGCAGGAAATTGTGCCATTTCAATTCTGGAGGGGTAAACTGAGGCCTGCCTAGTCTGTGTGCTTAGGAAAAGGTGAGCTGGCATCTGCCCCGGCATTGTAGCTCCAGGCCTGTGATTACCTGAGTTCTCAGGCAGTGGGGGCCATCTGTATGGTGGGCAGGGCCCAGGGCAAGTCTGGTACCCCATTATTCCCTGTGTGGCCTGGGGTCAGGCTCTGGCTTCTGTGAACCTTGGTTGGGCTCATCTTCGATAGGCACAGCCGTAGCCTCTTCGTCACTGTGCTGTAGGGACCATTGAGAATCCCTTGTGAGCACCCAGCTTTGTGTTTGGCCTTCAGGGCCCTTCCTGCACTGCTCCGCTGTTCTCGGTAAGGACAGTGCTTGTCAGAAACCCATGCTTCCCTGTCACGTGCTCTTGGCTGCACATGGTGGGCTCATTATCATCATCCCTGTCTGCGTGTGCTTGTCTTTATTGTGGTGCTGGGGGTGGAACTGAGGACTCGGGAGTGTAGGTGAGCATCTTCCACTGAATCATACCCCAGCCATGCGCATCTGGAAGGAGGGGGCTGGGAAGGCAGTGTGGCTTGTGGCGAAGGTCCAGCTAGATGCGAACCCGTGCCCCCACTCCGCCGGGCCCTTCGCCACAGCTCTGCCACACCTGGCCTCCCGCACCCTAAGAAGAGGAAGCAGTCCTGGGAGGAGAAGGGCTATTGTGAACCTCCCTGAGAGGGAGTGTGGAGGCCTGGGCAGTGGGGGGCTGGGCAGTGAGGGCCATACACAGATCAGTGGACCCTGGGCCGGCCACTTAGACCTCACCACAGGAAGATGGTGGGCGCTCTCAAATATTCTTATGTACTCTGGTCCTGGACTGCGTGCCTAGTGAGCACAAGTCAGGTTCCAACCCCAGCGCTGCAGATAATAATCATTATCACGAGAAAGTAACCTCCAGATGTCACCTGAGGGGATATAAAGTAAAAAGGGAATTTTCCTTTTCTAGTGCTATCCCTTGTTGGAAACATTGTGAAGACTTGCGAGTTCTTCCAGAACTTTCTTTAAGCCTCGAGCATGTGTACGTGTGTCTCTACACACGTACACATGTGGAAGTCATTTTTATTACAGCAGTAGTAGTTTCTGTTTGCCACGGGCAGTACAGAGCCTGGGTCGTCTCAGTTCCTCACCAACCCTGTGGGGTAGCTGGTGAGAATGACTCCATTTTCCAGATGAGAAAAGCAAGGCTCCATGATGTCCAGTGGAGACGGTACCCTGCCACCTACATCTTTCTCTTTACTTTGATGGCAAGGCAGGAGCATCTTTCCAAAGTATACCGAACTCTGGGGCTGCCTAGTGTCCTCTGGGAGACTTTGTTTAGACCCCTCTGGAGGACACCCAGTTATTACTGGTTTTCTGTGGAGAACACCAGGCTTGCGTGGTTTGCTGAGACTCCTCCGGCTTTAGGGTGGGCACGAAGGGACACTATGGCTGTGTCTTTGAGGATGGCAGGGCCCTGGCTTGAGGGAAGGGGCTGTGTTGGGACAGGTTTCATTCAAGGATGGTTCTGGAGCTTCCTCAGAGCTCTGTCCTGCAGCAGCTAGAAAAGGCTCACCCAGAGCCAGTGCTCTGCAAGTATGTGGTGACAGGCTGAGCTGTGCGGGGATGGGAGCAGGCCTAGGAGACTCTGGCTAGGCAGGACTTGGTCTGTTGGTGCTGGGACGTGGCAGGGCGTGTGGAAGCCTTTGCTGTCTTGGAATTAATAAGGAGCCTGTGGTCAGGCACAGCACCCACGGGTAAGGCCACCTTCCTTTTGAGACCTCAGGCCTCCCAGTTCACATCCTTCACTGCTTCCCTTTGGCCCTCAAGGACCTATCTCTACTTCAGAGCCGGTGAGTGGCGGAAGAGATGGGACCCCTCAAGTGAGTGACTCATGGTGACTGGGCAGATGTCACACCCCTATCCAGGGAGCCCGAGGTCTGGGTCTGAGTTGCAGGAGAGATACTCTGGGGGGGCAGCTCAGCCCCTTGTATGTTCTATATGCCCCCCAACTGCTGAAGACCTTGGTGCACTCCCCCTCTACTGTGGAGAGAGAGGGGTCCTGAGGAGGGAGTTGGGGCTGGGGCCCTGAGCCTTTTCCCCCCAATTGCCCTGTGTGGCTCTTGCTGCCACCCTCCTCTTTTCACTGTAGTGCTTGCTGTGTGACTTCAGGCAAGTTCTTCAACCTCCCTGTGCCTGAGCCTCCCAGTCAGTGAACTAAGGATGCTGTCAGTATCCATATCCTAGATGGTCATGAAGATTCAGTGCCTGCAAAGAGCTTAGAGCGGGCCCAGCCGCTGCTGTCAGAGGGTTTGAGCGCCGTCACCCAGCGATCCTCGTCTCTGTGACTAAGCCAGGTGCAGCTTTGTATGGCTGTGCTGTCCTCCATTTATGTCGCAAATGTGTTGAGAGCAGTGGGTAGCTGCCTGTCCATCCTGGTGCTGTTCAGAGAGGGAGCCTCGCGTCCAAGGAGCTCTGTGTCCACAGCCTCCTGACGGACAGCAGTTCCCAAGTCCACCCGGGCTGGTTCCCGTCCTTAGAGGCTGGGGCAGGCCTCCGGTGTTTCCCGGTGCGTCTCTCGTGCCCTCAGACCTGTGCAGGGAAGTTCCACACCGCTACCTGCGGGTTCTCCTCAGAGATCTCCAGTCTCATGGAGCTGCAGGAAAGTATTCGGTACGAGTTGGCATAAAGCAGAGTTGAGTTTATTAAGAAAATAATTTAGAGGGGCAGGAGAGATGGCTCAGCAGTCAAGAACACTGGCTGGTCTTCTGGAATACCTGGGTTCAATTCCCAGCAACAACATGGCAGCTCACAACTGTCTCCAGTTCCAGGGGTCAGACACTCTCACACAGACATGTATGCAGGCAAAACACCAATGCACATAAAATAAAAATTAAAAAGTCATTAAAAGAAGAAAAGAAAATGATTTAGGGCTGGGGAGCTAGCTCAGTTGGGAGAGTGTGTGCCTCACACGCAGGGCCTGGGCCATCTCCAACACCCGTAACCGGCCTCCATGGTGTCTAGCTGTGGTTCCAGCTCTTGGGGTAGGTAGGCAGGAGGATCAGGAGGTTATCCTCAGCTGCTTATCATGTTCAAGGTCAACCTGGGCTATGTGAGACCCTATCTGAAAAACATAAGGTGAAGAAGCAGCTGAGGAAGATGTCCTCATATGAGTGTTGGCTTCCACGTGTGCGTGCACTAGTGAGCATTCCCCCCCACGTACACAGAAGCATGTATACTCCCCACCCCCCCATGTACACACAAGCATGTACACACACCCACACACAACCCACACACACTCCACACACATGTACACAGAAGCATGTACATGCGCGCCCCCTCCACATATACGTACACAGAAGCATGTACACATGCACGCCCCCTCACACGTACACAGACAAATGTATACCCACACCCCTCCCACATACACAGAAGCATGTACACCCCCCCACACTCCCCACAAGTACATAGAAGCATGTACACCCCCCTACCCCTCACAAGTACATAGAAGCATGTATACACACCCACACACAACCCACACACACTCCACACACACGTATACAGAAGCATGTACACACCCACACACTCCACACACACATACACAGAAGCATGTACACATGCACACACACACGCCACACACACATACACAGAAGCATGTACACACACCCCCCCACACACACGCTACACACACATACACAGAAGCATGTACACATGCACACCCCCCCCACACACACACACCACACACACATACACAGAAGCATGTAGGTTATCCTCACAGATCAAACACAAGTTACATGTGGGGTTAGTAGAAAGAGAGGTGCATATAGAAGGACAGGACACTCCGTGTTGGTGGAGCTTCCAGAGGTCCCCCCAGTCCTTAGCTGCAGCTGTGTGTAGGATTTTGGAGGCTTTCAGAGTCGCGCTATTCAAGGGGTTCCTAAGGGACCTGCCTCCTGTGTCTCCCTTTTTCTTTGCCTGCCTCTACTTCCTTTCTTTCTGAGATAAGGTCTTACTACCGTGTAGCCCTGGCTGGCCTTGAACTCACTGTGTAGACCAGGCTAGCTTTGAACTCACAGAGATCCACCAGTCTCTGCCTCCTGAGTGCTGGGATTAAAGGCTGTGCCACTATGTCCAGTGCCAAGGTCCAGCCCTGGTCAGGGTTTCAGCGACCCATGAGGGAGGGGCAGAGTCAAGGAAATAATACGGATAAAACCACACTTCTTATGGACAGGGCAAACTTCTCTCTTTATTCCTTCTGTTCTTTCTTACTTCTCTATTCTCCTTCTTTCATCTTCTCTCTCTCCTTCTCCTGCTCCCGCTAGTTTTCTGTTTTCCTGTGTATTAAAAAATACATAATTTTTTGACAAAGCCCCTCATGGAGAAAGATCGCATTACAATCACATCTTAATCATAAACTTAAACTTCACATGATTACAGGTTTTACATTTCAGTGACTACAAGTTCCATATTTTTTAAAAACAAGTTATCTTAAAACCCACACCTGAATACCTAGTTTTCCGTAAATATTTTTCCCACAGTACATCTGTATCCTAGATGCAATAGTTTTGTTTTGTTTTTTTAAATTATAGAGTAACAGAGTTTCAGCAAGCCAACTAATTTCACAGCCAGCTTCTATTGTAATTGGCGGGTTGCTAGGGAGCAAGTACATGTCATATGTCCTGACACACACAGTGAGTATTTGGTTAACACAGTGAAACATGTTTACTATAACTAGAAAACTTTAAGTCAGGTGTCTTTTTGCTTTTCTTAGGTAAAAGGAAAGTCTGCTGCACAGCTCTATATCCCCAAGGCATACCCCAAACTCATCAGTAAAGTTTTGATTATAGACCCAATTTTATTTGTGGCCGAGGAAGTTCAAGCTTAACAATGGGCACTGAAACCCATTTGTTATTACTTGATCATGGGTCTGTTTTTCATAGGTGGAACTCGTGGGTCCTAACAATTAAGTTTTTTGTTGTTGTTGTTGTTGTTGTTCTAGCTTTCCTAACACTGACCAAACAAGTCCCTAGCAAAAATATGTTTTCTTCTTAAGTTACTGATTCTAAGGCAGCTGGCAAAACATCCTGATTTAACCCTGTAACTATATGTGAAAAGCACTACTGTTTTTAACTATGCATGTTTTTAGTTATTCTTTCTGGAGTTTCAGTAGAGTCACTAATTCGTCTAAGTGGCACTGCCTTGCCCAGGTCACATTGTTATGTGAGCCAGCAACACTGCCCAGTGAGGGGTTAGAGACCCCCATAGAACTTTCATGCCAAAAAGAGACAAGGAGACCATGGTAGCAACATGATAAGGCCCAGGAGTAGCAAAGAGCATTCCAGAGACAATCCCCAGGAGGCCAATGTAAAAACCTACTGTCGCCCTGCTGAACAGCAGGCTGACTCCTGAGGCTCCAGTGCTGGCTGCTGTTCCCCTGCACAGCTCCCAGCAATCCAGCCCCCTTCCCCCACTCTCTCTGGCTTTTTTGAGACAAGGTTTTCTCTATTGTAACTCTGGCTGTCCTGGAACTCACTCTGTAGACCAGGCTGGCCTCGAACTCACAGAGTGCCTCTGCCTCTTGAATGCTGGGATTAAAAGTGTGTGCCACCACCACCCAGTCCCCTTTTTCTCTTAAAAAGAAAAGATTTATTATCTGTGTGTGCATGTGTGTGCACAGGCATGCACAGGCATGCACAGGCGCATACGCCTTTGTGCTCAGAGGCTGGAAGAGGGCATCGTCCCTCCTTCCCAGAGTTTCAGGCATTGGCTGGGTGCCAGGTTGTCACATGGGTGCTGGGATCTGATCTGTGCTCTTAACTACTGAGACATTTTTTCTAGCTCTATCTTTGTCCCAGGTGAGATTGTAGGGTGGCTCTGAGCGCTTTGGGGAGGATAACAGTGTGATGTGAAACCATGGGTCGCACAGGTACAACGAGGGGCCTTTCACAGTAAACAGGGTTTGGGGATTCCTAGAAAATGGCAGGTTTGCCTGGAAGAGGACAAAGGTCCCATTCGAAGGCCATGTAATCTTTAATAACTATTGTCTGTGTGTGTGTAAATGTGGGCACACACGTCACAGCATGCATATGAGGTCAGAAGACAACTTTTGGGGGTCGAGTCCCTCCTCACTGTGGATTCTGTGGCTGAAGCTCTGGCTGTCAGGCCTCTCGAGGGCCTTTACCGGCTAAGCTGCCTCACTGCCTCCACTCTGGGTTCTTATCTGAAATACCCCTCCATAGAAGGAAAGCTACCCGTGTCGGCAGCCTCCACCGCTAGCCTAAATTGTGCCGGCATTCCTGACTCTCGGCTGGAGAGAGTCTGGGACAGTCGGGGTGAGGAATTTCTTTCCTTTCCCACAATCCCTTGATTTCCCCTGTCTCTCTGTGCACCCTCAGACTCAGAGGGCGCTCAGGAGTGTCCTGCCCATCTGCTGCAGCCCTCTCCTGGGATGGCCAGGACATTGCTGCCTCTTCAGACACCTGGTGTCATCTCTGTGACCAGCGTTCACCACAGACCTCTTCCCACAGACAGCTCCTACCCCACAAACCAGCAGCTGTGGCCCACATCGCCTTGGCTTTGCCTTAAAGGCCCCCTGCTTTACTTGTGTGTGTGTGTGTGTGTGTGTGTGTGTTCCCTTTGATTAGTGTAAACTAGTTTCCAGAGCTGGTTCTCCCCCTCTGGAGAGCTCTGCCAGGAGCACCTCCATCAATGGGGGGGAGGGGGGGAAGACAGGGAACTATACGCTGTTGCATTCATTCCAAAGAAAGCTCTTGCTATCAGATTATCCTTCATATATTGTAAATTGATTTTCATTTAATATTTGTTTTTATATTCTGTAGTGTCTCTCAAAGTCCCTCTGGGGCGGCTAGCCGAGGGCTGTACAACTGCATGGGGTTGAGTGGGTGGGCTGGCCTCGAGCAAGCCAGGCAGCAGGGAAACCCATTGGTCAGCAGACCCCTCAGGACCCTGAGTCTGCAATGGGCACTGTGACCTGGAGGGAATGAGTTGCCATGGAAACAGACTTTCCCTGGCTGCCCACTGCTGGCATGGCCCTCAGGAGTCTCTGGAGATCCTTGGACCACTGGGCAGGTCTCCCTAGCCCCACATTCTGCGAATCTGGGTGTCAGCTCGAGCCACACCCCAGTGTGTACCTCTGCAGCTCTGAGGGTACAGGACTGGTTGCTGTACCCAGGTCCCCGTGGGACAGAGCCACAGCGCTGGGCTTGGTACTGAGGACGACTGTGGAGGCTTGGTCCTGTCATGGCTCTTTGGAGAGATCTGGCCTAGGGCTGAGGCCTTCTGCACCTCAGGAGAGTAGTTGTTTCCAACCCCCTCCTGGTGGCATGTCCAGAGCACGCGGCAGTGATCACTGATGTGCACGGTGACCCCTGCTGTGGCCCCATTTGGTCACACCACAGCTCTGTCACATAGGGCAAAGAAATGGCATCGGGTTGATGTCTCACACCAGTGTGCACTGGACAGCTGAGGGCAGAACCGGGGAATTGGGCTCCAGAGCTTCTAAAGTACTGCGCCACCCACCTCTCATCCCAGGACCTTTGGAAGGGCCAGAGGGCACGTTGGCAGGGGAGGCTTCTGATGACCCTCAGAGTGAGAGCTGATAGTTCCCATGCTCACACCCCACAGAGGCGCTGCAGATGAGGGCACCCAGGTCCAGAGAAGTGGAGCAGCTCGCCTAGGGACACACAGCAGGAGCTGGGACGGGTCTCTAGGCCGAGACCCCGGCCCCACCGCTGGTGTTTGTGCCAAACCCCAGGCTGCTCCCCAGATCCACTGGGGTAGCCCTGCTGCCCGCCAGGTGAGCCGACATGAGAGAGGGGAGCCCCCAGCCCAGCTTCATGGGTTGGGCACGGGGTGGGGGGTTGGGGGGTGGAGGAGGGTGGCAGGGCATTGGGTGCCATGGAGCCTTCAGCTTGGTTCCCTCTGCATGTCCTGGTCCCAGGACCTCCCGAACTCTGGGCCCCCAGCTTTCATCTGGCTGTTTATTATGCACCCGCAGTATACCACACTCCGTGCACACCAGTGGGCGAGGCAGATGTCAGGGACAAAACTGTGTAATTACAGGGATTAGAAGAAGAGGGGGTGCGTGTTAGTAAGCACATAGTCGGGGGGCTCCCTCCTAAAGGAGGCGACCCGGAACATTTTTATTGCACCTTATTTATTTATTCTGTGTGCTTGTGGAGAGGCATGTGTGCGGGCCAGGGCATGTGTGAAGACCAGCAGTCAAAGGCAACTCGCATTTTCCTGCTCTCTCCTCCTGTGTGGGACCCAGGGGTAGAACTGAGGTCCGCAGGGTTTGTGTCAGGTACCTTTGCCTGCTGAGTCAGCGCCCCGACCCAGAAGGTGGCTTTTGAGCTGAGGGATGATTTACCCAGGTGAACCTGTCAGGGAACAGTTTTGCAAAGGTCCTGTGGCTGCCAGAAGGCCCAGCCATGGTGCCCCTGCCTCAGTCTCTACCAACAGCACCTTTCCTCAGTGTTAGGCAACTTGTCAGTCATATGTTCATTCAGCAAAACCTAAGTGAGCCCGTCCTGTGCGCTGGGGACACAGGTATGACTCGGTGTCCCTGCCCACGAAAGACTGAAACCCACTTTGGATTGTCCTGTCTTTTATTCGCAGCTCGGTCTTAAGGTGCCAACAACACGCCCATTTTACAGATGAAGAAACTGTGAGGCCAGCTCTCCCAGGCTGGCTAGTCCCCTTCTCAGGGCCTCAGTTTCCCTATCCGCCGAGTGGGGTGCCTCGTCCGCTCCCAGAGGCTCTCCACCTCGAGGTCTTCTGTCGCCACCAGCCGGGACCATGGGCAGCAACAAGAGCAAGCCTAAGGACGCCAGCCAGAGGCGCCGCAGCCTGGAGCCCGCCGAGAACGTGCACGGGCCGGGGGGCGCCTTCCCGGCCTCGCAGACGCCGAGCAAGCCCGCCTCCGCCGACAGCCACCGCGGGCCCAGCGCCGCCTTCGTGGCCCCCGCGGTGGCCGAGCCTAAGCTCTTCGGAGGCTTCAACTCCTCGGACACCGTCACCTCCCCGCAGAGGGCGGGGCCTCTGGCAGGTCAGCCCCACCCCACCCCCCGCTGTGTGCCCCTGGGCTGAGGGTCACCCTCTCTGGTCTCTGGGACTTGGTTTCCCTGAGGCTGCGGGTGGTGATGGACTCATAAACTGGAAAGCGGGGCCCCTGCCGCTTTGGGGTCTACCAGGGTCAGAGAATAACGGGTCCCGAAGAGAGGGCTGTAGGGGACCCCGAGGCCCAGAGGGAAGGACCGCTCCCGACCCGGTGTGGCTGCCGCCTCCCGGCCAGCCTTTGTTTCCTGCTCGGCCGTGCGGCGGCCCGCGTGCGCCCCTGCGCCCTCTGCTGGCGCTGCGGGGTGCAGCGCCCCGACTCGCGAGCAGGGTGACTCACGCTGCTGCCAGACCCGCGCTCGGACAGAGCCACATGCAACACTGCAATCCACGCGTGCACATCCCACGCTCAGACCGAGCTACATGCACGCCCTCTGCCCACGCGTGCACATCCCACGCTCAGACGGAGCTACATGCACGCCCTCTGCCCACGCGTGCACATCCCACGCTCAGACGGAGCTACATGCACGGCTGCACACCCACGCGTGCACATCCCACGCTCAGACCGGCCGCACGCACGCACGACTGCACACTCACATAGCACATATTGTGCCCACAGAGTGGGGGCACCATCAGAACGCCCAGCGTTCGGCTCTTAGGGACACAGGTAGCGGACACCCGCGGTGCGGCTCACAGGACGCAGGTGTGCGTGGGCCTCGCCCCTCAGATGGGGCTGCGCACCTGCGGCCGTCGCTTCTCATGCCGTGCAGGCAGGGGTGAGGGTGCCCAGCCCCACAGCCCACCGCAGGCGTGCCCGCCACACGCACGTGCACAGGCAGCCGCGCACCCATCCCTCCGGGTGAGAAGCTGGAGCCACGGGCAGCGGAGGGTGGGTTGCAGGGGTTCGGGGAGCAGCTTGGCGCACACACAGGAAGAGTCCCCTCCGTGCAAGGTTTCCCCCACAAGTGGCTTGGTCCGCAGCACCTACTGTGTGCCGGGATCTCTGGGGCTTCTGCTCATGTCTGCTACACACAGCAGCCGAGGAGCACCTAGCCTGCACCCAGCAGGGAGTCACAGGGCGCAGCGCAAGCGCCCCTTCTCAGGGTCACCCCCCCTGCCCCGCCCACCCCCGGGTTCGGACACCTCCCATCCCTCTCTGCAGGCGGAGTGACCACCTTTGTGGCTCTCTATGACTATGAGTCACGGACAGAGACTGACCTGTCCTTCAAGAAAGGGGAGCGGCTGCAGATTGTCAACAACACGTGAGTGGCCCTGCGGGGACTGCACTGGGGTGGGGGGCGGCTATACCCAGAGCTGCCGGCAGAGGGCGGCGCAGAGCCGGCAGGCCCGCTTTTGCCCCTGGTGGGTGGTGGCCCTCCCCAGACCCCGCCGGTCGCCTCCCTGTCCTGGGCCCTGTCCCGCACCTCAGCCTCCCTCTCTCTGCTTCTCTCTCGCTGGCCCTCAGAAGGAAGGTGGATGTCAGGTGTGTACTGAGGCCAGGGGGTGGGGTGCTTCGCTGAGGCTGGGGGCTGCTCTGTGCATGTGCTTCCTTCACTGCCCCTGCGAGTGCGGGCAGTTTCCAGCTCCCTTCCATCCCTCTAGCTCATCCTTCATCTCACCTGTTTGAGCAGACCCTCCATCTTCTCCCCTCATCTTCCTGTTAGCTCACCTCCTCCCTCTTCCGATCTGTGAGTCCACATTGAGGGCCAGCTACCTGCAGGACCCAGTGTTTTCTGGAGGCCAGGGAGGGAGGCAGTGTGGTGGGGACTGGGCTACCCAGGCCAGGCCAGAGTAGGGCAGAGGCGGCAGAGGCAGGCTGGGGTTCCTGCAAGATGGCCCCTGGAGAGGGGGCTGTCTATCAGGCTGCCGGTCCCAGGCAGGATGGTTAGCCACCGCATGTTGGTAGGCAACATGGGGGGCAGCTGAAGGTTGGGGGCCTGTGGCTGGTCTGCGGGGCCTCTCCTTGGAACAGGTAAGGCATCGGGGCTTTGATTCGGGATGTTTAGAGGGTAGAGAGGAATCCATCGCTGTGTGCCTCAAAGGCCTGGCTTTCCACATCCCCGGTGGGCCCGATCCTTGTGCACGTTGCTCGCTTTGCCTGAGATGCTCCTTCTCCTGTATAGTCTGGTGAACTTCTATTCATCCCTCACGATCCAGGGTGGGACTGCCTTCTGTGGGATGAAAGAGCGAGCGGGTACCACACGTGTGCCTGTCCTTCTCACCCACACCCCTTCATCTTGCTGTTTTGGATCCCCGGGTTAAGCAGTTGTGGTGGAGGGGCTGGCTCTGTTTTGCGAATGAGGAAACTGAGGCTCAGAGTTGTGAAGGCCCTTGTCCAAGGTCACATGGCTACTGGTAGCAAGCCCAGGGTGGAACCTGGGCCTTCTAGGGGAAGGACCTTCCCTAGTGCCTTCCAGCCCAGGTGCCCGGCTGATCCCTCAGGAAGGCCCTGAGTCCCTGTGACCCTGGCAGGAGGAGCAACAGAGGGTGTTGCTGACCCCAGTGTGAGCCAGTTGGCGCCCAGTTGTAATCACTGATACTGTGGCACCAAAAGGTGAGGCTCTGCATTTGCCCCGTTTTCAAAGATGGGGAAACTGAGGCCTGAGAGGGGGGCCGACTCGGCCAAGGTCACACAGCTGATGGAGATGGAGCTGATGAAGTCATGCCCACAGGAGGTGTGCAGGGTGGTGGGCCACCATGCTGGGAATCTCCACAGGGGGTGCTAGGAGGCAGGAAAGGCATGGTGGTGGTGGTGGGACCTGGACTCTGTCTCTTACCCCGGGGTCACAGAGCAGCCCCACTCCTTCGGAGTGCAGCCCGTACAGCAGGCTCGGGCAGTTGTCACAGTGGAGTCTCGGCCACTGGAGGCTCCTGGGCGGCAGGGCCGAGGGGGCGGTGGGGCCGAGGTGGCGGTAGGGTCAGGATCTGGTTATTGGAACTGCTACTGGGGTCCTGGCCAAACCCCACTCTGCCCAGACTCGGGAAGGCATGGGAGTTGAACCCTTCTGCCTGGTGGAGAACAGCTTGGCCTGGTACCTCCCCCCTACCCCCAGCTAAACAAATGGGGCTCCTAGCATGGGACAGTGCCAGGCCCCTGACCAAGCCAGTCCTGGCCAGTGGAGGCGGGTCTGACCTCCTAGACCCTGGATGTGGGAAGTGGGGCTTGATGCCCCATTTCCAGGTAGACAAACTGAAGCCTGGGTGGTCAGTGTGTTGTCCTTACCAAGCCCAGCTCAATGCTGTGTGCAGACTTTACTTGTTAGAGACTAAATTGCCTCCTTTACAAATGTGAACACTAAAGTCCAGAGCAGGTCCGCTACTTGTCCAAGGCCACACAGCGTTCCTTATTTGAGCTGGGAACTATGTGGCTTTGGTTTTTGAAAGTTGTTTTGGAGAGTAGGAGAGTAGGCAGGAGACATAGGTTTACAGGTTCAGTTCCCATGGAGCCAAGTTGTGATACCAGTGGCTTATTCATATTAGCACCCACTCCATGCTGGTCAACATGCTGGCATATGGGGGCCAGCAAGGGAGCCCGGCCTGCAGATCAGGGTCCGGGTTAGTACATTTTCTTGTGGAAGAAACCCCCAGACGGGCCGGTGAACCCCCAGGCCCCTGTGAGCTGACGTCAGGCAGCTTACTCTGGCTGTAGTCTGGCCGCCTCGTCTGTGATCTCTGATCTCTCAGTCCTGGACAGCCTGTCTCCTGCCCCCCTCTCTTGTAGCCTGGATTCTGGGGCTCTCAATCTCTGGGGAGTCAGAGGTTGCTGCATTTGACTGGACATGAGGAGCCCTTGATTTCAGCCTCTCTCTGCCATTGACGATGCTGTGTGGCTTTGGGCAAATCATGGCTCTCTCTGCCTCATTTTCCCCATTTGGGGAGATGGATGCTTTGGACTGAAAGATTTTAGGGAGCTTCAGACCTGAGTCTTTGTAGCTTTGGGCAAATCCTCTCCTACTCCATGACTCAGTTTCCCCAACCATATAAAGAAAGCAGTGGTCTCTCTTGCCAGAGTGCACTGGGCCTTCTACTTCTCTCAGATGTAGTTTCCTCTGCTGGGGGTTGGGGTCTTGCCTTCTTCCTTGTAGGATGACCCTGGGGGTCAAATCCGACAGGAAAATGTGTGTACCCCAAGCAGGGGTGGAGCTTTAGGGCAAGGTGCTGGGTGAGCTTGTACCCTCCGGTGTCTGTCGCGCATGGCTCCAGTCTTACTTGTCATTGCACACGGCCCGCTAGAAAGGACCTCTCTGGCCCAGTGTGGCTCCCGCAGGTCCTTCGAGCTCCCCCAGCCCCGCTTGCTCCTGGCCTCAACTCTCCATCTGTAAAGCAGGCTGAGACATCACTGTGTTCAAGTTGGGGCTTTGTGACATGAGGCCCGAACCTTTCTGTCTGGGCTAGGGTGGGGTTGCTGTGCATCTTCTCAGGGTCAAGGCAGGGGCCAAGGACGACACCAGCTGACTGATTTGACACCTGTCTTGCCTACTCCCCAAGCCTTGCATGGAGATGGGCTGGAGAGCCACTGAGCCTCGTGGTACCCACAGGGAGACACCTTCCCCGGGGCTAGAACCTGGCCTGGCTGTGTGACCTTGCTCAGAGCCCTTTGCTTCACTGGCCTCAGTCTTCACATCTGTACAGGGGGTATGGGAGGGGCTGGACCCACCTCCCAGGCCCTGCCCCTGATGTCCCTCAAACCTTCCACCGTCTCCCTGTCCCCTTGGTTGCTTTGGATGTGAGGCCTCTGGCTGACCTCCCCACCCCCACCCCGCCCAGTTCCCAGTGTCCTCAGCAACTGCCTGGCTCTCGCTCTCTCCCTCGGCCCCTTGCTGCGGCCTCTCACCACCCCCATCTCTGCCTCTTCTCTCCCTTCGGGCTCTGGCTTGCTCTTCCCTCCTCTCTCTGGACCCCTGCTCCAGCCAGACCTGGTTCACATTCAGATGGCTGCAAAGGTACTTCTGCCCCTTGCCCTCTGCCCAGGCCCAGAGCCCGACCCCACTGGGAGTCCTGCCCCCTTCCCTCCTTCCTCCCCATCTTCCTGGGGCAGCTAGCATAGAGGGCCCTGGGCACCTGCCACCTCATTCCCTGCGACTTGCTGTGTGACTTCGGGCATGGCCCAGTTCTCTCTGGCTTCACTTTCCTCATGACTGGGTTGGTGCAGGAGGAGGCCTGCAGTTCTCAGTTCAGGGCCTTCAGGAGTGAGCTATGATTTGGGGCAGGGGTAAGCACTGCTTGTTTGAAGGGATGGGCCTGGACTGTTGCTGGGCCCCAGAAGGGTCAGCCTTGTCTCCACTGGGTGTCAGGGCTCTCAGGGCTTGGGGAGACTTTGAACATCTAACCTGGCATCCATCTCCCTGCTTCTCCCTCCTCCTCCAGATAGGGAGCTTCCTCCCCCCTTCCCAAGGCAGCCCTTGGCACCTGTAGGCGCTACGCATGTCTGGACAGCGCCTCTGGGTTCAGTCCTTGGGCTGACGGGGCTCAGTCCTGCCAAGGTTTTGGGTGACATCCCTCTGGGTCAGTGTGACAGGGAGGTGTAAGTTCCAGGCCAGCTCCTGCTGGCTTGCTGCGGACCCAGGCTGGCCCAGCTTCCCTCGCTGCAGAGCCTGGGCATGCACCTGGGAAGGCCAAGGTTACAGGACTGCTCTCTGATGATGCCCTTCTTTGCTCCCTCCCACCTGCTCAGAGAGGGCGACTGGTGGCTGGCACACTCGCTGAGCACAGGACAGACTGGTTACATCCCCAGCAACTATGTGGCACCCTCTGACTCCATCCAGGCCGAGGAGTGAGTATGCCGTCTGCTGCTGTCTGGTGCCACGTGTCCCTCCTGGGCCTGAGTGGCAGCGGTCTGGCCACTCTGAGGCCCAGGGCCCAGGGCCAGCATTGTGGGCTGTGAGCACTGGCAACCAACACAGATTTGTCCCTCCCGCTCCAGGTGGTACTTCGGCAAGATCACTAGACGGGAGTCAGAGCGGCTACTGCTCAACGCCGAGAACCCAAGAGGGACCTTCCTCGTGAGGGAGAGTGAGACCACAAAAGGTGTGCCTGAGCACGTCTGTAGCTGACAGAACTCGGCTTTGAGGGTATTATTTGAGCTGGGTATTGGAGAGTCAATAGGAGTTTGGTACATGGAATGGGGAGGGACGAGCCCTTGGGTGGAGGAGATATCGGGAATTCAAGTTAAGGTGGCACTGGAGGAACCCTGAGTGATCCGGAGGTGGTCAGGGCAGCGCAAGCCGAGCCTTTTCTCTGCCTCAGTTTCTCACAAGGGGAGTGGGCAAGATTGTCAGGAGCTCTGGGTGTCACACAGCCATAGACTTGTCCCCAGGATGCAGTGGGCCCCTCTGTTTCCCTTTCCCCTTTCCCAGGGGCCTTTCTTGGCCTTGCCCTTCCCCCCACAGTCTGTCTCTGCTCCTTTCCTGCTTCAGCTCCTAGCCCATCACCATAGCAACCAAGCCAGGCTGCTTCCTGTGGGCCTGGGGCTCAGCGGGAGATGGAACAGTGCTTGTGCCCCCATGCGCTCTGTGCACAGTACACAGTCCTGGGTCTTTGTGTGCCTGTGCACTGTTGGGTTGATCGGGTCTGTGTGTGTGTGTGCACTGTCGGGTTAGTCGGGTCTGTGTGTGTGTGTGCACTATTGGGTTAGTCAGGTCTGTGTGTGTGTGCGCCTGTGCACTGTTGGGTTAGTCGGGTCTGTGTGTGTGTGTGCACTGTCGGGTTAGTTGGGTCTGTGTGTGTGTGCGCCTGTGCACTGTTGGGTTAGTCGGGTCTGTGTGTGTGTGTGTGCACTGTTGGGTTGGTCGGGTCTGTGTGTGTGTGTGTGCACTGTTGGGTTAGTCGGGTCTGTGTGTGTGTGTGCACTGTTGGGTTAGTCGGGTCTGTGTGTGTGTGTGCCTGTGCACTGTTGGGGTTGGGTCTGTGTGTGCCTGTGTACTGTTGGGTTGGTCGGGTCTGTGTGTGTGCGCCTGTGCTCTGTTGGGGTTGGGTTGGCAGCGCTGACTCTGAGGGCTTGGGCATGGGCAAATGTGAGCGTATGGCCTCTGGGCATCAGTCTGTTACTGTGTACACCTCGTCCCACTTGGCTGTGGCCTTTGGCCTGTGCCTTCTGTGTGCATTTGACGTGGGCGGTCTGCACAATGACTTCCCAGTGTTGCTTCGAGGCGGACAAGGATAGGACCCAGCCCCACCTGACTCCCAGGCTGTGAGATCATCATATCTACCCAACGACGTCCCATGGGGCTCCGGGGCCTCAGCAGTGGGTAGGCAGGCCTTCCACTTAGAGCTGCCCCGTACCTGGCAGCTGTCTGGAGCTTGTGCCCCACCTCCAGGGCCCCTCTTGTTCCTTAGGACTACCCTAGATGTCCCTGGATCCATTTGATAAAGGTTTCTGTTCGGGGCATTCCCAGCTATGGTTTTTCTAGGCTCCAGGGAGGCCCCATGGGGGCAAGGGCCACAGCCCACAGTCAGCGTGTTCCTCCTGACCCTGCTGGCCATGAGGTCAGGGTCAGCGCTCCAGTGTGTCCACATAGCCAGCCATTGCTCTTGTCTGCTCAGCTGCTCTTCAGAAAGCAGAACAAGATAGACAGGGGAGGGCAGACTCATAGAAGGCAGAAACCAAGCCAAGGCCGCACAGCCTCCCGGGGTCCATTCTCAGGCCCCAGCCAGCATTTACGGAGTGCTTGCTGAGTTCCGCATGAAGCTTCACAGTAGTCTCATTGTGTAGAGAAGGAAACTGAGGCCCAGAGAGGACAAACAGCGGCTGTCACAGTCATACGGTTATGAGCACACTTGGGATTCAAAGGTATTATCAGGTCTAAGAGCTCAGGGTGGGGAGGATCCCCACCATCCAGGGTTTCTCGTCTTGCCTGGTCGTGTCTTCATGGCTGCCCTGAGGGTAGGAACTGAACTCAGCTCCTCAAGCAAGGGGCACACCAGCAGTGTACCACGGAGGTCTCCTTCCTGCTTGCCCACAGGTGCCTACTGCCTCTCGGTGTCCGACTTCGACAACGCCAAGGGCCTCAACGTGAAACACTACAAGATCCGCAAACTGGACAGTGGCGGTTTTTACATCACCTCCCGCACCCAGTTCAACAGCCTGCAGCAGCTCGTGGCGTACTACTCCAGTGAGTGTCCCCTGGCTATGTGGGGGCCTCGGCTGCCACCCCAAGAGGGCGGTGGGGCACCACGGGGGTGGGGTGCTCAACCCTGGGATGCCTCTTCCCTCCCTGCCTCTTCTCTTTCCCCTCCCTCCTTCCCTGTCTCCCTGCCCAGCCCCCCTCCCCTCCTTTCTCTGCAGCTGCTGCTGAGGAGGGGTCTGCCCAGAGCAAGCTAGAAGGGAGGGGACAGAGGCTGGCGGTGATTGCTTCTGCAGCCCTAGGACTGGTCTGAACCGGTTCCTAGGAGAGGAGGCGGGGAGGCCTCTTCAACAGAGAACAGCGGAGGGGGTTGGAGCTGGCGTGCAGGCCAGGCGTGTGCAGTGACAGGACTGGAGTGTGGTGCCCTTGTGTGCATGGCCGCTGCAGGTTTAAGCTAGTTTTCGCCTTGAGCTGCCTCCTCAGCTTGGGCCTCTGGCCTCTCAGTCCCATCTCCCTCTGCTATGAGGCTCATTTGGTCCCCAGACCCAAGGGCCCAAGCCCAAGGCTGAAGGTTGCTCTGTGCCTTCACCTGCAGTTCCTCCAGATCCCCTACCACTTCCTGCCTCCAGAAGCTTTTCCGACCCCACAGTTGATCTCGTCTTGGGCCCTGGCACAGCCGCGTGCTGTTTGGGGACCGGCCGGGAACCTCTTCCTCTAGGATGCCTTCCAGGGCTCCCAAAGCCTGCTTGACTCCCCACTCCCAAGTGTCCTGTCACATCTGTGGTCCTGAGAGGTGGGGAGCTTGGTGGGTGACCAGAGGGGTGGTATCCGTGACCTCCCTAGGGCAGGCTCCTGCTCCCACTGGTTCTCTGGCATTCTCAAATCTGATGGATGAGTGAGGGACCAAGCAGACCCATGAGGAGTGGAGTGTACAGGAGTGTACAGGAGGCGTCTGCCTGTGCCAGAGCCAGTGTGCATGTGGTGCACAGGGCCCTACGCGTGGGACCCTGCCTGAGCCCCACTCCCTGCCTCCTTCCTCAGAACATGCTGATGGCCTGTGCCACCGCCTCACCACGGTGTGTCCCACGTCCAAGCCTCAGACCCAGGGCCTGGCCAAGGATGCCTGGGAGATCCCTCGGGAGTCCTTGCGGCTGGAGGTCAAGTTGGGCCAAGGCTGCTTCGGAGAGGTGTGGATGGGTAAGGAACACGCTCCCCTGCCCCCACCCCAGCTCAGGGACCCCAGTCCCTCTCTCTCTCTAATGTCTCTGCTTTTCTATCGTAGCATTGTGCATTTACTGTATAAAGTGTTGGGGACCTATCAGTGTCTGGCCAGGTCTCACACCAAGCCTCAGCCTCCTGGTGTCAAATGGGGGCTGTTGTTAAGCTTCAAGGGGCATCTGCATATTAGCTCAGCACAGAAAGGAAGCCAGAGTGTCCCATTTCCCATCTAATGCTGGAGCCATCGGAGTCCCTGCACAGTGAGCATCAGGCAGCCTAACTAATGCAGGCCCCTCTGCGGTTGGCTGCTTTCTGTCCCCCTTCCCCCACCATCCGCCCGGGGTTGAGGGGATCGGTGGGGGCTGTAGTGGATGTGCCACTTGGCTCTCCCTTTAGAGGGCACTAGAGGGTGGGACAGGTGGGGAAGGGAAGGGCAGAGGGAGAAGCCAGCTCCCAGCTCAGGCCAAAAGGAGGGTTTGGACAGAACCGAGTGAGCCACAGCCTAGGTCCTTCTTGGCAAGCCTGTGGTGGGGATCTGAGAGAGTCCCCCCATCCCGCCACCTCTTCCTGGGGCTCTACATAGACCAGGAATCGCCACAAACCAATCCCTCGGTGGCCTGGCATAAGAAAGGCTAGAGAGCTGACCTGTGCTCTACCCTCGGACCTAGTGTCAGTGACAAAGACTCCCAGGCTGACCTGTCAGGTCCCTGCCTGGTGCAATGCAGACGCTGGCTGAACTGACCTCTAGTTCTGGCGACCCCAGTGGCTCCAGCCCCACCCCCACCCCACCCTCCTTTGTTCCATGTTCTGGTTGCTGGTTCCTGGGGCATCTGTCAGGCTGCTGCCCTGCTTTCTGGCTGTAGCTACTGTTTGTGAGCAGGCTCCAGACACTCACTTCACAGCTCTGGGAAGATCTCCGTTCTTTGAGCCCATTTTATAACAGGGAATGCAGAGTCTCAGGTCCCTGGACTTGACTGAGCTAGGAGGCAAGAGTTGCGATAGGCACCCTCGCAGGCTGGCCCCGGTGCAGCCGTACGGTGGTGGCCTGTGCTGAGGTTACTACGCTCCTTCCCCACAGGGACCTGGAACGGTACCACAAGGGTTGCCATCAAAACCCTGAAACCAGGCACCATGTCTCCGGAGGCCTTCCTGCAGGAGGCCCAAGTCATGAAGAAGCTGAGGCACGAGAAGCTGGTGCAGCTGTACGCCGTGGTGTCGGAGGAGCCCATTTACATCGTGACGGAGTACATGAACAAGGGTGAGACCCGTGCCAGGGCGGGCTCCATTCGGTGCCAAGACCTCCGTTGTTGCCGGCTGCTGTGGCACACACCTGTGATCCCGGTGCCCAGGGTGTTGAGGCAGGAGGATCTTGAGTTTTGAGGCCAGGCTGTCTCAGTAAACAGAAGGGTGGGGCTGGGGCTGTAGCTCAGTTGGTAGAGGGCTTGCCTAGCATGCACAAGGCTCTGGGCTTGATTCCTCAGCACTGCACAGGCTTGGTGACACATACCTCTAATCTCAGCCCTGAGGAGGTAGAGGCAGGAGGGTCAAGAGGCCAACCTCCGTTGCATACTGCGTCGGGCTGCTTGAGACCCTGTCTTAAAACAAAAATGTATACATAGCATCCACATTACCCAAAGTTCCCTGCTGCCCTGAGCAATGGGAGCCTCCACCTCCAGCCCCAGGCAGCCCTGGATGACCAGCTTGGTCCAGGGTCCGGATAGAGCTGTTTGTCTTGGCCTTTGCATCCTCCCTCCTCCCTCCTCCCCTTGCATCCCTTCCTACAAAAGGGCCCAGTAGGATTCTTTGCTTCAGCTCCCTGGAGTGTTTGCTTTTGAGTTCTAAACACTGAATTGAGGATTTTTTCCTTACTGTGTTGAGTGTGTGTGTGCGCACGCGCGCGTGTGTGTATGTGTGTGTGTGTATGTGTGTGTGTGTATATGTGTGCGCGCCACAGCTTCCAAGACAGGGAGACCCAGGCAAGGTAGATAGAGCTGGATTTCTCTTTCCAGGGAGTCTGCTGGACTTTCTCAAGGGGGAAACGGGCAAATACCTGCGCTTACCACAGCTGGTGGACATGGCTGCTCAGGTGAGACTCCCTGCCCACCTTCCTACACCTTTAGCGCTTGGGCCAGACTGCCCCCTCCGGGAAGCCTGCTGTCGTTACACCCAAGTCTCACTGTGGAGGGCATCAGAAGCACACAGACAAAACGTTAAAAGCCTAAAAATGTGTTATTTCCACTTGATAGATGAGGAGCTTGAGGCTCAGAGAGGGACCAGGCAGGATGCACCCGTGTCTGTAGGTCATCTGGGGCCCCTTTTAATACTCACCCTCTTCCCTGGCAGCTTCTTGTTGTGACGGCCAAGCTGCCCTTTGCTTGTCCCCACGCCCCCACCCCACGAGCGCTGCTCTGCTTTCTCAAACCAGTAGTGTTTATGATAAGCTGAGGTTCCTTGCTTGAAAAGTCATGGATGGGCAGGACATGTGGCTGTCTCTCTGTCCCCAGGAGCAACCAGCCTGGGACACCTGCTTACAGCCTTGGGATGGGTGCGGGTTGGCCCCTGATCCAGGCTGTCTGTCTCTACAGATCGCCTCTGGCATGGCCTATGTGGAGCGGATGAACTACGTGCACCGTGACCTCCGAGCTGCCAATATCCTTGTTGGGGAGAACCTGGTGTGCAAAGTGGCTGACTTTGGGCTGGCCCGGCTCATCGAGGACAATGAGTACACAGCCCGGCAAGGTGGGAGCATCTGGGGGGGGGCGGTTTGATGGTCAGTCTTCTGAGTGGAAATGAGAGTGATGCTCCTGCCGCAGACTGGTAGCGACACCCTATGCTTTCTTGCCTGTAGGTGCCAAATTCCCCATCAAGTGGACCGCCCCTGAAGCTGCTCTGTACGGCAGGTTCACCATCAAGTCGGATGTCTGGTCCTTTGGGATCCTGCTCACTGAGCTCACCACTAAGGGACGGGTACCCTATCCTGGTGAGGAGGCTACACCCGTGTCCCTGACTTTGTCCCTAGGGGCAAGTCTCACCGCCCCCTCCCGCACCCTCCACCCCTCCCCCGGGCTTCCTCTTTGTGGGGCTGGATACCAGAGAGACTGATGTCTGATCCCAGCCTGCCTCTTAGCCTCAGAGACAGGATCTTATCCACCCTAGGCTAAAAGCTAGTTTCTGGGGTGTCTCCTCATCGTCTTGTGTCCACAGGGATGGTGAACCGTGAGGTGCTGGACCAGGTGGAGCGGGGATACCGGATCCCGTGCCCCCCTGAGTGTCCCGAGTCCCTGCACGACCTCATGTGCCAGTGCTGGCGGAAGGAGCCGGAGGAGCGGCCCACTTTCGAGTACCTGCAGGCTTTCCTGGAGGACTACTTCACGTCCACCGAGCCGCAGTACCAGCCTGGGGAGAACCTATAGGAACCGTGTCCCAGGACTGTGTCGCCTCTGACGCACCTGCCCCCCCCCCTTCACCCTCTCTCTGGGGCCAGGTTGCCTTGGCGATGCCCCCTCTGGAGCATGGAAGGGCTTCAGGGACAGGGGTGGCCTGGAAAGACAGGGTGAGGCTGGTACAGTGACTGTCCCGTCGCCCGCCACTGGGCTCAGCCTGCTTCCTGCAGGAGACACTGCGTGCTGGGGGCAGTTTCCGACCTCGACCCGCCCCACTCACCTGGCGCCTCCTCACTTCCTTCACCCTGGGTCTGTTTCAAGCTGGCCAAAGAGCCTTTCCAAAGAGGAACGAGGCCCAGCCCTTGGCCTATATGTATGTACTTCCTGCCCCTGGCCGTCCTTGTTGGAGGCTTCTGGGTGGAACACTGGGTCTGGAACCATCTTCCAATGGCTCTCAGGCTAGACAGCTCAAGTCCCAACACAAATTGGGGTAGTGTCAGGGTGAGCACTCCCTCAGCCCCGTCCCCACAAGGGACCCTTGGAGATCACTGACACATTACTCTCATTTCTCTGTTGGAAAGACTGAATCCAGAAGTAGCTGTGACTTGCCCAAAACTACGGGCAGTTCAGGGTTGAGGCTTAGCACCTGGTGCTCCCTCCGTCTTCCTCAGGAACTAAGGAGAACTGTCCTCAGAGGCAGTGGACAGCCTAGGGCCTGAGAGTGGGTTCAAGGTGGTAGGGTCCTGCTGCTGACACTCCTGGGTCTGTCATGGGGGAAGAAAGTAGAGGCAAGCACAATGCTGAGCCAGGAAGGGAGAGGCGGAGAGTGAAGGAATGGACCAGTCACAATGTAGGTGGGTTTTGACCTTAAGAGCCAGCCATGAAATGGAATGAGCTCCCAGGCTGCAGAGGCAATCAAGGAGACGTGGGAGAGCTAAGAAGTTGGGGGCCCTTGGGGTTCCCCTCCGTTTGTCCCAATCATTTCAACACCTGGCCCCTGTGCTGTTGCCCGCATTGGCACTCCTTAACTTGTGGGAGGGAGGGGAGCTCCTTGGCCCAGGGAAGAGGATGAGGATCCCCACTGCTGTGTACACACTGGCCCTGCCCTCTCTCTGAGCCACAGCCTCTGCCCCTGTGGCTGTGGCCTCTGCTGTTGCTCGGCTCCTGTACAGACCCAGGGCTGGGCATCCCAGGGAGTATTGCTCTAGGACAGTGTCAGCTGACCACTCCCTGGCTCTTCCGCCCAGCCTTAGGGTATGTGGTAGCGTCTCTCTGCCTCAGTGTCCCCATCTGTAAGGTGGGGAGTTGATGACTTGTGGCATCTCACCCGAGGGCCCCTGTGTATGTGTGTGTGTGTATGTATATGTGCCCATGTGTCTCCCCTCGTGTCCATATTTAACATGTAAAAACACCCCTACTCCGCCTCCACACACGACCATTTCACCCACTGCCCCATCACAGCAATAATGTCCTGGCTGCTGGGGCTTCGAGCCAGCCAGGCCCTGCTTGCAGGGAGGAGGCCAAGCGGGGCCTGCCCTGACATTCCCACTTTCCCCAGGTCTCCCCACCCACCTGGCAGGTCTGAGCTTGCCACCCCGTTCCCCCACACTCCCCACTCCAGCTGCCCAGGGACCTTTGTGTAAGGTAGCTTCAACTGTCCTGTTTCCTTTTCTTTTTTTTAACAGTGTTTTGTAGATTTCAGATGACTATGCAGAGGCCTTGAGGAACCCGGGCTCTGGGCAGGGCCTGGGGATCCCACATTCCATGGCCCAGGCTTGGGGGGAGGGGGACCCAGAACTGGTTGTACATACTTTGCATACTGTCTGATTAAACACAAACAGACCTCAGTTTGGCCAGCAGTTTATTGACCATTTCCTATGTGCAGGAGAGTAAGAAGAGTCCTGGATATGAGGGAAGATCACAGTCAGGCTTTGATCCCTGCAGCTGAGTGGCGTCCAGGACTGGGAGGGACATGGACAGATGGGACAGACACAGCACATCTGTACTTGGGGGTCTGGGGCAAACACCAAGTTTAGGCCAAGGGTGCTTATGATATGTGGGCAGCTGGAAGGATGGGGCAGAGCTGCCCACCTGCACGGAGTGCGTTCATGGGTGATCTCAGAGACTCTGTGTGTGTGTGTTCCCGTTCATCTGTCCTGGAGGGGCTGGGCTGGGTAGGAGTGAACCCATGTAAACCCTGAGCATGGAGAAGCCAGTCTGCTTTCCTGCCTCTCCGCAGCCACCTGGACTTCTGGCCTATCAGGAGACCTGCAGAGACACCGGGCCTGCAGGCCTCTCCTAGCCGCTCAGTCAAAACCAGGGCACTTCTCAATTCCTGTTCCTGTCACAAGCCAGTGCCACAATGGACACCGAGGCCATTCCATTCCTCCCCTTCCACTCCAGCTGCCCACGGGCCTTTGTTAAGGCCTGAACTGTCCTGTCTTCCATATTCTCTCTCTCTGTCTCTCATTGTAAATTTGTGTCAGGGAGCAAGGCAGGTGTGGATAGGGCTTGTGGATCCATGGATCTTCTGTTCTCAATGTGCAGGATGGGACTGTGCTCACAGTGTCTGCGTGTGTGTGTGTGTGTGTGTGTGTGTGTGTGTGTGTCTTGCTTTCCCTTTCCACTGTCTCAGTCTCTCCCTGTTGTCCTCTGCTCATCTCTAACTTCATACTCTGGGCCTGGGCTGGTTCTACTCTGGAAATCTCTTTCCTTTTATAAGCTGGGAACTCCTATTCAACCTCCATGTACTGGCTCACATCTGAGCTGTGGCCATCAGTTCCTCCATAGAAAAACTCTGAACAGAGGTCCAGCCTGGGCTCAGCACTGCCACAGTCCCTGCACATGGGCTCCTGTGTGATAACTGCTCCTGGCTTGCAAGCCAGCCCTCTGTACCATCTGTTGTACTCCTGCCTTCCTCTGGGGGTGCTCCGGCTTCCCTGCCAGGTGTGTCGGGTGTGGTTTGCAGAGAAAGACTGACAGGGACGGACAGACAGGGCTGTGGGAGGGTGCTGTGGAGACAGGATTTGGCTCAGCAGAACCTCCTGTGCACCAGCGTCTCTGGTACCTCTGGAGCCCTGGGAAGCGTCACAGATCTGGGTGTCCATCTGCCTCTCTGCGGGCCACCTGGGCCAGTCACTTTCTTTTTTCTTTTCTATAATAATTTTTTATTTTTTGACATTTTAATTACATTATTTCCCTCCTTCCCTTTCCTCCCTCTGACCCCTCCCATGTGCCTGCCCTCCTGCTTTCTCAAATTCATAGCCACTTTTTCCTATGGTTGTGTGTGTATGTATGTGTGTCCCACGTGCATACATATTCCTAAATATATAAACACAGCAGCATCAGTCTGTATGCTGTTATTTGTATGTTCGTTTTCAGGTATTGAAAAACCTGAGATATCCAATACTGGATAGCCAATTGGTGTACCCTTCCACGGGGAAGAATATTTCTCTCAGCATTCCTTAGTTGCCTGGCATCCTTTGTGTAGGGTCCAGGTCCCATGACATTCCCCCTCCCTTGCCAGCATGTCTCTCCAGGCTCTGCTCAGGCAGCCATGTTGGTGATACTTCATTTCGAACATTTCTAGGAGAGAACGATCTCACAGCAAACTCTCTGTTTCTCTGGCTCTTACAGTCTCTCTGTCCTCTCTCCCAAAATGACCCCTGGAGTCTTAGGTGTAGGAGTTGTGTTGTAGATGTGTCTGTTGGGACCAATCTCCTTTTTTTTTTTAAATGATGGGTCTTACTATATAGACTTGGCTCATCTGGAGCTCACAGAGATCCACCTGCCTCTGCCTCCCCAGGACTGGCATTAGAGTCCTGTGTCTGCCAGGCAGTGGTGCCCGCCTTAGGGAGAACACGGGGTTCACTCAGGTGAGGCTCCCAGGTAAAAGAACAAACAGGTACACACATTTAATATCAGCAGAGGCAGGCGAATCTCTGAGAGTTCAAGGCCATCCTGGTCTACAGAGTGAGTTCCAGGACAGCCAGGGTTACAACAGAGAAACCCTGCTAATAGATAGATAGATAAGTCCTGTGTCACCCGTTCTCCCTTTGTCCCATACCCAGGGTGGTATGTGTTTGACATCTCTCTGGCTCTGTATTTCTCTGTCCCTGATGTTTCCCCAGGAGATCTATCCCTTACTCATTCATTCATTCAATCATTCATTCTACAGACAAATGCATGTGACTTTGATGTCTGCTGGCCTTCAAGGGATGGGCCCAAACCCCACCCTGTCTCCTATCCTGCAGGCTTGCAAAGCTCTTCAACACCTGCCCCGTGATGCTACTTTCCCCCTTTCCTTGCTCAGGCTTTGGGGGTCACTGCCATCGGCTGGGGGGTTGTTTCCTTTTACTCCCATGGTTCTTCCGAAAACACGAACAGTGGAGCAGCTGTTCCTGCCCAGCTGTGTGTGAGAGAGGGAGAGGGGCAGACAGGCCCTCATGCATGCCTGTCCTCTCCCTGCCTCCAGGGAGCTGGCCGGTCTCTGTGAAGCCAGCATTTACAGACTGTGTGCACAGATGTGTGTGTGTGTGTGTGTGTGTGCTCGATACGGGTTAGGAGGGCTTCGCTCACCCATTTCCTGCTGATTTCAGGTCTTCCTCCTCCATCCTGATTTTTCCAGATGTGCAGACCTCCTTCCATGCGCCTCTCCCACCCCTCTGTTTTTATAATCTGCAAACTCTGGAAGCTCTCTTCACCTCCCAACCCCCACCCCGCCTTCCTCCTACGTGCTCAGGACACTGGCCCATCCATTTCCCTCCCTCACTGGTGTGTTCATTTATTCCCGTGACAAATTTGTATGGAGTCCCTGTTGCAGCCCTGACTGATCTCTAGAAAATGAGCCAGGCCCACCAACTACCTTCTGTCTGAATGACAAGACAGAGCAGATGCAGAAGGTCCCTAGGCCTCAGGAGAGTGGAGACAGGTTCTGAACTTGTCTGGATGGTAGGGTAGGGCTCCAGGGAGCTGAAAGCCTGGTAGTGGTGTGTGTGTTTGTGTGTTCGTGTGTGTTTGCATGTGTAAATGTGTGTGCATGTGCCAGTGTGTGCACGCGAATGTGCATATGTGTGAGCATGTGTCAGTGTGTGTGAGTGTGTGTGTCAGTGTTCGTGCATGTGAGCTTGTGCATTTTTGTGTTTGTGCATGTTTCCTTGGGTCTGGACACCCCCCCGCTTTCCTTACCCAGCACCACTTGAACGTCCACAGTCCAGGTGTGTGAATCTCCTGAGTTGTCTGTGGAATGTGGTACATATGTGATGTGGTTGCATTTTGTACCGTGGGAGTTTGTGATATGTGGACTGAGATGTCAGTGGCCCGTGAGGTGTACTGTCTATGCATGTGTGGCACATGCATATTCGGTGTGCATGGTGTGGCATGTGTGGTATGTGGTGGCATGCAGTGTGCACGTGGCGGGGTTGTGATACGACTATGGGCACGTGTGGTGTGTCCAGCGTGGCATGTGTACAGCCTTGTACACACGGTGTGATGTGGAGTCTTTCTTGTACTTGGATCCAGCAGGTGTGGCGCAGATCCCTTTTGTGGCATGGACAGAGATGGCTCCATGTTACCGGCATCCATATCTTGCCCTGCATTCAGCCCTCACTGCCGCTTTCTCGAGGCAGGGTGGTGTGGGTAGCTCACACCGTTCCTCCCGGTCTCTGTTTCCCAGTCTTCCTTTGTCTTCTCTGTCTCTCCCGAGTCTCTGCCCCAGGTAATAGCTCTGTGTGTCGCCTGCTCTGGTGCTGATTAGTTTCAATTGAGATGTGATTACACAGTCCCACGTGTGTGTCCGCCAGCACCCTACCCGCCATCCTGGCGGGCTTTTCAGCAGCCCCACCTCAGCCTTGTTCAGGTCCTCTCGGGCATGCACATGTGGCCTGTGCGGTCAGGCTATTGCCCTCCTAGTGTGTAGCCCCCACCCCCCCTACTCCCACCCCCAGCTTTAAGGTCACTGCCATTGGTTGGGGAGTTTTTTTCATTCCCACGGCTCTGCAAAAAGCAGCCATTGTGAAGCAGTTGTTACTGCCCGGCGTGTGTCTGTCTCTTTGCAAGTGTGTGTGTGTGTGTGTGTGTGTGTGTGTGTGTGTGTGTGTGTGTGTGTCTGTGTATGTGTGTATGTGTGTGTGCCCGTGTGTGTTTGTGAGAGACAGAGAGACAGAGACAGAGAGAGAGAGAGAGAGAGATATGAAGGGTCCCTGCAGCTCCTGCCAGCCCCATCTGTGACCTGTGGCTTTCACGCCCATCCTGCAGTCAACACCCTTTGTCCCCCACGTGACCAAGTGCATGTGCGTTGTGAGTCTGAGCCTCTGAGTCTCTCCCCGTCTTGCCTGTCTCCAAGGTGCTTCTGAAATCTGCCCTGGCCCTGCGTGTGCAGCACCCAGAGAGGTGTGTGTGTGATAAGCTGCCTGGCAACATGCCGTCTCCGCCACTTCCCCTCATCTTTTGTCCCACCCTGGGGAATTCCCTTTACATTTCCTTTTGGTCAACACATGCTGAACCGCTCCCGTGAGGGTGCGGGTGAGCTGGGGCGGCTGTCAGCTCCGTTCTGCTTTTCTCCTGCCCGCCCTGCTCAGCCTGCAGGCTCTCCCCAAGCCTCTCCCAGGCCCTTTGCCAGGGTAGGTGGTGGGTGGCTCTCTCCGGATTTGTCCAGTGTTGGCTTATGCTCTGCAGATGCGTTCCAAGAGTCTGCTCTCCCTCCTGTCCTGCCCATCTCCTGTTTGTCCAAGAGTTATGTTTAGTTTTTCTACTTATTTATGTATTTGTGAGTGTGTGTGTGGAGGTCAGAGGACAACCTGAGAGAGTCAGATTTCTCCCTCCACCATGTAGGTTCTAGAGATCGAACTCAGGTTGTCAGACTTGGTGGCAAGAGTCTTTATCTTCTGAGCTATCTCTCCAGCCATTTGTATTTTTAAAATGTGTTTATGTATTTGCTTGTGTGTTTGGGGGGAGGTATGTGCCACAACACGCATGTAGGGGTCAAAGGGCAACATGTGTGTGTGTGTGGGTGGGGGGAGTTGGTTTTCTCTTTCCATTTAGTGTGTCCCAGGGCTTGAACTCGGGTCTTCAGGTTTGATATGTCGTACCTTTACCTGCTGAGCCATCTCACTGACCCTCAGGAATTATTTCTAGACTCCTTTCTTGAGTCCAGAAAGTGTCTTCCCTCATGGGTATCTGCCCTTCTGCAGCTCTGTCCCCCCTACTGTGGAGGATCCAGACATCCAGGGCTCTTACCCACTGCCCAGCCCCTAACCCTCAAGACTCACCCCTTCCTTCCACTCCAGCCCTGTGTCCCTGCCCCACCCCTACCCCACTAGTGGAATCTGCTGATGGTTCTTGGAGGCTCAATCTCCCCTTGCAGGAGAAGGTCTACTCTTTCTTCTTGGCCCCACGGTCTGTGTTGTTTTGTCCTGGCCCTGCTTGCCTGGGTGACCTGGGCACCCGTCACATGGGAACCTCCTCCTGTCACCCTGTCCCATGTATGTAATTCACCTTCCCTCTCTTGTCTTCCTTCACTTTAAAAACAGGCTATAGCTTATGGGCCATGTGGCTCTGAATTTCATGATTCCACTGTTACTGTTGACATTTGTTTTAAATCTCAAACTACTAGGGTGCTTTAAAGAATATTTACTTAGTTATTTAGGGGAACAAGAGGGAGAGAGGAGACGGGGGGGGGGGGGGGGAGAGAAAGAGAAGGGACATGCCCCATCTGGGTGTCCTGGAACTTGTTAATGTAAACCAGGCAGATCTTGAGCTCACCGAGATCTGCTGAGTGCTGGGATTAAAGGCATGCATAAATTCTCTCCTACCTTTCTTAAGTTCTGGAGATTGGACTCTCACCAAGCTTACTCAGAAAGCACTTTTACCAGCCATCTCGCCAACTCCTGCCCCACCCCACTGTTTCTGTGTAAAATAACAGTCCAGTGTGTTTGGCGATTTTTTTTTTTTTTTTTTTTTTGAGACAGGAACTCACTAGCAACCCAGCTGGTCTGTAACTTGCTACGTAGACCGGGCTGGCCTTGAACTTGCAGTGATCCTCCTGCCTCTGTCCTCTGGAGTGCTGAAATTACAGGGGTGCTTCATCATGCCCAGCTTGTCTTGGCACTTTTCCCGCTGTGGCTTCTCTTCCAGGTGTCTTTGTCTTTACGCATTCAGTTCACATTTTTTAAAGGTATGGACTCCCTCCTGTGTCGTTCTGCTCCCTCCCCACATTGCATTGAAGTCAGCCTCTGTGCTTTGTTCTCTTTGTGTGTGTGTGTGTGTGTGTGTGTGTGTGTAAGAGAGAGAGAGAGAGAACATGAGTCTGGCTCCTCACCATCTCCCTTCCTCTTTGCTTCCCCCACCCCTGCCTCCCTCTCTTTCTCTCCCACCACTCCGGGAGCTCCCCCTAGACATTTTCAAGGAGGCTGGCCAGATTTTTCCCTCTGTCACAGCCTCATCTCCCTGCTTGCTGTCTCTGAGGACTGCACCAGGATTCTGGCCTCTATCATTCCTGCCCTGTCTCCCTTTGCAAGATCTTTGCTCCCTGGTGTACCTGGCTTTTCAGTTGTGGTCTGGGAGTCAAGCCCCAGACCCTTGTTCCTAGCCTGGTCTGTCTTTCCTACCCCGTGACCCCTGAGGTCCCTGTTGCCCTCACTCCTGGAGACTTCATGTCTGGATTGCCTTCTCAGCCTCTGGCCCGCTGGCCTTTGCGCTGGACACATGGCTCTCATTAGGAGCTTGCCTGCCTCCCACCTTCTCCCCGCTGCTGTACTCGGCCTCTAGGAACACCAGCCCAGCCTCCCCTGCTCCCAGAGTTTCCTTCCTTCTCCTTTTCCTCCCTCCTTAGCCCACCACCCCTGCCCCCACTCCAGGGCTCAACACCCACTTTGTAGAAACCCCACTGGTGTCCATCACCACAGTGCAGGTCTCCCAGCATGCCTCACTCACTTCTAAACCACCCTGCTTTTGTGCTGGCCCTGCCTAGAGGTCTCCACTATAGCCCCCACACCTGTGCTCAGAACCCCCAGCTTCTAACATCCATTATACCCCGTTTATGAGATTCCCCCCCCAATAGACTCTGCCTCCTTCTGGGCCTGGCTTCCCTACCACCCCTCACCTGGTACAGACAGGGGCTACCCGTGGTTCTTTCAAGGCAAATCGAGGTGTTGGACAACTGACCAGTATCTGTCGGACAACCCAGAGAGGCAGACATTTGGCTTGGCTTGGAGGGAGGCACAGCACAGCATGTCTCCCACACACTCCTCCTAATCAGAACTCCCATCTCCTCTGCTCCATCCCTTCCTTTCTGCCTCATCCTTGGGTGTGTCTGCCCACATTCCCATGAGCCCTATGTGTCGCAGAGGGTGGGACTGTGAGCCCTTGCCCCAGACAGAGGGTTGGAGTCTGACACCTCTGGATGCTGTAATGTGCCTCTGTAGGCCAGCCATGATTCTAACTTGCATGTGTCTGTGGGTGTGTCTGGCACTCTGTTGGGGTGTAGGCCCATCAGTTTGTGGGTCACTGGTCATTCTGCCAGTGTGAGAGGTGATTTAGGTGTCTGTGTGTCCTGTCCAGGTGTCTGTGTGTCCTTCCTTTTCTCTGTCTGTGGTGTGCCCAGCACCCTGCTTTCCTGCCTACTCCTTCCTTGTGCTCCTCTGCCCCTGCAGCCCCTCTCCTGGGGACTTCGCTGGGGTCTGCATGTCAATGTCTGTGCCTGGCGGCCTCGCAGGCGAAATACAAAGTACGTCACCGCTCTGGCTGAGACAGCTCAGGGCTCAGCGTGGGCTCAGCTCATGTGCTGCGTGCGTCATCCTGAGCCTTGGTGGGGTGGGGGTCTCACCTCGCCTTGAGGCTCCCGCTCTGTTAGCTTCCTCCCTCCTCCCTCCCTCTCTCCCTCCCTCTCTTCCTCCCTCCTTCTCAAGTGTTCTTCTTCCTTCCTACCTCTGTCTATGCCCTCTTCTTTCCTCCCTGGAACTTCTTACTCTGCCCCCTCTGGTCCTCTCTGCTGCAGAGCCAGTGTTGGGAGAACTTTGGGGGTTCACCTGACTCTTCCATCAAGTCCACAGGGGCAGAACTGGTCAGGGGCTTCTCGGGATCTTTGATCCTTTCCTCCACTTGTTCTCCCTAAGGTCTCATGTCACCCCATCACAGAATCAAATTCCCAGGACTAAGCACAACCAGTACACAAAGAAGACTCTTCAGCTCTAGCCCGGTGCTCTTCCTTGTCACCAGCTTCTGCTGCCTTTAGCCCTGTGCTTTGCCCTGCCCAGCCTTTCCTTGTGGGCAAGTTCCTTGTGTGACAAGCTCCTACCTCAGGACCTCCGTACTTACCGTCCTCCCTGTCTGGAGTCGGTTGCCAGAAATCTGCCTGCTTTAGGCCTCTGTTCCTTGGATGCTTTGCTGGCCCAGCATCCTCCTTGGCTGACTCCTTTATATTCATTTTTGGTGTATTCTCCGTCTCTCATATCAGTCTCTCTTGGCTACACTGCCTCCCCCAGCCCTCCACCGAGTCTCTACCTCCACCTGCTTCCTAGCTCCCTGGGGATCCACCTGTCCAAGCCTCGGGGCCTCCGCACCTCCGATGGTGCCTCCCTCTGTCCCTGCTTGCTGGATTCCAAAATATTTTGCTGTTTCTTTTTTAAAATTAACAACTTTAAAATTGAGACAAAATCCATACAACCTAAAATGAGCTTCAGGAGGTGAAGGACTCAAAGCAAGTACATCTGAAGCGTGTGGGGCCACGGCCTCTCACCCCATCCCACCCCCGGACCTGTCACCCCCTGGAAACCTCACCTGCACACTCTCCATTGCACATCTGTTCAGGACACGCTGTGTGGATGGATCTCAGCACGTGACTGTGAAGTGACTTCTTTACTTACCACCGTTTGGAGGACTCACCCCTGTGGGAGGCTGGGGGTTCCCTGCTTCGCTCCTGCCCAAGGCTCATGACTTTTACTACCTTCATGAGCCACGCTCTGGTCACATGCACTGGGGTGTATGATGCAGGTCCACCCTGCTCGCTCTGGACCACAGCCCTCTGAAGCTGTGTCTCACAAAGCTCCTTCCCCAGCCGCCTCTGACAGCTACCCTTGGCTGGCCACCTAGCCCTGATCCCTCTGTCACCCTCTCTAGGTACCAGCGTGGTCTGTCCCTCTGCTTCAGCCCATCCTGCCCCTTGCAGCTCTGCGGTGAGTGCAGTTCAGGCCTTAGCCTGGTGGTGGCAAACTTTGCACACCTCACCCTCCTTTGTCACCAGCCGGGATGGGATGGCCACCAGCATCCAGATGGCCAGTCACAGACCTTCTTACCCTCAGGGCCTTTGTACCTGCCATCTTCCTTGGCCATAGGGGTCCAGCATGATCTGCCTTGGGTTGCCCTCTGGCTGCAAGTCCCCTCCAAGCCTGTACACAGTTTCGATGGTCTGAACCCCTCATTCCCACACAGTTAGCATCTTCCCTCTGAGGTCTCCCAAGGGAAGAGCTTCCAGAACAGCCTCCACCATCTGCTCAATGAAGGCATTGAGGTGTCATTAGGGCTCCCACAAACCGCTTAGCATTCAAGTGCCCGTACCAGGGTGGTCTTCCTCCAGCAAGTGTGGAGAGAAGGGTAGAGAAGAGGGACATGTTCCAGGCTAGCCCTCCTCTCTGAGAATGGTGGAGAAGATGGAGGGCTAGCCCTCCTCTCTCTCTGTCCTCTTCCCCATGTCTTGATGTTAGCTGGATGGCTCTGGACACCTCGAGTGAGCATCAGAGATGCATGTGTGCAAACACAGGAGATGCTGCTGCATATGGGGCCTCTCTTCTTTCCCTAGGACTGTCCGTCTATCTGTCCATACGATTGGTTCACTGTGCTGTTTACTTTTCTTCTCTGCTCTAGCCCTCAGGCTCACTTTTATTTTAAGGAGGGGAGGGGGTTGGGTAGACAGGAACCCCTTTTCCAGTTGCTCTTGCTTCTGTGCTCCAGGCTCCAGACTTTCATCCTTCATTCAACCCGTGTGTGTGTGTGTGTGTGTGTATACCTGTGCACGTGCGTGCACATGCAGTGCGTGTGTGTGTGTGTGCACGCGCGTGTGTGTACCTGTGCACGTGTGTGCACATGCAGTGTGTGTGTGAGTGTCTACACAAGCATGCCTTCCCTTGATTCTTTCTGTGTCTATCAGGTGTTACTTGGGAGGGTGCCGGGCTCCGCCTCCTTCCACTGCCCTGTGGCCCCTCGCTCTACACCTGCAGGCCGCCACTCCTCCCTCCTAGCCCCCTGTGCGGGCTGAGTTGTCAGCGCCTCTCCTCCCTCTGTTGTCTTCAGCCTCTCTCTCAGCTCCCCGCTCTTCCTGCTCCTCTTGGCCTGTCTCCTCCCAGCTCACATTTTCCAGATGTGCCGCGTCTGACTACTTCATGGCTCATGGTTCCCTCGCTCATTTCCCTCTCACACGCTGTCTTCTCCTCTTCATCCAGCTCCGGCGGTGGGGGAGACAGAGGAGAGAGACAGGAGGAGGGAGGGAGAACCTACCATCTTCTCCACTCCCTCTGCCTGTTCCTAACTGCCAGGCAGCTGTCTCAGAGTCCTGTCTTCTTGCCGTCCTGTGCCCCACAGTGGTTCACCCACTCCTGGGTGCCAAGTTCTTTACACCCCCACCCCCACATTCCTCTCTCCTCCTCCTGAGCTATGGGCAAAGGATTTGGAGCCAGAGATGTGCACCCATCGTTCCCTCGGTGGCCAGCCCTCCCTCCCATCCCTCAGGAAGCCCCTACATGTCCTAGCCAAGGAAGGACCTTCCCAGCTTCCTCTGAGACCTTCTTCCTCTGGGCTCCCTTTGTGGGCCAGAAATGCCCCATTCCAACCACATCAGCCTTAGGATGTGTGAAGAACAGAGCTGTCTTCCTGGCTTGGGGGCTGGGGTGGGTGTGGGCAGGTGGTGCCTGCTCCCCGCCATGCCCTGCCCTTCTGCTCCTGTGACCTTGAGTTCTGGGCCTGGGAAACAGCTCTCTTTCTGTACCTTCTTCCTGCCTCCCTCCTATCCTCCCAGAGCCTCCTCTGCATCCTGGGTCTCTGGGACTGTCTTCCAGAGGATGCCTGCTTGCCCCAGCCTCTGGCTCAAACCAGACTTAATACTCCACTTGACCCTGAATTCCAGGGGAACAGGTTGTAGCCTTAACATAACCCAGAAGCCTGCATACAACAGGTGATCAATAAACTTTTTGCAGTGAGTGCTGCATGTGGGGTCTAGAGTCCAGGCCATGCTGCCCTACCCCCCCAGGTCTCCCTCTGCTCAGTCCTTCCACACCTGGGTGCTCTTGTGCAGGAGTGTGTGTGAGGGGCCCTGGTGTTCTCTCTGGCTTCACTCTGCTCTGCTTTCTTTCTTTCTTTTTCTTTCCAGGCACGTGGTTTTGCCTGATGTCAAAGGAACGAATCCATTTCTCATGATGGAACATGTAGGAGATACAGAGAGAAAAGCAGGAGTCTCCCAATGCCCCTTTCTCAAGGCAAAGGTCCCTGCGAGTGGCTCCAGCACCTGTGTCAGTGTGTCAGGGGTGCGTGTGCCCCACCCCGCCCGCCCGCCCCTCTGCCTCACTGCAGGCTGTCTTGTTCCAGTCAGGACTCTGACCCTCTCCGCCTCTATTACTGTCTCTCTGGTCTGTTACTGACACTCTCTCCTGCCCCATTCCTCCTCCGCCCGGGGCCTCTCCTCATTCATTTCTTCATTTGCACCCCTGAGTCTCACTGAACATGGTCGCTACTCTGGAGTCCTAGTAGGATGTTGGCGTGCTTGTGTCTGTATGTCCCCGGTCACCGTCTGCTTATCTTTCTTCCACCTCTGTCTCTGTAGCCCCTTTCACGTGTGCTGTGTGCTCCCTACACGTGTCGTCTCCACAGCTGCCTCCCCGTCTGCTCTCCCTGTCTCCGGGGGCACTCATAGGTACTTTTGCTATTCAAAAGTAGAGCACAATTTTCTTCTCAATTGGCCCTTAGCACAGAAAGCTTTGTTACCTTTGTAAATAGAAAAGCGAACAAAAAACTCACAGCCATCACCGCCATGAGGATGGACTGAGCCCATTGTAGTGTTGTTCCTGAGTTCTGCGTGGCTGGGGGGGTGCAGTGTGTGTCTGTCAGTCCCTCCCCAGCCTTCCCTTACTGCTGCCTCTCGCTCCTCTGCCCTTTTCCTCCCTTAGGGATTTCTGGAATTTTACCCTCTCTGGCTCCTGTTATGAGCCTGAAGGGTGATGATGGTGTGTGTATGTGTGTATATATATGTGGGGTTGGGTGGGTATATGTGTGTGTATGTATGTGTGTCTTTGTGTGTGTGTATGTGTGTATGTATGTGTGTGTGTGTATGTGTGTATGTATGTGTGTATGTGTATGTGTATATATGTATGTGTATGTATGTGTGTGTATGTGTGTGTATGTGTGTGTATGTATGTGTATATATGTATGTATGTATGTGTGTATGTATGTATGTGTGTGTGTATGTGTGTGTGTGTATGTGTGTGTGTGTATGTGTGTGTGTATGTATGTATGTGTGTATGTATGTATGTGTGTGTGTGTATGTGTGTGTGTGTATGTGTGTGTGTGTGTATGTGTGTGTGTGTGTGTATGTGTGTGTATGTATGTATGTGTGTGTGTGTATGTGTGTGTGTGTATGTGTGTGTGTGTGTATGTGTGTGTGTGTGTATGTGTGTGTATGTATGTATGTGTGTATATATATGTGGGGGGTGGGTATGTATGTGTGTGTTTGTGTGTGTATGTGTGTGTACGTGTGTGTATATACATGTGTGTGTGCTGTCTGTGTGCCTCCACCTCCTCACTCTCACTGCTTCTGCAGCCTCTCCATGGGCTTTGTTCCCGCTCCATGGACAGCTTCATTCTTTGTGAAATGACATTTATTGTTTTCCTTCAGCTTCAGACAGAATACGTGTTCTCTATAGAAAAAAGTAGACAATAGCAAAAAGCTCATGCAGACGAATATAAAATAAAATGCCACGGTGTCTGCCTCCCAGTGAGGAAGGACCAGGTGATTCTGGGGTGCCTCAACACCTCTTCATGTGGGTCTTTTTTTTGCTCAGTTTCCCTCTTCTCACTTATGCACCTGCTAAAGCCTTTGGGAGCCCCAGCTTGGGAGGTCGGCTTTGTCCGGAAAGTCCATCTGTCTGAGACTCCTCTCAGCTTCTGTCTGAGTGTGTGTGTTGTGGAGAGCTAGACCAAACATGAGCAGAGGTGACATGGGGAGGGGCACCTCGGATTGCCTGTCTCCCTTCTCCTGTGCTCACTAGACACGACTGTGCCCTGGACCCCCTGTGCCTCCCTCTGTTCTTTGGGACAGGGAATAGAACTGGGGAGGGGCAGGAGGCTTTGAAGTGTTTCTAGAAGATTCCCTGGAGAGCTGAGGGTGATCTGGGGAGTGCCTCGTTCCCCACCCTGCCCTATGTCTCATCCCCAAGGCATCCCGGTTCCCACATACCCCCAGATACCCTCTCACAACCAGGCTGCCTGAAGCAACCTATGCTGCCAGTACCCGGGGTGAGGTCCCACGGGAATCCTGGCCTCTGCCACCCAAGCTTAGGCTGCCCTCTCTTTTGCCAACCTTTCACCAGAACATTTCCCTGGAGTCTGGCTTCCAACCAGTTCCCTTGTCCTGGTTGGCCTTGGTTGGTATGGATCCCTCCAGTAGCCTGTAGTCCGCTTGGGAGAGCCTGGTAAACAGAAGGAGCCAAGTAGAGGGTGGTAAGGGGTGTGGCTGGGAAGATGGAGAGATTCTCAGTATGCTGACCTTCTCTGCCTCCTCAGCTCTCCTGTGAGGTCATCCTTGATAGGGCTCCAGTCAGCGGCTGGGTGATGAGTGTGAGGCTGGCGCTAGGCAGGTCTGCATCTTGGGATGCCACTTCAGCTTCTGGCATGCTCCTCTCCCTGAGCCTCAGTTTCCTCATCTGGATCAAACTGACAGTGGCCTTTTGGGTAGGGGTGGCAGAGACCAAGGATGAGGGCTTGGCATGTGACCAGTGCTCCTGGATGCTTGCTTTTGAGCTTTTCATGTTCCTACCACTGTCCCCACCCTTTCAGACTGGCCTCCTGTGTCCATTGCTGGCCTGTAGTGGGTTCTCCCCAGCTGGCTTGTAATGGGTTACACAGGGGCTCTCAAGGAGCTGACCTGGCCAAAGCTGGCCAAGAGATGTACAGGGGGGCATGTGTGAATGCACATATGTGTGTGCACATGTGTGTGTGTGAGTGTGTGTGTGTGTGTGCAGCAAAGCTAGGCTAGGCTCCGAGGGGAATTGAATTCAACTTTAGACACTAGCGGTGAGAGAAAGGAGACAAAGGTTTCTTGTTGGAAGATCTTACTGGGCAGGCCCAGACCTGACACAAAGCCTGGGATGTCTAGCACCAACTCTGCCCTACATGTGCTGGGAGGGGTTGCTTTGGTGGGCAGAGTTGATTCAGGGCCTGGAAGTGGAGCCAGAGGGCGCTAGAAAGAGACCAAGAGACCAGACAGAAGGGGGTAATAGAAGCACAGGGACAGACAGACAGACGGGACTGCAAGTGAGGGATGAGGGACAAGGGCAGACAAGCCTGGAGGAAGATTCTAAAGGGGAGAGTGCCCAGGAGGCTGACAGGGTGCATCACCTGGGGGGGGGGGGGACTTGGCCTTGAGAAGAGCCTGGACCAATGCTAGGAAAGATCCTGTGATGCCCCAGGGCACGGTTTGGCAGCCAGAGCTAAGTCTGCGTTTTAACCCATGGCCATTGGGAGCTAGGAAAAGCTGTGGAGTGAGGTGCAACCCTGAGACAGCGTGGAGTTTGGAAGCATGCCCCCCCTAGGCAGCAGGTGAAGAAGCTTTGTGTGGAGGATTGGGTGCCAGTCAGGGAGGAAGGAAGGGGTTGTTGTACTCAGGTGTGGCTCTTCCCAGGTGCTCGGGGGATCAAGAATGGATGAGTGAGAGAAATCTCGGAAGCCTGTGGGTAGTGAGGATCAGGGAGGGAGGGCTGATCAGAAAGATTGAAGACACCAGCATGTGTCACAGCACAGGGCCCCAGCTCCCAGCGTTGCTATGACTGCCCCATTTGCTTCTTTTCTGTTCCTTGTCTCATATGCTCCATCCTGCCATGCCCTCAGGGTGAGCAGCCTGCCTAGGGGATCTCAGGACTCCTGTGTGTACCCATGGCTGTCTAGGGGATCTCAGGACCCCTGTGTGCACCCATGGCTGCTGTGGGGATCCCAGGACCCCTGTGTGTACCCATGGCTGTCTAGGGGATCTCAGGACCCCTGTGTGTACCCATGGCTGCCGTGGGGATCTCAGGATTCCTGTGTGTACCCATGGCTGTCTAGGGGATCCCAGGACCCCTGTGTGTACCCATGGCTGCTGTGGGGATCTCAGGACCCCTGTGTGTACCCATGGCTGCTGTGGGGATCTCAGGACCCCTGTGTGTACCCATGGCTACCTAGGGGATCCCAGAACCCCTGTGTGTACCCATGGCTGCCCCGGTGATCCCAGGACCCCTGTGTGTACCCATGGCTGCCCCGGTGATCCCAGGACCCCTGTGTGTACCCATGGCTGCTGTGGGGATCTCAGGACCCCTGTGTGTACCCATGGCTACCTAGGGGATCCCAGAACCCCTGTGTGTACCCATGGCTGCCCCGGTGATCCCAGGACCCCTGTGTGTACCCATGGCTGCCCCGGTGATCCCAGGACCCCTGTGTGTACCCATGGCTGCTGTGACCACATCCTCTTGTGGACATCTCTCATCTGTCCCAGTTCCCACAACTAGGAACGTTGAGGGCAGGTCTGGCACAAGTTCCCTCTGGGCTGAGCACAGATGAACCATTTGGGACCATGATTCAATTTTCCTTTCCGTCTGGAAAACTTGTTTACATGTGTCAATTGCTAAGATGTTTCCTGGTAGTAAGTGGCTGATGTGTGGTTATCAAAGCAAATTGCAGGTCACAGCATAGTGTGACCTTTATCTACACTGGCTCCCCCCAACCCCCGGTGTGCTTGTGTGAGTTTATATGCACCATTTATATGCTGAGTCCTCAGAGCAGGAGAGGTCATTCATTGGATTCCCAGGAACTGGAGTTACAGACAGTTAACATGAAGGTGCTTGAAACTGAACCTGGGTCCTTTGCAAGAGCAGCAAGTTCTCTAAATCTCTGAGCCATCTCCCCGGCCCCAGAGATTTAAAAAAATATGTATATGTGTGTATGCCTCTGTGTGTGTGTGTGCGTGTGTGTGTGTGTGTGTGTGTGTGTGTGTGTGTGTGTATACATGTGTTCATGCACACCTGCTGAGAACAGAAGACTGTGTTAGAGCCCCTGGAGCTGGAGTCTGTGAACTTTTAAGAACTGAACTCCGGTCCTCTGTGTGAGCACCACGCACTCTTACTTGCTAAGTCATCTCTCCAGCCCCTACACTGGCCTTTCTAAGATTCTGAGTGCTCACGGGCAGAGCAAGACAGAGAGTCATCAAGAATAAGAGCAAGCTGGCTGTGGTGGTGCACACCTTTGATCCTGACACTTGGAAGCCAGAAGCAGACCGAGCTCTGTGAGTTCAAGGCCAACCTAGGGTACACGGTCTCAAAACTGAAAACAAACAAACAAAAAAGTGAGCTTTCCCACAGTACTTATTTCACGCTAGAAATGCCCTCAGTACCTGTGTGCGTGTCATGGCTGCGTAGTCCTCAGGACAGGGTTGTAGATGCTATCAATGTCCCATTTTACACAAGAGGGAACCAAAGCTCAGAAAGGTTAAGCAATGAGCCCCAGTAAGCAGTGGAGGTGGGGGTGAACTGAGGCTGTCTGGCTCCAGAGGAGATAACGCCCTATAGAAGGGTACCGCCTTTCTCTCACAGTGTCAAAGGCAGCGAGCAGTCTCTATTCTGAACCTCCCTCCCAGCCTCGGGCCCCTGGACCCTCATTCTGTTCCTTCCTGCTGGGCAGCTGATCCTTCTGTGCTGGGCTAACCTACCCAGAAGCCCCCAAGGACAAAGACACAAAGATAGCTCCATCTGGTTTCTCCCACGTTGTTTCAAACCTGCCACTATGCCTTTACAACTGTTTTCTTCCTCCCTCCTGCTCTCATCAGCGCCTGGCCTCGCCACCCACAGGGGCTGCAGTCAGAGCCCCGAGTCATCCTCGACCCCTCTAGCTCCTGCCACCCACTACCCATCTGCCCCACTTGCTGTGATTCTACCCCCTGGGATGCTCAGCCCCCCTGCTTTGGCCCCGCCTCCACCCTCACCCCTCTACTTCTAGCTCAAACACCTGCTACTAAGTCCCTTCGTCTGTAAACACCAGTGACAACATGTTCCTCTTGAGATGTCTCAGGGGATTAGTCAGACAGAGCGGCACTGTACGGGGTCGGACTCACAATCCATGGCTGTTACTAGAGATTAAAGTAGTATATTATCAAGGATTCCCTGGCCAGTGAACGGCTGACCTCGGAGCATGCCACCCCATCCCCAGAGCTCTCACCCACCCACAGCCTTTCTCAGAGCAGGAATCCCTTTGGAACAATTTCTTCTATCTCTGAAGCTGCAGGCCACGGTCTCCCATGTTTGAAAACCACCCCTCCCCTGATTTCCAGCTCTTCCAGGAAAGCGCTTTTCTTTCTCCTTTCTCAGAGAAGCTTTGAGAGAGAAGAGAGCGAGAGTGAGAGAGAGAGAGAGAGAGAGAGAGACTCTCCCTCACCAGCCTTGCTCCCTGCAGTACTTCCACTAGCCTCTTCCAGGATTTCCCATAAGGTCAAGGTCATCATGATACCCACGTTGCCATCTTAGTCCATTTAAAAATTTTTATATTTATTGAATGCGTGTGTATGGGTGTGGGTATCAGTGTGCCACAGAGCTCGCGTGCTCAGAGGACGATTTGTAGGTCGGTTCTCTCCTTCTAATCATCCGGGTCCTGGGACCGAACTTGGGCTGTCAAGTGTGACATCAAGTGACTCTGGCCCTTACACTCTATTTTGTATTATGTTTTATCTTTTGAGACAGAATCATGCTGTATAATCCAGGCTGACTTCGAGATCCCCCTCTATCTGTCCCAGCCTTCTGAATCCTGGGGTGTACCGCCACCCTTAGCTCCTGTGTATGAATTTTATCTTTTATCTCTTTGGACGTACAGCAGCATTTCAGGGGGTAGGGAGGGGTATGTGTGTCTCCATGTTTCCGTGCACGTATGTGTATGTATGTGGGCATTCATGCACATTGAGGCCACAGATCAATGTCTGGTGTCTTCCTTTTCTGACTATCACTTTTTCTTTATTTTTTTTTAAAGATTCACTTTTATGTGTATGAGTGTTTTCCTGCATGTATGTGTCTGTACTGAGCTTACACCTAGTACCTGCAGAGGCCAGAGAGAGTGCTGGATCCCTGGAACTGGAGTTACAGATGGTTGCGAGCCGCCATGTGGGTGCCCTTAGATGCTGAGCCGTCCAGCCTTTTGTGAAACAGGGTCTCTCTCTGAACCAGAGCTTGTCCATTTGGTTAGACTGGTTGGCCAGCAAGCCCCTGGGAGTGTCTTGTCTCTGCCTCCCCAGTGCTGGGTCGCAGACATGTGCCACCGTGCGCCATCATGCCTGGCTTTTGGTGTGGCTGCTGGAGATCCCAACTCAGGTCTAAACAAAACCACCTCCCCACCCCCGCACTGTAGCATTTCAAAACTGTTCTTAAAATCCAAGACACCCCTCTCATCCACCCTCCTCTTTTCCCATGACCTGCCCCTGGAGGAAAGCAGGGAATTCCTTCTCGGGCCCAGGAATGTGAGAAGCTCATTGATCACTGGGCTGTGACTCTCCCTCACTCTTTCCCTCAGGACTCTTGGTCACCCAGTCTTGTGACGTGAACCCCCAAGGCACTGTTTTGTTTTCTGAGACAGGGTCTCAGGACTTCCAAAATGCCCCCAAACTCACGGATGACCTTGAAATGTTTGTCCTCCTGCCTCTACCCGCCCCCCCAGGTGGAACTACAGGCACATACCAACACAGCCCGTCTTAGCGTCCCTGTATGTTGAAGCCCGTGGCTCTGCCCTCTACCTGCTGAGTTACATCCACACCCCTCACCCCCAGCAAACCTTTCGCTGATGACTCCTACCTGAGTCCCAGACTTCCGTGTCCAACTGCCCAGCAGACATCCGTGTCGAACCTGTGGGCATCTCTAAACAAGCCCTGGCTTCTGTCCTCTTTGTCTGACCCCACCCCAGCCTCCCTTCCTCCAGGAACCCGCACACCTACTACGCAGGCAGGTAATGTGGTCTTACTTCCAACAGGCCATCCCTCATTCCCAGTTCCGTGTTCCCAGCCCCCCCCCCCACCCGTTCCCTTCAACACCCTCGTCTCAGCTCGTGGTTTCAGTGACCACTCAAATGCAGATATCTCTAGAGACTTTCTCTCCAGCCGTGTCCGAATTCCAGAATCAGCACTGCATACTTCCCTCGACGCCGGCTGTTTGATGTTCCCTTCTGGGGTCCATGTGCCCGACCGTGGAGGGGGAGACCCTATAGAGCTGTGATTTTTGTTGGTGTTGTTCTGGCGGTTGAGCCCAGGGCCTTGCACATGCTCTACCCCCTGAGCTGCACCTCCAGCCTCCTCTTCATTCTGAGACCCAGTCTTGCTAGGCTGTGCAGGCTGGCCTGGTGCTGCCTGCAGCCCACTGGAGCTTTGATGGTCCTTCCGTCTCGGCTTTCCCAGAACCTGCACCACTCTGGATCCTGATTTCTCTGCCTCCGGAGTCCTCTTCGTCTGTTTGCCTCTCACGGCGCCCCCGTCAGCAGAGTTTGCTTCCTGGCTCCATGTCTTACTTCTCTACTCTCCCGGTTACCTGGGGTGGCTGGCTGCAAGCACCGCATGGGTAGTACAGCCAACTTCTGGACTGTGCTCTCCAAAGTGCCAGCCATCTTGTCCATCGCTCGCCCTTAGCTGAGACCACGACCTTTGACCTCGCCGCACAGTAGCGGCTCTGCTGGCTCATGCCCGGCAATGGCCCATCTGCTGCCATGCGGTCACTTTCAATCTCAGCAACACAGGGGAAGTTATCCCTAATTCTTCTTTCCTTAGCCCCTGGAATCAGCCTTTTGCCCTTGCTTTGATGCTGACATTGCTCTTGGCCAGGCTGCTGGAACCTCCACCTCCGTTAAATTCGATGGTTGTTTCTCAGTTCTCATCTTCTTCCTCCTGGCGGCCATGTTGGATGTGGCCCGTGATTTCCACCATATAAAACACTCACTTTTTTCAGTACCTGTGATCCTATATTCTCTGAGGAGTCCTCCCCAGTTTTTGCTGCTGGACCCCGATGCATCCCCAACCTCTGGGCTCCTGTACTCTGTCTGTCTGTCTGAGAATTGAGCCTAGGGCACTCCCTGTAGGAAGCAAGCACTCTACCCCTGAGCTACAGCCAGCCTTCTTTGCTTTACTTTTGAGACAGGGTCTCGCTACTACACAGACCACGCTGGTAAGAGTTCGTTGCTCCACACCTTAGCCCTGGCCAAAACCCAGCCAAGTTGAGATATGATAAGCAAACATGCCTCTACACCCTGCAGACTGGATTACGCAGACTCAAAGGCCACACACAGGCAAGGCCATGCCCACATAGGGTGTCCTAACCAACGGGCATTCTCAGGGTCATGGGCTCCTCCCCACCTGTGATCCTTGATCTACATGCTACAGTCCCCATTAAAGAAAGACGCCCACTCAAGCGTGCTCCTGACGTTATTCACCCACTCGGGACTCACAGAGGCCCCCCAGGGAGTGGCAGGATGAAGTAAAACCCAGGGCCTGCCTTACCATGCTGTCCTCCCCACCGTGGCCCTCCACCTGGAGCCGGTTCCTAGGGCGCCCGGGACTCTGGGTCAGGGGCCAGCGATGGGGACACGCACGCAATGGGAAGATTTCAACACCCTACCCCCCACTCCCCGCCCCGGGAACCACATCCACAGAGACCCCGAAGCCACCATTTCCAAAGCTGAACTTATCCCTGTCCCTGTAGTCCTTTTTGAGTTGTCCCCGCAGACATACCCGTGAGTACAGTAAATGCTCTACCGTCCTGGGCGTCTTCCTGGAGTCCCACATTCCGCCCCGATTCACGCCTATGTTCTAACCCATACGGAAGCACCCCAGGTACATCCCGTACCTTCCCCTCCCACACAAGCACCCTCATGTCTTGTGGACACGACCCCAGCCTCCTCATCTCTCCGTGTCTACTCAGCTGCCAGCCCGTTCTCCACCCAGAGCCAGAGGGGCCGCATCCATCAGAGCATGTCACTTCCTGCTCATAAGATCCAGACTTCCTGCCGTTCCCTGCCCATCTCCACTTTCGTCTTTGTCTTCCTTCCACTCATGGGGTCCGTTGGCCACCCCAAAACTGCCTTAGCACTTAGACCTGGTGGCTCTTCCGGTCCCAGGACTCCCAGAAGTCCGTGGGACGCTTTTCTCCTGTCACAGCACAAGGGCTGATGGGACCCTCATGAGCTGCCTTCCTTCTTCCCTGCTGCTCGTGTGAGAGTGTGTGAGGGCACACGAGTGCCCTGTGAGAGTGTGTGAGGGCACACGTGTGCCCGTGTGAGAGAAGACAGGCATGCCCTTGTGAGGGTGTGTGAGGGCACACGTGTGCCCTGTGAGAGTGTGAGAGCACACACGTGTGCCCGTGTTGAGAGTGTGAGGGCACACGCATGCCCGTGTGAGAGAGTGAGGACACATGCATTCCCGTGTGTGAGAGAGGACACACGTGCCCGTGTAAGAGGGTGTGAGGGCACACGCGTGCCCCTGTAACCCACCTGTGCTCATCTCTCACTGCTACGGCCTCTCTTGCTCTGAAGCCACAGTTCTTTCTCTTACACGGGACTCTCTCGCCATTGTTTTTAATTCATCTTTCTCTCACTTCCTCGGGCTGGGGCTCCCAGGCTCTGGGTCGCCATCATTTATACATCATCCATCTGTTTCTCGATTAAGCCACAAGAAGTTGGTTAAATGTTTGCTTTGCATCAGGACCTGGCCAGTCCTGTGTACGCATGTGCGTGCGTGAAGGCGTGCCGTCCATGCCCCCTTCCTCCTCTGCTTTCTCCTACTTTCAGGACTTGGGGCCTGGCTGCACGGCTCCCTCCTCTGCCCCACCTCTCACCCTTGGTGCTGGCAGTGCAGCAGGCCCCACCTTGCTCCCGAGTGGGAAATTCAAAGCTTCCCCAGCTGGCTTTTACCACAAGCCCCCTCCCCGGCAGCATATGACAAGCTCACCACATCACGTCATTTCCACACCATGCTGTGTTTCGTTCCTCATTCTCATTAGCGCTGAGTGTCATTGCCTGCCTGGGTCCACAGCCAGGACCCCCAAGTCATCTCTGAGCCATCACTCTCCTGCCACCCACAGCCCATCTGTTCTCCTTCCTGGAGATTCTTCCTCAGAAAGCTGCTCGGTCCCCATCCCAGTCTCCTCGGCCCAACTCATCCCAAGCCTAGAAAGTCAAAGTCCAGACCACTGCACCCATCCCTCCACTCCTCCACCCCTCCCTCTCTCCATCTCTCCATCTGCCCATCCCTCCACTCACCCCTCCCCTCCTCCCTCCCTCCATCCATCTACCCATCCTACTTACTTACCACCACAGGCATTCAAGCCTCAAGTCACATCCTGCAGGAGTTCAGCGCTGGGGAAAGACAGCGCGGGGCACCGTCAGAAGGAGGCGGCACATTGTGTGGCTGGGGGAGGGGTGGCACTGACTTCGTGCCCAGGGTCACTTTTTCTTTTTCTTCCTTCCTCACTATCTTCCCCCTTTTTCCTTTTTCCTTATTGTGTGGTGTGCGTATACGTGTATTTTGTGTGTATATGTGTGTGTGTGTGTGTGTGTGTGTGTGTGCACGTGTACACGCACACACTCCTGTGGAGGCCTGAGGACAATCTCAGGTGTCATTCACCTGCCTGTTTCCATCTCCTCTGTGTGGGATTGCTTGCCAAGCTACCATGTCTGTCTGTCTGTCTGTCTGTTTGTTTTGGTTTTTTCAAGTCAGGGTTTCTCTGTGTAGCCCTGGCTGTCCTGGAACTCACTCTGTAGAGCAGGCTGGCCTTGAACTCAGAGATCACCTGTCTCTGCCTACGGCTGGAATTAAAGGTGTGTGCCACTACTTCCCAGCCCCATCTTTCAAGAATAAGGCATGTTGTCATTTTCAATGATTCCTCTGAGAAGGACTCTCATCTGACCCCCCAAGAGCAGCCAGGCCCGCTCGGTTATAATTTTCTTTTCAGAAAACCCTCCTCAGTCTCAACGGTATCTGAATACACGAAGCTCCTCAAATGACTACAGCATCGTGTATAATCGATCTCCTCTGCTGTCCCACAGTGACCTGTGTGTGTAGGAACTAGGGCTCAATCCCCAGCACCACCAAAAGGAAAAACAGTGAACATGCAGCACATTACTAGAAAACAGGAAGAGTCCTACCCACGGGGAGAAGCTGCTTTCCGCCTGAGATCAGCAAAGAGGCGTGAGCGCCTTTCGCCACTCCGAACGAATATCACACTGGACACACTCCAGCTCACGTAATAAGGCAGGAAAAAGAAATAAATGAGAGCAAAACCCGGAAAAGATGAACTGACCCTCTCTCTATTAGAAAGTGACATTATTGTACACGCAGAGACACTTCTGGAGATTCTAGGTGTGTGTGGGGGGGAAGATCTCCTAGCACTATGAAATGAATTTAGTTGTCACAAGACAAAAGCAATCAACTATAAATGGACGCACAGCACCTCCTGCAGAAAGCACAAGGTGCAGTGTAGTAGTCTTGTCAGAACTTCTTGTTTTATTTTTATTATTTTTAAGTTTTAATGATTATTGTTTCTTTTATGTGTATGAGTGTTTTGCCTGTTTGCGTCTATATAAAGCACATGTGTGTTTGGTGCCTGTGGAGGTCAGGAAAGGGCTTCAGATACCCTGGAACTGGAGCTACTGATGGTTGTGAGACATCCATGTGGGTACCGGGAATTGAACCCAGGTCCTTTGATGAACAGTGAGCACTCTGAACCTCTGAGTCATCCTTCCAGTTCCTTATTTTAATTTTTAAAATAAATGGCCTCAGACTGTATAAACCATTCCCTTCTGGGCTTTTGCTCTCAAAACCTCTTCCAGGGCCTTCCTTCCCTGGTGGGACCCAAGCCTTTTCTTCTGCTGCCTGGGACCACAGAGGAGCAGCACACGGGGCTCTGCTCTCTTTCAGTGGAGAGACATCTGGGTGTCTCTGTATCTTCACTGTTGGAAACAACCATTTCTCCCCCTGGTTCTGTCCCTCGAGATCTCTCAGTGCCCCTCTTTCCTCCTTGCACCCCCCCCAAGTCTCTGTTTCTTCCCTTTCCCCATTCCTATTGAAGTTGGCCCTAATGCATGTGCATGCGTGCATGCCTGAGTACATGCATGTGTGCGTGTGTGCGTGTGTGTGTGTCTTCACCTGCCTGCCTGGTCTCCCCGAAGGCCCCTCCTTCTGTTACTCATGGTCTGCTTTTTAATTTACACATCACTGAGCCTCTCTCTCCCTGTCCCTCTCTCACTCAACCCCATTCTCTTCCACTCTCCCGAGAAGCCTGACTTGGTTGCTCTCTGAGTCTGGGACATCCTCACTTCCTGGGGGAGAGGGTATAAACATGCATGGCCGCCACCCCTCAGCATCTCTCTTTCTCAGGCTTGTGAGGTTTTCCACCTTTTCCAGATCTTGCTGTGTGTGTGAACGCACATTCACACACTCTACCCCGCCCCCGGTGACTCTTCCTCTGCCTGCCTGTGTGACCCTCAGGGGCACCACACTTGTGGCCGCCTCACAGGCTGTCTGTCCAGTCTCTCTCTCCTTCCCTAGCTGCTTCCTTCACACAGCCTCACACCTCGGGCTCCGTGCCTGTCCTGGATCTCTCCTACTTTTACTGGCCTCCTCCATGAGTCCACAAAGTCCTCTGCATGGGCACCCCGCTGTCCCTGTACCCCAGACCCTGCTGCTTCCCTCCCCCTCCTGCCAGCTATGAGCTCACGGGGACTGGCACCAACCCTCCACCCTGCACGTCCTTCCTATCCCCCTGGCACGTTTCCTGTCCCCCACCCAGTTCTCATTAGCGAGGAGCGTCACCACCACCTGGGGCTTCACAGCCTCGAGCCCGAGTCATCTCTGACTCCACTTACTCCTACCACCCACCACCCATCTGTCTCCCCTTCTTGTCAAGTCCTCCTCTAGGGGGGATCTCAGCATCCCCCCTCCCCACTCCCATCAATCCCTGCCAGAGCCCAGCCACGAATGTTTTGATTTATGGACCATCCGTCCACCCACCCCCACCCCACCCGTCACCTATCACCGATTCATCTACTCATCCAACAAAGTTTCACCAAGCACCCACCAGAACAATGCTGAAGACAGGGGTCCCCAAGGCCCTGGGCTGTATTCTGTGGGAGCTCAGACGCAGGGAGAAAGCAGACTGGTTATGGCTGTGCCACAGGGTGGCTGGAGTGACTTTGTGTTGCTGGTCCACGGCAGTGTGTGCGCCTTGGTTTGTGCTTCTACACGTGCTCAGGGGCTGTTGGTCCTGGACACTTCTCCAGACCCTCCAGCCTCCTTCTGGCTCTGCAAGGTGGATGCTCCCAGCAGGAGAATGACTCTCCCTCTGCTTCTTCCTCCCTGAGTCCTCCTATTGTCATCCATTCCCAGAGAACCAATGGCCCCTCCTCATGGTTCTCAGAGGCTCCTGGTAGCCTCAGACCCCATGTGTCCACTGCCCGCGCCTGGCTCTGTCAGTACAACCTCACAGCCTCACCGAGGCAGGACAACCTCCTTTCTCCGTCTTTACGACTTCATTTCCATAGTCTCTCTCTCTCTCTCTCTCACTTGTTCCCCAAAGTACCCTCATCCACACCAGGCTATCCTCTGCCTCCTCTTAGATCCTCCCTATGTGGGAAAATGCTCAGTCTCTTTAGTCCTCGCTCTCATTTGTCCACAAAGGAAGGATATCAGGCACTGGCTACTTCTCTCCTTTCTTTGCTGACCCTGCACCCTGCGCTCGCTGGGAGCATTCACACAGGGCTGCCCCTGCCCACTCTTTGACAAACAAAGCCCATTGCCCTTCTGACTTCCTGTCTCTCGAGCTTGTAGCCACTGGCTCCTGCATGCTGGGGGCTCCTGTCTTCTTCCCCTAGAGCCCTGTCTGGGCTCCTGCCTCTGTTGCCTCCCCATCTCTTCCCTCTCCTCCCGAAGTTTGCCTAGACCACCACAGAATCCCAGGAACAGGAGGACTCCCTTTGGAGTGACTGCCACGCATGTCCCTAACCCAACCCCCCCAACCCCACATCATGGGCAGAGGGCAAGGCCTGCTTTGTCCTCTTGGAGAAGCCCCTCTGACCTCTGACTCCCTCTTGGGGCCCCATGTGCTCAGAAAACACTCGCCTTGGAGCAGGGAGCACAGGGGTGTGTTGGGTACCTTTCTCCTGGTCAAGCCTTGTCCTGAGTAAGACTGACATCTCTTGGTGTTCAGCTGGCAACAGGAGAGGGGTGGGGGAGACAGAGAGAGAGAGACAAAGAGACAGACAGAGAGGGATCTCTGCTCTCTGCGCTCCTCTGTTCTCTTTGTTGTTTCATGCTCCTTTTAAAAATAATCTCTTCAATCTAGCAGGACCTACTGTATTTGTAAAAAGATGCACAGAACTTAGAAACGTGGTCGAGGGCCTCTGTGCCTGGGCCTGAACCTCAGTCATGACCCAGCAGCGTTCAGGTGGCCCCCAAAGTAAGGGTATTTGAGGAGGGTCTGCTCAGCCAGAGCTGAGGTAGAGCTAAGGCGTGGGAGCTGGGAGCATGGAACCCAGAGGAGCTGTGATCAACTCCTCAGCCACAGAGAAGTTTCCGGAACCACAGGATGCTGGAGAAGAGGAGGCAGCAGCTTGAGCTCTCTCACCTCGGAGTCCTTGGGGCCTCTCTGTCTCCTCAGGGTTTTGTTCAGGCTTCTCCCACCACCTGGACCGCCACTCATCGCCCTCCCTGAGCCTTCACACTCCTTTATGTGTCACCCCCACCCCCAGCCCTGCTCCCTCTCCCTGCTCTGTAAACGACCTTTCTTTTGCTCTGTTTGTTCATCATTCCTGCTGTATGTGTGTGCACAATGAGTGTGCATATATGTGCATGTGTGTGTGTGTGTGTGCACACACATGCCTGTGTATGTAGAGGCCAAGAACTGACGCTGGATGTCTTTCTCAGTTCCAGGCACTGACCTGACTCTGCCCCCTCAGCTCTGCGATTACAATGCCATGCCGCCAGTCCTGGCTTTTGCATGGCTTCTGGGAACCAAAACTCTGGTTCTCATGCTTCTGTGGCATGCACTTTACTGACTGAGCCATTTGCACAGCTGTTACCTTGTTTTGTGAGACATGGTTGGCCTGGAGCTGGCATGATTAGGCTGAGGTGGTTGGCCAGTGAGCATCAGGGACCCACACTTCTCTGCCTCCCCAGTGCTGGGATTACAAGTGCAAGAGCCGTTATGCCAGGCATTTGTATGTGATTCAGGAGGTTTTCTTTGTGTTGTGTGTATGTTCATAAACAAGATTAGTTCCTACCATTTCTATCTTGCTTCATCTGCCTGCTTGTCTTATCTATCTATCCATTATCCATCCATCCATCCATCCATCCATCCATCCATCCAAACCAGCAATGTGAGCTGAGCAGCTACTGTGAGCTTGTTGAGGAGCAGAGAGCTCAAAGTCCCACAATGCTCTGAAGAACCACAGTATACTGTGGGGACTGTCCAAGGGCTAATTGTGAGTGGAAGCTCACCTTGAACCCTGCGTCACCCCTAGAGAGTGAGAACAGCAAAAAATTCGGGTGCTCCTCACCTTTTTACCCTAGCCAAAACCCAGCCAAATTCAGATATGAACCATCACTAAGTAAACACGCTTCTTCGCCCTGCAGGCTGGAGTACACAGACTCAAACTCCACACACAGGCCAGGCCACTCCCACATAGGAGTCCTAACCAATGGGCATTCTCAGGGTCACCAGCTCCTCCCCAGCCTGCGACTCTTTATATGTATCCTACAGCCGAATTAAAGAGAGATGCCCCCTGAAGCGTGTCCCGAGTGTGTGTGACTCACCAGAGGCCCTCCAAAGACCATCAAGATGTCGTGAACCTATGGCCCACCCCCGACACGCTGCGGTCCTGGAGCCAGCCCTGTGGGCGGCTGCCGACTCTGGGCAGGGTACCTGTAGCTGGGACACTCATGTGGCAAGGGGATTCCACCCATGGGACTACAGTATACTAGCACCCCAGGTGACTGAGGGTAACAAAGGCTCATTGAAAGGGCTTTGGGGTGTCACCCTTGAGATCTGTCTGTGTTACCCACTTCTCTCCCTTGCATTGAATACTTCCAGCTTCAAATAGGACACAGGGAAGGTCACCCCTCCACTCCCCACCCAGCACCTCTCTTCCCACAGACTCCTCTTGCGTCATGCCACCTATCCCTCCCAATACCTCTGTGTTGCCTATGTCCTCCTGTAAGGTCTTGGTGTGGAGTTATACTCACACATCCCAATGCTTTCTAGGCCTGCCTGGAAGCTTCCTGAAACATAGCATCAAACCCTAGGAATGATCAACTTATAAGGAAAAAAGTTATGTGAGCCTCAGTTTTGGAGATGTTTGGTGCTTGGTTGATGGCTTCTGTCGTTTTCAGACCTGTGATGATGCCTCCCGGCAGAAGTGTGTGGCAGAGAAAACCATTGACCTCATGGCATGAAAGTGGGGAGGAGGCCAGCCCCCCCCCCCACTTCCCGTTATGTATGCCTCCAAAGGTTGTATTGTAACCCAGTGCGGCAAGCCTTTACTGCAGGGCTCAATTGTAGTACACTGGGAGTCTCTGGGCTCTAGCCTTCGCCTCCTGCTTCTTTTCATTGCCCTCCTCCCTTGCGTGGTTCCTTCTACTTCAAGTTCAGCCAGCCCTTTCTTTCAGCTCCCCTACGGCCCCTTGGCCTTTGTACTCCACGCCTCCCTGGAGAATGCTCAGTGTCTTCCTCTCCTGGGATTTTGGAGAGAAGCTTGTTCAACTCCTCCAACTGACCCTTAGTTCCCACCTGCTCCTGCTCCTTCTTTCCTTTGGTCCACAGGCCACAGAGAATGGAAGGGATGCTGGGATCTGACACAACCCCCCTCACACTTGGACTACCTCCTCGTGACCTGAGTCCATCAGGCCCTCCACCCCCTGCAGAAGCTGCCAATAAACTGTCTGCCAGTCAAATCAGCTCTTTCCTCTCTCAGTCTCCCCTCAGTTGCTAGGGCTCTCCAACCCCCACCAGTCTTGGGATGGGTTCTTCAGCCTGTCTTTGATCCCAGGAAAGTTAGCCTCCCGGTTTTCCTTGCTCCTTTTCTCTCAGGGTTCTCTTACCTGCGGTGTCCTTCCCAAGGCCCAGGTCCACTCACACTTTGGCTCTCTTCTCATCTGGGATAGCCCTGCATCTATTGCAATGGTTGATGAGCAGCCCCCTTGCCTTAGCCCTGGAGACTTTGGCCCTGGACACTGGAGTTTGGCTTTCTTTCTGAGCCTTTTAGGGAGGTGTCTGCATGGGGGGGGGGGTCTCAGCACAGGGATGCCTAGAGCGGGCATGGGTGTGTGGATGGAGGGAAGTGTCTCTTCTCTCTGTAAGCTCTCCGGTTCTCTTTCCCCCTGGTGCCTTCACTCTTCTCAGAGTTAATATTTAATGTCTTAAGTGATACATGAGAGCATCATCTTTGTATAAAAAGTAAAGTCCTCCCCAGGGCTCTGAGTCACTCTCTCTCTCTCCCGACCTCTGTCCCTCTCAGCTTCTGGCTCCTTTCTGTTTCTTTTAGATGAGGCCATCACTCTCTCTGTCCAAGTGTGGTGGTGGCGGTGGCAGTAGTGGTAGTGTGTGTGTGTTGGGGGTGTCCCAATAAAGAAGTGAGGGGACACTCAAACTTAGTAACATTCGTAATGTGTTTACAAAGCTCAGGGGCTGGAGAGATGGCTCAATGGTTAAGAGCACTGGTTGTTCTTCCAGAGGACCCAGGTTCAATTCCCAGAGCCTACACGGCAGCTCATAACAGTCTGTAACTCCAGTTTCAGGGGATCCAATGGCCTCTCTGGTCTCTGTGGGTACTGCATGTACATGGCTCACAGACATACCTGCAGACAACACACACACACACACACACACACACACACACACACACACACGTAAAATTAAAAATAAAATGAAAGAAAATTTAAAAGGCCAGCCATGGAGGCACAGGCTTATAATCTCGGAACTTGGGCTTGGGTGGTAGAGGCAGGTGGATGTCTGTGAGTTCTGGGACAGCCAAGGTTACATAGTGAGACCCCTTGTCAAGACAAACAACGAAGAGCCTTTGCAGGTCTGTGCTGCAGGATGTGGGAACCACGGAACCTGAGATGTTCTGCAGAAACACAGAACCAACAGCAGTGAGACTATGGCCACATCTGCCTGCCACAGGGTGAGGGCAGCAGGGACTGGGACCCGCAGGAAAACAGATGCTGCCTGGCCCAGCACCCGAGGAGACCAGGAAGTCAACACCCTCATGTGAACATCCTGACTCCGGCCAGGATGCCCATTGGCTAGACCCACACCGAGCCCACTGATGGTCAACAGTGTGGTCAGTGGTCTCTTAGAGCAGAGAGAAGGATGGAGAGTGACACTAGAAGCATCCAGAACTTTCTCTGAGTCCTTTGTTAGACTTGTTATCCACCTATCTATCTCTCCATTCATCCACCCTCCCACCCACACAGCCAGGCGGGAACTGAGAACGCACATGCTCCTGGTGCACGGAGCAGCCTGAGGCACCTGCTGGACCCCAGCTGGGACCCCCACTTGCCCCATCTGTCAGGTGCTGATCTTACTCCCGCTCCTCTTCACTTTCTTGTTGACATGCAGCCCCCCTTCTCTTCCTGAATCTGATTTCATTTGCTCCTCACGCTCCATCCCTCTCTCCAGAGGACTGAGTTATTGACTGTTGCTCGGAGGTTGTGCGTCATTCTTGCTCGGTGTGCGCGTGCTGGCTGCGGTTCCCGGTGTGTCTCCTTTCCTGGAGCTTGTGGAGTCTTGCTGTCAGGCTCTGAAACTGTTTCACTGATTCTGGCTCCCACCTCTTTTTTCTCAGAGGAAGTCTTGATTGTCTCCATAGCCTGCAAAGCTGCCACACCAGAGTCTTGGCTTGGAATGTAGCCCAGGCTGGCCTCAAACTTGTGGTAATCCTCCTGTGTGTGCCTCCTGGGTGCTAAGATCATAAGCATGTGTGACCACACCTGGATTTTCCCAGAAATGGTTTCTTTATCCAATTTTATTCTTACTCTCCAACTTTATTCTTTCGTCTTTCCTTCTATTCCTCCTTCTCTCCCTCCACCACCCATGAATTATCCATTCAGACACATAACAGCTGGGTGACAGGCATTGTGCCCTTCTTGGCTATAGTCTCCTCACCAGGAACACATGTAGGTTTCTTCTTCCCTTCTGAAGCGTGGTGCGTACAGCCCCACTCCCTGTGCCCCTCGCCTTTCCTGTTCGTGGTCTTGATCTCTTGTGTGTCCATAAACTGCTTAATTAGCTCAACGGAAGGGACTCCGCCTGTCTTCTCCAGCCCCTCTTCCTGCTGCTCTCAGGCTGCGCAGCTCCTGAGGCTGCACGTGGTTCTCTGCCCATTTTATGTGTTTCCCCTGGATAAACTCACCCAGGCTCCTCTGTGCTGATACTAGCCCAGCCTAACCTGTCCTGCAAACAAGAACCCGCCATCCTTTCCCTCCAGCCACAGGTCCTACCAGCCTCCTCCGCCTCTCACATTATTTCTGTGTCAGCAAGAGGTGTCTCCATTCTCAATAGCATCAGACATTGCTACCACCCAGGGCTCAGCATTCAGGAGCCTGGCTGGATGTTCTGACTGTTCTTCCTCCCAATTATGTATCAGGTCATCCATCCATCCACCCATCCACCCACCCACTTATTCATCCATCCATCCATCCATCCACCCATCCACCCACCTACTTATTCATCCATCCATCCATCCATCCATCCATCATCCACTTATGTACCCATCATTCATCTATCCATTAATTGATCTGTTCATGCATCCATCCATTCATCCATCCATTATCCATCCATCCATCCATTTCACCTTCCAAACTATCGTCTATTGTCCACACAACTATTCATTCATTTGCTCATGCATCCATTGGTTCATCCAGTTATCCACTTATTCATCCATCCATCCATACACCCATCCATACATACATCCATTCATCCAGCATACACCGGACACTTATTGTGTTCCTTGAGGATCTAGATCATAGGACATGATACATCCTGGACCTGAGTCCCTGGAGGAAGGAGACCCATTGTCTACAGTAAAAGCATAGCATGATAAATACAACTTATGTTTTTAACTTTAAGCATCACAGTGTGTGTGAAAGCATGTGATGTCCCACAGCTGTAGATTTACTGAAGACATGATTACTGAGGCCCACAGAATTTAACCAATCCCCAAACCCCCGATCTCCCCACCAGTGGCACAGATTTATCAAGTCCATGGAGAACTCTGCCTTTCTATCCTTTCTTCAGATCCAGGACAGGAAGCAGATATGACCTTCAGTTCACTTACCTTCCACATCTAACCTATAGCTCATTCTTCTGCCGTGGCCCCTCTCCTAGCCTTTCCATTGATCATCCTATGCTCCCTGACAATGCTGTTGCCTTGGCAACAGTTGTCTCTTCCTCCCTCCCTCCCTCTCCTGGGCTTTCTCAGCAGGTGGACGTGCTCACCTCTTTCCCACCTAAGGAGACTTGACCTTTTGTTCTCAACTTCCTCCTGTCCTCTCTGTGTTATGGAGCTGCTGGAGATGGGCACTCCACTGTGGCTGTGCGGATTTCCCATCCCTGCCCAACCCCAGCCCACTGTCCCTTTGGCCCAGCAGGACCTCTGATGCTGGAGGTCTAACCCTGCCCTGCCTTATTACCCACCTCTGGAGCCATTCTTTGTCTTTTACCTGTCCCTGTGCACTTTCCCAAGGCTCCCTCCTCCCTCTTGGAGCTCCACACTGCCCTGGCCGGCCTATTAGAGATGGTCTCTGCTTTGTACTGACCACACTCGGGGTCCCATCCTCTCACCCAGACAACTCTGCTGAGCAGGGTCACCGGGTGGTCCCAGAGGCCCCAAGCCATCCTCAAACCAATCTTTGCCACACAGACACTCAGGAATGTATATTTTGGGGGCGCCTTCTCCATCCTCTGTAGGCTTAGAGCTGCTCCAGGGCAGGGTCAGCATCCATGGAACATTGGGACCTCTTTTAACTAGAGGAGAGACAGAGAGTCCAAGGATCTGGAGGGCTCTCCCTGCTCCTCTGCCAGCTCACACTCTCTCTTTTCTCTCCGTTTCCCTTCTGATTTGAAATGTGTGTGTGTGTGTGTGTGTGTGTGTGTGTGAGATTTTGCATGTTTGAGACAGGGTATCCCTATGTAGCCCAGGCTGGCCCCTAGCTTGAACCTTTCCTCCTGCTTTGATGTCACTTCCGCCTCTCCCCAAAGGACGCTACAGCTCCTGCAACACATCCACAATGAGGTATTTTCTCACTAGGTGAAACACAGCTGCTTGTGTATGAGTGTGTGTGTGCATGCGTGTGAGTGTGTGTGTGCATGCGTGTGTGTGTACATGCGTGTGTGTGTGCATGTGTGTGTGCATGTGTATGTGCATGTGTGTGAGTGTGTGTATGCTTGTGTATGAGTGTGTGTGTGTGTGTGTCCTATGAGCACAAGTATGCATAGCTACCCCTGCAGAGGACAGAGGAGGACACTGTGTCTCTTGCCCTATCACTCTCCACCGTATTCCTTGAGACAGTGTCTCTCACTGAGCCTGGAGCGAGGCTGGCAGCCAGGAAGCCACAGTGACCCTCCTGCCTCTGCCCCCCCATCCCCCAGCACACCAGGTTACAGGCACATGCGGCTTTTTATGTGGGTGTCAGGTCTTTATGCTTCCGTGCTGGTGCACAAGTGCTCTTACAGCCATTTCCCTGCCTGGCCAGTGAGGTTTCCCTCCTTCCTTCCTTCCTTCCCTTCCCTTCCCTTCCCCTTCCTTCCTTCCTTCCTTCCTTCCTTCCTTCCTTCCTTCCTTCCTTCTTTTCCTTCCTTTCCTTTCTTAGCTTGAGTCTCTCTGGAGCATGGCAAGGTCCTGGTAGGTGTCTCCCAACTCCCCTTAGCATTGGTGTGTTGCTGGTTGAATCGGCCACAGTGGTAGCATTTATGTCATAGAAATGGACAAACCTACAAAATGGGGCTTTACTCCTTCCCCCTCACCAGGGCAGTCTGTCAACCTGCTGCACACGGGGCACTGTCTAGACACCCGCAGAGCCCTTCCAGAGGAAAGATGGCCTGGATTTTGCTTTGCTCTACACTGGATGAGCACTGAGTGATTTCTCTTCAGGACCCGAGAGGTTGCTACGAACACCTGTGCACAGGTCTCCCTTTCTGCCTTGTTCTTCTGGGTTCCAGGGTGCTGTCTAGAACCTGCCTACCATGTTTCTGTCTGTAGGTCTGTCGGTCTTCTACCGCCTCTCTCCCTTCATTCTCTCTTCTGCCTCACACCTCCCCTTCTCTCTCCCTTTGACCCTGGAGGTCGCACCTGGTGTCTGCTTTGGGTGAATGTGTGGGCACACCTTGACCTCTCTCCAGGCTTTTGCTTAGTTGGTTTTCCTCCTCCCCCTTCGCATTCTCCGTGTGCACACGTTTGCCTGCCTCTCGCCTCTGGAGAGTCCACTTCCCCCTCTTCAATTTCTTTTGTAACTTTATTATTGATGCTTCTCTCTCCACACGCCTGCGGCTTCTGCCTTCATCTCGCTCAGCTGCGCTCCCTCCTCTCCGCAGAGAACATATTGGATTTGGCTTGGAGTTCGTGCGTCATCCTGCTCTGCCTGTGTGTGTGTCTGTGTGTGCGCGTGTGCCCGACACTTTCGCCTGCAGCTCCTTCTTTCTCTCTCTTTCTTTCTGGAGTTTGTAGAGTTTTACTGTTTTTCTGTATTTCCCAGCATGCTTGAGTGTGTGTGCATGCCCCTGCATGTGAGGCACATCTCTCAGAGGCAAGCTGGGGGCGGGGTCCTGCCACGGAGGGACCCATTGAGCACGGACCAGAGGCTGCCTGTCCCCTCGCCTCCTGCTGTCTGTGAGGACCCCCTCTCGTCCCCTAAGGCCTCCCCAATCCCTTTCTCTGGCATACACCACAGACTCGGGCTCAAATTCATCTCATTGTCTCTGCACCCAACAGCCCCTTCTCTGTCATTAACACAGGGAGTGCCACAACCCCCAGCCCTGAGAGCTTGTGACACTTCTACCTTGTCACCCACCATCTTTCTGTGCATCTCCCTCTGAAGGCTGCTGGAGCCCAGCCCCCTGCTGTGTCAACGAACAGACAGCTACCATCCAGCCAGCCACCAACCCATGTCTGTGGTGTTCCTGGGAATTCTGAAGGGACTGGAACTCCAAGGCCTCTGACCATGCCCTGAGGAGTTCAGAGACAGGAAAGATCAGTTAATCGCCATGAGAAGATGGGTGACAGGAACTCTTGTAGTCTCTAAGCCACTCTCAGGTCTACTGTGTGTGTGCATGTTCTCACATATGTGTACATGCATGTGCGTGTGAGTACATACATGTGTGCTTTGCCTGGGTCTGCCATGGGCAGTTGCTCAGTCCTTCTCTCATGTGTCTGTCTCTCTGTCAGTGCTCTCCAGGGCTGGTTCCTCACTCCTCCATCTGTCTCTTTCTCGTGTGCTTTTCTGGGTCACACTGCTCCCACTGGGCTTCAGGGACTCGGTCTACACACACATGTCTGTGCTCCAAGCTGCAGGTGCTTTACCAGCACGAGCTCTAGAAGCCACACTCCTCTCCCCAACCCCACCCAGTCTTCCACAGCTCTTCCAACATCCATCTCGGACATCCCCGCCACCTTCCTTCAATGCACACAGACGCTCCCTGCAAAGCCCTTGCCCTGTCCCGCCCTCCCCACTGCGGCTAGCATGGCCTCTCCTCTGCCCATGTTCCTCTTTATGAAGTGGGCCACACCCTGCCCGTCATTGTCATCGCTCCTCTGCTGCTGTGCCCCCTCTCATCCACAGAAGAGACTGGAAAGGAACTCCGGGACCTCATCCATTCTCTTCCTGCCTGGAGCCCACCCAGGATCTTGAGCAAATCCCCCAGAGCCCATTTTCCAAATCCCACCTCTACCCTTGCCTCTTCATCTCCCCTGACCCCGGTGGATAGTGGGAATCCATCCTTGCCCAATCCATGGTCTCCTCCTGACTTTCCTCCCATCCTTGGGTATCCCTGTTCTGAATCCTCTTCCTGTTGGCTCCTGAGGGAAGATTCCCTCCCTGTGAATCAACGATTGCTGTCTCTTGTTCTTCATGGGCTTGGGTGTCTCTACACACCATGTCCTTGTCCTCGGACCAGAGGACCAGGGCTTGCTGTGCACACCTGAGAACGTCCTTCTTCCTTCCTACATTGGCTTCCACTTCTGCACCCTCACCTGCTCAGCCATTTGCTGTAGTCTAACGACCAAGCCACAGGCACCTCTTTGACTCCTCCAGCTGTGTCCAGTCCTGCCACAGCAGCCAGGGCTCCTCCATATCTAGGGACCGTGTCTTGTCCCTAGCAGACAGCACCATGCCATCTGTGTCCCGTCTCTACCTACAACTCCATCCTTCCATCCACACAAGCCTCGCATGCTTGCTTGCTCGCTCGCTGAACACTTTATTATTTCATGTGTAAGGGCGTTTTGCCTGCATATACATCTGTGTACCACATGTATGCCTGGTGCCCATGGAGGCCAGAAGAGGATGTCAGGTTTCCTGGAACTGATTTTACAGACAGTGTTGTGATCCACCATGTAGTTCCTGGGAATCAAGCCTGGGTCTTCTGCAAGAATAGCCACTGCTCTTAACCAGTGACTCATCTCTCCAGCATCAACACACCAGCTTTCGAACTCCCCCCATCTGGGAGCTCACCCTTTGCTGGCTTAACCTTTGCTCAGCCAGCTCCCCACTGTACCCCTGGGCAAGTTCAAGCTGACTAATTCTGCTTTGTGGCTGGCCAGGTCAGCTCAAAGTCTTTCCCGTTTTGAGGCTTTTACTCTGTTCCTGGCCACAAGAATCTCTTGCAAGAGGTAGTGGTAGGGTGCAGGCTATGTACCATCTCCTGGCCTTTGCCCATGCTGGTGCTGGCACTGGGTCCTAGCTCACCAGCTCTCTGTCTCTGGTGGAGGGAGGTTAGACCACAGGCACACACCCCTGACAGCCAGGCCCAGGTGAGTGTCTTTCCTTCCTCCTCCCAGACCGTGAGCATCTCCAGGATCGGCTCTGTTTGAGTTGTTCCCAGGTCTCGGGACCTGCAGGGGAGGACAGAGTGTCTGTCTGTGGCTAGCTTCTTTCCCCTACTGTCTCTTCTTCCCTTTTGCTTCCTTTTTCATTCTTTTCCTTTGAAGAATTAATTGTTAATTATCTCAGCGATGGTGTGAACATGTTTGACTTAAAAACAGCTTGAAAATGTAAAGTCTGCTTTGAACTGTCTCCCAAGTGTGGGCTTGGGACTGATCTTCCTGTATGATTCACAGCTGTTAGATTGGTGTGAATTGTTCTGATAGATGAATAGGTGGATAGACATTGATTGACAGCTAGATGGAAAATAGATACGGAGATAGAGAGATACATAGATATGTATGGAGGTTATAATAGGAAGGAGGGAAGGAGGGAAGGAAGGAAGGAGGGAAGGAAGGAAGGAAGGAAGGAAGGAAGGAAGGAAGGCAGGCAGGCAACATAGCTCTCCTGTGTTGGTTTGGCCATTGCCAGTACAGTCTGAACATCAGCCTGGCATCAGACCGCTCCACTCGGCAACGCCTTGTGGGCTCATCCTGGTCGGTACCAGACGCATCTCATTCTTTTATCATCTTGACCAGGTGTGTCCTGGTTAAGCTGGCCTCCTCTCGTCAGGGAGTATTGGGTCCCCTGTCCTTTGACAAGGTGACAGCAGTTTTTGCATGACCTCTCTCTGTACTTTGTTTGTCTTGGGTCCCCAAGGTTCGTAATTGGGCCAGCGTGTGTCTGTCCTGTTTGCCTGTCTGACTGCATGTGCACACGTGTGGTTCTCCAGGTCTTCACACCTCTCTCTGCCTCCCCCTCCCCACTGTCCATCCCCCCTGCAGATACAGTCTTTATGCTCTCCAACCCCATCAGCATTACTGCATGAAGGTCTCTCTCTCTCTCTCTGTCTCTCTCTCTCTCTTTCTCTCTCTCCCTCTCATTTTAATTGTCATTTGCTGGGGACTTGAAAGCCCCTTGCCCCTATTCATGCTCACAACCATCAGTCTGCCCACCTCAAACCCTGGCATCTGGAATGGCCTGTGTGTGGGTCTGTGTATGTCTTTTGGTTTGGATGGGAAATGGCCCCTAAAAAGCTCATGTTTTATTTAGCGCTTTTCTCCAGTTGGCAGACCCAATCACCGAGAGGTGACTGGACCATGGGGGCTCTGTCTTCATCAGCGGGTTGATCTGTAGATGGATTCAAAATTTGGTGGCATGACTGAGATGTGAGGAATTAGGAGGTGACATGTGTCTGGAGGTCATAGGTCACTGGGAGTGTCTTTGAAGGGTATCTGGTTCCTGGCCTCTTCCTGTTCTCTCCGCTTCCCTGCCGTCATGGGGTGAGCAGCAGTGTTCTCCACATGCTCTTGCTGCCTGGAAGGTCTGCACCCTCATAGACCCTAGCAGCAGACTAGCCAGCCGTGTGTGAATTCTCAGAAACAGTGAGCAAATAAAGCTTAAGTTGTTCAAATGATTTCTCCTGGAAGAAAAGATGAACACAAACCCCTCCGCTGTGTGACTCCCCCGTGTCTGCCTGTGCGTGTCCATCTCTAATCTTCCTCTCTGCCTGCCTTGTTCAGCCACCAAGGAGCCTGCTGAATTTCTTGTTTGTGTATCACTCCTCTGTGTGTGCACACAAGCTGTGTTGCATGCATGTGTGGAATGCTGGGTGTGAGTGAATCCAGGGTATGTAGTGTGCATGTGTATGTGCATGCAGTGAATGCTGTGTACACGTATGTGCCACAAGACTATGCTATATTTATGTGTGTATAATGTTCTGTGTGTGTGTTACACATACACGCAGGGTATGTGTGTACATGTGTACCGAGGGGTATGTACACCTGCGTGTATAATTAAGATGTATGAATGTACATGTAGAGTATGTGCATATGTACATGTAGGGATATGTATGTGCATATGTACATGCTGTGTGCATGCATGTGTATATTCAGGGTATACATGTATATATGAGTGTGCACTGGTACACATGTGTGTATATAGGTTGTGAAACAGTGTATGTGTGTGTGTACCTGGCATACATATCTGTATGCATATGTGTACATGTGTGAATGTATGGAATATATATGTATGCACGTGTGCATACTGGAGTTTTTGTGAGCATGTGTGTGGAGGGCATGTGTGTCTGTGTGTGTATGGCATGCATGTGTGTTTGTGCATGTGTACATGCAGGATATATACTTGTGCATGCATGTATACATGCAGCCTCACCTCTCTCTAATGCCTGGTTTGGGCTGGCTCCCACTCTCACTCTCATGGACGCTTCACCTTTGGCCTACCCCTCTAGCTGCCCAAAGTGGGTCTAATTTATTCTGGAAGGCTCTATGTCTCCTCTTCTATCCTTCACACTCCTGCAATGACCTCATCTTGTCCTCCCCTTGGATAGGAAGCCTCTCTTCCCTGTCCCTCCAGGCCGGACCCCTCCACAGGTGCCTAGCACAGTGGGTCACCATCACACTCTGAAATGCATTTCTCATTAGTGCTGCCCCTGCCTGCCTGAGGCCACAGCAGGAGCCTGAGCCGGCTCTGACTTCCTGCTCCTGCCTCCCATAGCCCATCTGTCCTCCCCTCCTGCCATGCCCCCTCCAAGCCCCTGCTCCTGGCAAGCCCAGCATCTCGTGTCCCTCCTTGGTCCCCAGTACCTGCTCCTACCTTCTCTTCATCCTCCACTGACCTCACGTCTTCCTGGTGGCCTCGGGCTTTATGCAGTTTCCTCTTGTTCCCATCTTCTCTTCTTCCTGTTGGGGCTTCTTCATCACTGTGGCCTCCGGGCAGACAGACCTCAAGGCTGGGACCAGGCTGCTCAGGACACACCCCTAATAGCATCCAGCAGAGGATGTGAGCAGAGCCAAACCCCAGCCCTGGCCTGACTTTGCCTCTGCTTGGAGAGATACTTTACGTGCACAGCCGCACAGTGATTACAAACCCTTAACATTTTGCCCTCCCACCTTTTGCTTGTTTGTTTTAAATCTTTCTCTGTTTATTGATTTTTCCCGATGGTTCTGAGGCTACCTTTTTTTTTTTTTCTTGTTTCTTGGCCTGTCCAGGAATCGTCAGTTGTGCCTAAGACACTGCTGACACCAGCTAAATACTGGCAAGAAATTAAACTACTTGTTAATCGCTTTGCTCATTTTGAGCTTCATGAGTAAACTGTTTTAGGGCAGAACCCCAGTAGCCTTCGTACCTGGGTCAGTTTATTCTTGTAATAAGGCCGGATACGCGGGTCTTCTGTGCGAATGCTGAGAAATAACTCAGGCTAAACGTCTCAGTCCATGTTCTCAGTACTCCAGAACTTCCAGCTAAGTAAGTTCCTTAAAAAAAAATTTTTTTTTAAGTTTCTTTAAAAAAATAAATAGCTGGGTATCATGGCACACAGCTTAATTCCCAGCACTCGGGAGGCAGAGATAGGAGGATCTCTGAGTTCCAGGCCAACCAGGACTGAATAGTGAGACCTTATCTCAGAAAAACGAACAATAAAAATAAGGAGTTTAGCCTCGGGGATTCTGTTACAGCTACTAAGTACCAATGTACTACTTAGTACTAACGTACTAAGATTCTGAATTTCATTTAACTCAAACACTTCCTCTTTTCTTTTTTGGTGCTGGGCATAGAATCCACTCCTTGGACACACCAGGCAACGTACTACCACTGAACTACATCCCAGCCCAAAGCTTGAGACTTCTTCTTCGCATCATGTGTCTCCCAGAGAAGCCCAGCGTTTCGGAACTGTCCAGGCCTGGCGTCTCTGTGTTTGACAGCTATTCGTTAGTTTATCTCTTTCATGTCCCATTTCACTACAAACACCAGAAACAAACCAGATGGCATCCTCAGCACTGCCTGGAAACCTCGTAACTAGATCACCCGGCTCATTAGGCGCGTTTCCGACTGTTCATGTTACTGTGAGCGAGTGTGTCACACTCTGCCTCAGCCTCAAAGGATCCCATCTTCCCATCACCAGTGAGCTTCTCCTCTTGTGCTCTCCTCACTGGAGAGAGCATTTTCCCAAAGGAAAGGTCCTTTGACGTCTTTCCTTAGGACTCTTCAGTTCTTTATCTTCCCTCAGCTCTATGGTCCCAAGGCCATTCTCAAACTTTAGGTTTTCATTGCTCTAGCTGTCCACTTCCAAATACCAAAATATCATTTATCTGTTGCTGTTCCTTGCCCTGAAATTTTCTTCACAGAGGTCCCCGAGTACCCCAGGGCATGGCTGCTGGCTCCCTCCCCACAGAAGTAATGATCCTCAAATTCTATGCTATCAATCCTGCTTTGTCCTGTTCTTCGAAGCAAGTCTCAGAGTCCTGGCCACCTCTGGCTCTGCTTCTGGTGAAAGGAATGTCAAAGAATTTGCAGACATTTTAAAACCACCACACTTGCTGCTCAAGGTCCCACGTGACCTAGGTCACTCACGCATGGCCTCTGAACCTCAGGTCCCCTCTGATGCTTTCCTGGGAGAACTTGGGGATCAGGTCGGGTCTAACTGAACCAAATCCAGTTCTGGGTCTCCAGGGAATGGATTCTGTGTATTTGGGGCTGGAGGTCTGGGGATAAATCATCATACTTTCATGGTATGTGGCTACACATGGTCCCAGGATCACAGGACTGCCCAGCATACCGTGACGCTCGGGTTCACAGCTTCCTTTCCCAGGGCTCAGTTTCTCTATCTGCAAATCACAGGGAGCTGGGTTGCGATGCAGACTAAACAAAATGGCAGCAGATGAAGCAGAAGAACATCTGTTTTCAGCTGGAGGATGCCAATCATATTACTGCACTGATTGATAGGCACCAGCATGGATTCATTTCCTCCTACCTCAGCTGGGTCTTAAGTGCCATCCAGCTACCCCTCCACTGGTCTCCGAGCTCCTTCCCTCCCGTTACCACAGCTGTTCTCCCGAAGCCTCTGTGTCCCTGGGTGGGAAAACAGATGCTTCTGGGGCCAGTTCCTCTCTCTAAGGCTTCTGCAGTCAGGGGCTAGCACCTTCTTGTGTCCAAGGCCAGCTGTCTCCTGTCTATCTCCTCCTGGGCCTCACATCCCCTCCTTTCCCTCTGATTTCTCTGTTCCTTCCCACCCATGGCAATGCTTAGCTGCTCCCACCATGGCTTCCACGCTCCTGGGCAAGCTTCTCTAGGAAGGTATCCCTGCCCCACTCTCTCATCACAGACCCCAGGGTCCCCTAGGTGGTCTAAGCTGCCACCAGACTCCTAACTCTCCCACCTACCTGCTTCTGGGGATCTTTCAACAGGCTCCACAGTGAAGCAGGACAACTGCTGGGGACTCCAGACAGGATTTAGCTGGCCTTCCTGGGACCCCCCACCAGGTTCTTCCAGGAGCAGGATACAGTTACCAGTGAGGCCTAATTACTCTCCCCGGGCAGCTCAGCCCAACACTGAGGCATTGTTTCCTCCTAATCCCTCCACTCAGCCTGGGTCTTGTCACTGTCAGAGTGGGATCTCCAGCTGGCCTTAGTGCCCGCCCTGCCCAGGTTTGGCTAAAGCCGGGCTTTACACACTTGACAGCCCCTTCTAAGTCACTCTGAGCTCCCAGGACATTTGAAACCTCCCTGGCCAATGTCGTTATCAAGTGTTCCTGTGTCCAAGACCCCTAAACAATTCTCTCCAACATGTGACCCCTGCATTTTCCCAGTGCCAACATCTTCCTTGACTTCCTACCTGTCTCTGGTTACCCCTTCCCCTCCTTGTACTCCCTGGGTCTTCCTCCCTGGTGCAGGTCCTAATGGCTTGAATAAATCGATGGCACTCCAATCCCTGGGTCAGCTGGAACTCACTTAAGATAAGTGGTCAGTGCCAATGAACACTCTGAATCCTGTTCAGATTCTGCCACCTATGGCATCCTTGAGCCATGACCCCGGTGGGTGCGTCAGGCTCTTCCCAGACCCAAGGGCCCACGCTCATCTGCTGTGATCTCACGCCCTTGGCTGGCTAGTTTTATGTTGACTAGACAGAAGCTAGAGTCATCTGAGAGGAGGGAACTTCAACTAGAACATGCTTCCTTCCATAAGACTAGGCTGTAGACAAGCCTGTAGGGCATTTTAAAATTAGTGGTTAATGTGACAAGGCCCAGGCTCTTATGCATGGGGACACCCTTGAGCAGGCTGAGCAGTTCATGGGGAGCAAGCCAGAAAGCAGTACCCCCTCCACAGCCTCTGCATCAGCCCTGCCTCCAGGTTTCTGCCTGTTTGAGTTCCTGTCCTGACTTCCTTCGAAGATGAAGAGTGATACAGAAGCCTGAGCAGAATAAACCTTTTCCTCCCCAGGTTGCTTTAGTCACTGTGTTTCATCACAGCAATAGAAACTCTAAGACACCCTCCCTCCAGCCTCAGCACCCTCCTAGCTGACCCGATGGTCATGGGCGGGACATATGAACTTCATATTCTCAGCAGCAGTGCTAAAACATGCAACACTCCCACCCGCAAGCCTGACGCTTTGCAATGGGGCCAAAGCACGGAGGGAAGTGTATGCTCACTCATGATGGGATGCAAAGACCCAAACCTTAATCCTGCACACTCCAGAGGCTGATGAAGGAAGTTTACAGATTCGAGGCCTGCCCAGGAAGCTTAGCAAGACTTAGTCTCAAAATAAAAATGGAAAAAAGTTAGGGTTTGGTTGGGATGTATGTAGCTCAGCGGTATGGTGCTATCTACCATAAGTAAAGCCCTTCCTGGTTCAGGCCCCACTGCTGCAAGCCAAACCACATGCTCTCTGGTGAGTGTGTCCCCCTCCTCCTTTTGGCTTAAAGACATTTATTTTATCATTTTTAGTACGTATGTATGTGTGTGCCGTCTGTGTGCATACATGCAGGGACCTATGGGGGTCAGAGGCGTTTGGATCCTCTGGAGCTGGAGTTACAGTCTCGTTGTGAGCTGACCAGTGTGGGTGCTGGTCTTAAGTCCTCTGCAAGAACAGTGTACACTCTTAACCACTGAGCCGTCTCTCCAGCCTCCCTGCCTCTTGCCCTTTTGAAATGGGGACTTGTTGAACGGCCTACATTGATGCAGGAACCCCTGAGCTTCCTGCCTCTGTGCTGGGATTCCAGACTCACCATCACTCCTTGTTTTTTGAAAAACGTATTTAGCTAGCTAGAGCTTGCTAGCCGTGTTGAAATTCTGCGCAGGCTTGTGTTTTTGTGTTTGTTTTTTGCAGTGCAGAGGGGCCACCCAGGGTCAGGGATTTGCTGTACCCATGTTCTATTACTGACCTCACTTAGTTCCATGTGTATGTCTACGTTCTGTGGGGTTGTGTTAAGTTCCATGTGTTTGTCGAAAACCCGCTCAGCACAAGAAAGAAGTTGGGTATGTAAATTATACCCAACAAAACCAACTGAAGAAAAAAAAAAAAAAAAACAAAGCCTCTTCTGTAGAGTGCAAATTGCCACCGTAGCTTTGTTAATACCTACAGGAGCTGGACCTGTTTCTTCCTCCTGAAACTGTAGCTCCATCTTGAGAATATGCCAAACAACCAAATGCACAGTCAGTGATGGATGCGTTCAGAATGCTCACAGCATCTTCATCCGTCGCAGCTGAGCTCTCGGAACCACCTAGACATTCACCGACAGAAGATGAATGGATGAACGGGTCCACTGGTGTATTCGCATGAAGGAATCCTATGTAGAATGAGAAAGAATAGGGCCTGGGCATGGCTCAGTCAGTAAAGTGCTTGTTGCACAAGCAGGAGGATGTGGGTTCGATTCCCTGCCCCCGTGTAAGAAACTGGCTGTGGAGCAGGCCCCTGAGGAACAACACCTGAGATTGACCTCTGGCCTCTATGTGTCCCCACCCCCAGGAACACACGCACGCATACACACACACAACCACATGGCTGAATCTCACAGACGTACCACACATGTTTCCTGAAAGAAGCCATTGCATCAATGAAGTTCAAGAAGAAACAAAGTTGTCAGGTGATAGAAGTCTCCTTCTGGGAGGAGGGCACTGAGCAGGAAGGGGTACAATGAGGCCTTCCAGAGAGCTGAAGTTGTTCTATAGCTTAATCTAGTGGTCATATGCAAACATCATTAAAGATTCAGTGAGCCGCACTGGCCAGATGTGCACAGGGCACGGCGTGTTCCTCAGGTGTTTACCTAATCAAGTACATCCAGTACTTGTCATTATGCTGACCACCATAGGAGCCCAGGGGTGGGAGAAGAGGAAGAATAACATGACTCTCAGCAAGAGGGTGCCTATGAGGCCACCCTCATCCATAGATGGAGAACGCTAAGCCCTGGAAAGACACCAGGATCAGGTTCCCCATGAAAGAGAGCTGGTTTAATTAAGTCTGGCTCAACCTAACCCCTGGGATTATCTGATGATAATCCCCGTATCTGTGCCCTCAGCTCCATCTGCTCTCTGACTGTCACATACTTAATTGCTCTATGTCCCAGGCTGCTGCTTCTCAGAACACGTACATGCTCACCTCTCCTGTTCCACGAGGACCAGTGTCCACAGGCTCCTGCTTCCCTCCTCTCTCCTTCTTTGCCTTTCTTGAGTAGTTTTCCAGTCTTTTGCGCCTACCCCACTCCTGTCAGCTGCTCACACAGGACCCTGGAGCTTCCTAAAGACCACACCCAAGAGCATCAGCCCTTCCTGACTCCTGCCTACGCTGGCAGATCACAGCCCTCAGCAACCACGCCCACCTTCTAGAAACACCTTCCACGGGGTGCCATTGTGACTCAGGACCCAGCTTTGACCCATCAGCCTCCTGGAGCTTGTATTTAGGGACACCCTACACTTTCACATGTCCCTGGCTGTGGTACCATGATCAGTGTGTATGGAGCAACAGGCCCTAGATGGAAATCAGGGCACCCACAATGGCTAGAAGAGGTGGTCGTGCTTGGCTATGCTAGTCTAGTGGAGAGACTGAGGTCCAGAGCAGGCAGCCATCTGCCTGGAGTCCCAGAAAGAAGGAAGAGGAAGCACAGGGGCCAGAGAGGCCTCTGCCCGAGTCCTCCAACCCTTACAGCTTCCCCCAAACCCAACAGCTCCTTCCACAGAGTGGGGTGCTACTGAGATTAAAAGGTGAACTCCTACATGTCGTGAGGGAGTCCCTCAGAGGTCTTGAGGACAGAGTTGTCCTGTGTGTAGCCTAGGACCCCTCTCCAGTGTAGACTCTTCTCCCCCAGCCCCTCCGCACTCTTCCCTCAGCTCTAGAAGGTCCAGCAATGTCCCCTTTGACACTTCAGTTGGTTTCAATAATTAAGAAAAATTGAACCACATTCGCTTATGTTGCAGTGTTTATCGGCGGCTGCCAGGCTTCACACTCTGTGCCGGGTGCCGAGGCCCTTCAAAAGGAGAAGTCGGGGGCTCCCGCTGTGGACGCCATTTGCTATTGGGCCCCAGAAGATGTCCAGCTCGTGTTCCTTGGCAGAGGGAAAATGATTCAATTTTTTACCAGTCAATGAAACACATGTTCTTATCCAAAACTCATTTCCCACAGCCGCACTTAAGACTGCTCTCCAGCGCACCGGTGTCTCTGCTCCCTCCTTTAGTGCAAGCCTTCCAGGGAGTGTCAGTATGCTGAGTTTGTTTTCTGGTCCCAGCTTCCAGATTTCTACAGCATGAGTTTTATTTTCTGAGCTGGCTACCTCTGGGAAAGGGTCCCAGGGGCAAGAAAGACAAGAGACAGGCTTTTCACGGGGTAATTTATTTTGAATTTTGAACCATGTAAATATTTTTTAATTTAAAATATGAATTTTTAAGAGTTTCTATTTTAAAATGTGGTGTGGTGGTGCACACCTATAATCTTAGCACTTGAGAGGAGGGGGACGACTAATCTCTGAGTTTGAAGCTAGCCTGCTCTACATGGTGAATTCTAGGCTAGTCAGGGCTACTGAGACCCTGTCTCAAAACACCAAATTTCACAAGCAGCAACAACAAAAAACCTCTTTGAAGCCCAGGATTTTGGCACTTGTGATCCCAGAACTCAAATAGCAGAATCAAGATGGTGGTGAATGAAATATCAGACTTAGCTACTCAGCAAGACTCTACTTCCGTTTAACTTCCCCCATCCATCTTTCCTGCCCAGCCAAAGTCTAGTCTGTCTCCTTTGGTCAGAGTTCCTTAGTGTCCCCTGAGGCTGCTCTGGAAAAGATCCCCAAAGCCTCCCCATGGGTAAGCCTGCTCCTTGGCCTCCTTGGGCATGGGCTGCTGTCACCCGGCCTTCTGGGTGATCTGTGGTACTGAGCTGGCAGGACCCCCAGCCCACATCTGTGTTCTGGCTTGCTTCATCCCTCCCTCCAGCCTCTGAAATCTTGCCCTGTATGTCATCTCTAGAGTTTCAGCTCCCTAGTGGGCCCTGTGACCTCCAGTGTATGGGCCACACCGGTGTCTTCCTGCCTGAGGTCTGTGTTGTTGACTGAGCTTTAGAGTCCAGATCCACCTGTCTCTAGGACACCCCGCTTGTTTATCCCAGGGATGGTACACTGTGTGTCTGGATTGCCTGGCTCAGGTCTGTCCTCCGCCACCCTGTTGATGTGAGACAGTTTCTTCCGTCCCTGTTTCTGTCTGAAGAGGCACTCTCATGAATAGTTACATGTGAATGAATTGAGGGCTGGGGTATGGCCCAGTTGGTAAACAGCTTGCCTGGCATGCATCCATCTCTGGGTCTTCTTCCCAGCACTGCCGACATTTCAGGGAGGCAGGAGGATTAGGAGTTTAAGGTCATCTTTGGCTACACGATGAGTTCAAAGTCAGCTAGGAGGCCCTGCCTCAATTTTTTTTTTTTTTTGATGTAAATCAAGCTCTCAGGACAGAGTCCAGCAAGTTGTATATTTGTATGGAGAATACATTTCTGAGATGCAAATGTCCCAAGTCAGCTCCCAGCCTTCCTCTTGCGAGCCCTGTACTATTGTAACATCTCCCCACTGCCTTCCAGTCCACCCTGAGTGCCAGGAGCCTGAAATGCCCCTTTCCAGCCATATCCACTCACTAACTCTGGCCTACCCTGCTTCGAAACTCTCTCTCATCTTCACCCGGTCCCTGGTCTGTGGCCTTGAGAACTTGCCCCCGTTAAGCTCATCAGTGTTCTACTAATTGCCAGATCAGGAAGAAAAAAAAAAAAATTCAGCCTTCATCGGTTTGGATTTTCTGCTACATTTGGTCCTGCGGATCCCATTCTCCTAGAAACATCTCACTAGCTCAGTTTCCATGGCAACCTGCTCTGCCCGGTCTGCTCACGGGTCTGCTCACGTGCCACGTGGTGCTGACATTTCTTTCTCTCTGATGCCGTTGCAGGTGCCTTGGGATGCTCCAGCCTCTGAAAAGGTGGTGATGAGGTTCTGGGATGCTGCCTAGGTGCCCGTGACTTCTTTATTTCCCCCAGTATGGCCAGATTCACAATGAGCACCCCAACTCTGACTCCAATTGAGATAGCCTGAGAGCAAGTTATTAGATCTAAGTCCCTGCTGGCCAGTTCTCCCAGGTGTCCAACAGCCTCTCTCTCAAAGTCAACTTTAGTCTTTTTCCTTCCCCCAAGTCCCAGGGAGAGCTCCATAAAACATAACTCAGAGGTTGGGGTGTGGTTCATGGTTACTGTGCTTATACAGCATGAATGAAGCCCTGGGTTCAAGCCCAGCTGCATAACCTGGCCACGGTAGCGCTCACCTGTAATGCCAACACTTGGGAGATGGAAGCAAGAAGATCAGAAGGTCAGATGGTCATTCTCAGCTACATAGTATATTTGAAGCCATCCTGAGCCACATGAGACCCTGGATAAAACAAAGCAAAACAACTCATAACTCAGTCCATGGCCCTTGCGTACTCTAAAGTCTTCCCCCGCTAGGCACTGCCAACAAGGTTACATTCAAGCTCTTTAACCATCAGGAGCTGCTCCCCACTGACGTTCTTGGCTGCCCTTGCCACCATGCCCTATCTCATCTGAAACTCCAGGGACACCTAACAGCCTATGAACACCTGCCACTGGGTTCCTGCTCTCTGTGTCTGTCTCCTCTGTCAGAGAACCTCTTCTGGTCTTTCTCCATTAGCCCCTATTTCTTGAAATACCAACTCAACTCAACTCAAGTAGCAGCTTCTCCAGGAAACCTCTTCCTGACAGCTCACGCCCATTTCTGAGTCTCCAGAATGAGACTTGGCATGCTCTAAGCAGTAGATCCTCTCTCCCCAGAACAGTTCTGATTGCAGGCAACAGACACCAAGACAGAAAGAGCCTTGGGACAAAGAGGAATTCATTGTCTCAAGGAGAATAGAGTTCTTTGGGTTTCTGGGAAACTGAACAGAGAGGTGAAAGACGGGGAGAGTCCCTGATACTCAGTCATGGCAATACAAAAACCTGTTTTTATCTTGATGTGTATGTATTGAGGTATAATTTACACACAAGTAAACCAACATATAAAATGTACAATCAGATGAATTTTGACACTGTATACACTTAGCACATGTCAAGAAAATGGCCAGACCCACCAACCCCTGGGATTTCTTAAGTCCTTTGTGACTCCATAGACTCATCCCCCCTACCCCTCTCCCTCCGTTCCCCAGGCAACTACTGGTGCTGCCACTACACACCAACTGTGGTTTATAGAATTTTATGCAAATGGACCCATAGTCCATGAACTATTGTTTTGTCTGGCTTCTTCCCTCAGTGTAATTATTTGAGGTCATCCATATTGTGTGACTAGCTTATCCCATTCATTAATGGCTGGCAGTCCATTGTGAGTGTGCCTCGGGCTGCTTATCCATTCTCCCTGGATAGATGTGTGGGGAGTTTCTGGTTTGGGGCTTTTACAAATAAAACTTCTCTGAATGGCCATGTCCCAGTCTTTGTTAGGGCACAGGTTTTCATATCTCCAGTTAATTTCCAGGAGAATGGCCGGATCTCCCGGTAAATGTGATCTAAGACTGCCAATCTCTTTCCCAAAGTGGTTGTGCCATCTCACACACCCATCCCGCAAACCACGAGAGTGCCGGCCACCCCACATCCGCACCCACACTTGGCATGGTCAATGTTCTTAATTTTAGACATTCTAATAGGTGCACCCTTGGGGCGCACCTATTTCTTTCCCGTGTGTGTGAGTGCATATATTTGCAGATGAGTGTGTGTGATCAGACGAGGATGTCGGGTGCTCTGTTCTCCATCTTATTACCTTCAGAGGATCTCTCACTGAACCTGGAGTTTGCCTGGGGGCCAGCAAGTCTCAGCTATCCTCTGGTTTCTGCCCTCACAGTTGCTGAGGCTGTAAGAGCACACAGCCATGCCCAGCTTCATAGTGTCGGGGCTAGCCATCTTGAGCAAGGGAACAGGTGCTCCTTCCTGCTGAGCCATCTCCTGTGCTTTTAACTCGTTTCTCCACTGACAAACGATGTTGAGTGTCTCTTGTATTTGTTTCACATCTATTCATCTTCAGGGAAGTATCCAAATATTTTGCTTATCTTTTACTGGCAATTTTTAAATTTGAGTTTTGAGACTTCATGCACGTCTTTCATTAGATATATTATCTGCAAATATTCTATCCCTGTCTGCAGCTAGTCTTTTTATTCTGTCAGTGGTTCTTTCAAGGAGCACACATTTTTATGTTTTCTGCAGTGCTGAGGATAAAACCCAGGGCCTTAGGCATGCTGGGAAAGTGCTCTGCCACCGAACTAACACATGGCCTAAGTTCTTGATTCTTACTATCTGGCTTATCACTTTATTCTTTCACAATTTGTATTAAATTTCTTATTTATTTCGTGTGTGCACACACGCATGCACAAAGGCATGCCTCTCTGCACACTCGGAGGTCAGAGGACGGCTTGCGGGAATCAGTCCTCTCCCTCCACCACGCGGGTCCGGGGATGGAACTCGGGTCGTCAGGCTTGACCACAGGTGTCTTTATCTGCTGAGCCGTCTCAGCCAAGTCTGCTCTTTTGCGGCTCATGCTTTCGTCACCGCGTCCTATTAGGATGACTTTAAGAACTCTTTGCCTAACTCTGCGTGCTAGAGATTTCCTTGTGTGTTCTGTTCTTTGGAATTTCAGGCTTTCTCCATTTTACGTTGCGCTTTTATTTTTACGGCTGAGTTAGTGGGGCTTTGGTCTTGCGGAGAAGAGAGACCCCGCCCACACGGCGATGTGTCTGAAAAGCAAAACTCGAACCTTCCCTGGCTTCTCCTTGACTTTGGAATACAATCCCAGGCTCTCTGCAAAGGGCCTGCAAGAGTGTCCTGGCCACCCCTTCGCTCTCTGGCACCTTCTCAAGCACTGTGCTCTGGATACACGGACCAAACAGCTTCTTTTCTTTAAGCTCAGAGGCACAGCGACCCTTCCTCTGGGCTTTGGGGCAGGCTGGACCAGACAGCCAGGCTGAAGCAAGACTTGGCTGCTCTCTGGTCCAGAGATAAAGGCTTTGGCTTGGAGACAGCAGCCAGGACACACTGGGCACCCTCTATTCGCATCCCTCTCTCTCTCACGCTGCCATGGCCCTGGAGCCTCACCCTTTGCTGTGAGGTCCCCGCACACTTCCTTCCAATTTTTTTCTGGGTGTGGCTTTTTGTTTCCGTGGTGGAGATTATATTCTGTACACAGTGTTCATCCTGACTTCTCTGTTGCTGTTAACCTTTTCATTTTTCCTTTAAATATATTGTAAGAGTTTTCCAGAGCTTTTTGTTTAAAAAAAAAAAAAATTAGTCTATGAAGAATCGTCTGCGTGAGTGGGTATATGAAGCAATTTGCCTAGTGTTTTCCCGATAGTTGGCTACTTTGGTTGTTCCCATTTTTTATTGTAAACAAGGCCACACTACTCTCTGTACATAAATCTTCTGTCGATCTGAGATTATTTCTCTCAGATGGAACTCCGTGAGTGTAATTACTGGGTCAAAGGCAGTAGTAATTTACATTCCCATCAGCAGAACCTGTGTTTCCTCACCCCCTAGCCAGCATGGGGGATTCTCATTAAAATTTCCCTCTTCACTCAGCGGACAGGCAGTGTTATCTCGCTGTTGTTTTAATTTACTTTTTAAAAAATAATTAGATATTGGAAAATAGGTTCAACCTATGAGCCATAAGAAATTAATCTTGTGTTAATTGAGTGTTCCTACCCTTTCACATCTATCCAGCAGTGACTTGAATTTTTAAAACTCAATTTGTGTGGGCTCTTAAACACCAAGGATATTAGCCTCCGCATGGAGCTGCAATGCTTTTTTCAATTTTCCTACAATTAGATTTAGAGATTTCAAACCTCCCTCTCTCGTTTTCTTTGCGCTTGCTCCCTTTTGCTCTTAAGCTCAGGGGTCCCATCCAGGGTTCCGGGTGAACCTTCCTACTTTATTCAAGTGTTTTTTTTTTGTTTTTTGTTTTTTTGTTTTTAATTGAAAATTTTAATCCAGCTGAACTTAATGCTAACATAGGACATAAAGTAAAGAAGAAAGTGGATTTGCTTTTTCAAGCAACGTGCAGACCCTTCTGATATGTCTCTCTAATGCCCTCTCTCCTCACTGCTGGGGGTGGGGTTGGGCCCCTTCTCAACTGTTTGGACTGTGGGACTCATTTTCTCTCTTTGGACTCTGATTTTCATGTCCTTCTCCTCGGTGTAAGCTTCTGGGCACACTGCTCTGTGGAGTTGGCACCTCGGTCCTCTGCCCCTGCCTGGGCTGGAGGCACTTGGGTGGGCTTTTGTAAGCCGCAAGCACAGAAGGCAGTTGTTAGGCGAATTGTCTACAGGATGGCCAAGGGAATGAAAGCCACGGCTTTTCAGGGCTGGCTCTGGGGCTTGAGAAAGCAGAGGTTCTGGAGTCCCCAAAGCTTGGAGACTGGAGTCAAAGCTAAACCAAGTGGCAGCATTTATGCAGAAAGAATAAACTGGAAAGAATTCCCCATGCCCCATGAAGGGGTAAGACCTGGATAGAAGCAGGGACATTCAAGGATTCTTCTGGAACTCTGATACTGCCTGGGCCTCTCCCTCAGAAAAAGTCTGTTGCTTGTCTCCTAAGTACCAAGGAGGAATTGGATGGGGGAGGGGATCCCCAGTCATATCTGGAGGATTCCCTAAGCAAAAGCCTCAGATTTAAACTGACTCTCACAACAAAGGCAGAATGGGAGGCCCAGCACAGACTTTGGGGACCGTGGGCATCTGAGGGTTGATGGTCAGACTGGAGTCTCTGCTCTGCACTCACACACAAGTACTGCACGCCCAGTCTCTACGTATTAATCTGTACAATGGGCTCAGGACCCATCTGCCTGGAGAAATCAATGGCTCTGAACCCTGGGTACACAGTGGAACCCTGTGCCTCACTGGGGTCTCACTGGGGTCCTTGCCCTTCATGACAAGGCCACCAGACACACCTTATCCCTCCCAGCCTTCTTCCCTTTGCCACACTCAGTCAGCTCGCATGCACGGTGTCTGTGTATTCCAGTGATTGCAAACTCTTAGGCTAAAAGTTTCTGACCTTACATTTCAGACATTTTATTTCAAATCAGAAAATATTTCTTTGGCAGCCACTCGTTGGCTGACCCAGTCTGTCTTATTCCAACATAAATGAGACAGAGATTCCTGCCAAAGAGAGGCACAGTTAAGTCACAAAGGGTCATATGTGCTTTCCCTGGAAAAAGTGGGGTGTAGGTTGCTCTGTAAGAAGCCACACATGGAGTTCTCTCTGGAAGGCGACTCCTTCCCTGGTGGCATCCTCTTCAAAGGCCTCATTTAGCTAATGGCCCAGCTCCTTAGTGGCTTGGGTCCCACAGGTATCTTCCTCTGGGAAAATTGGTGTGCAGATATTGCTCTTTTTCTAAATCCCAAACCAAACAAAATCACTCTGCCCTCTCTGCCCTCCTCCTCACACGGGTGGTCCCCTCATGCCTGATGCTTCCTTCAGGCCTTCTGAAATGCTGCAAACTGGTCCCAAAGGCTAAGTGGAGGGCCGCCAGTCTGCCCAGGTGTCTCCATACCTCCACCATGGCGTCTTTATCCTTCTGGAAGCACTGTCTTTGTTGGGTTCCAGGGAACTTCCTGATGTGCACCTGTCTTTCCTCTTGTCTCTCTCCTCCCCAGATCTGCTGATCTGTCTGGGCAGGGGTGGGTCAAGCCTCTGTCCTCTGTGAACTCCATAGTGTGTGTGTGTGTGTGTGTGTGTGTGTGTGTGTGTGTGTGTGTGTGTGTGCATGTGTGTGTGTGTGTGCATGTGTGTGAGTGTGTGTGTGTGTGTGTGTATGTGTGCATGTGTGTGAGTGTGTGTGTGTGTATGTGTGCATGTGTGTGAGTGTGTGTGTGTGTGTGTGCATGTGTGTGAGTGTGTGTGTGTGTATGTGTGCATGTGTGTGTGTGTGTGTGTGTGCATGTGTGTGAGTGTGTGTGTGTGTCTGTGTGTCTGTGTGTGTGCATGTGTGTGAGTGTGGTGTGTGTGTGTATTTTCATGGATGTATGCATGTGTGCACTGAGGCCAGAGTGTGATGTCAAGTGTCTCCCTCAAATCACTCTCTGTCTTACTTTTTGGGCACGGGGCCTTTCCCTGAACCTGGAGCCCAGCCAGGGTGCCCCAGTGTTGGTCTCCCCAGAGTTGGGTTTGCCTGGCTTTTTATGTGGGTTCTGGGCATCCAGAGCACACTACTCCCAGCTCTCTATCTACCCTCCCTCCTTCTTTTTTTTTTTTTTTTTTTTAGGCAGAGTCTCTCCATGTACTCCTGGCTGGCCTGGAACTCACAGAGATCCACCTTCCTTTACCTCCTGAGTGCTAGGATTCGAGGCATGTACCACCACGCCAGGCATGTATGCTTCATTTCTTAATGTCACCCTCCTGCCTCACCACCTTCCCTAAAGCCTCCTGCCTCCACCTGAGTCCTCCTCCCTGGTCTCCAAGCCACAAGTCCCCAAGGCCTCTCATCCTCAAGATATTCAACAGACAACCCTCTGTCCCTGGCCTCCTTCCTCAAAGTCTCACTGTGTGTGGACACACGGCGCTGGCCAGTAGACGCACTTCCTCTGCAGCCGTTGGCCCTTCCACGCCATCCACACTGAAGCCCTGACCACCACGGGTGCCTTCGGTTTTCCCGTTCCTCCCTCACATCCAGTCTAGTTGCTTCCATTCCTGCTCTGGGTGGCACACGGGAGGTTGTCCTCCCAAAGTCCTCCATGCTGTCCCTCCGGACCCACTGGATTCCCTCACCAGCAGCTAGAGGGAGGATTTCATGAATCAGGGCATGTCCTCATGCCTAAATGTCCCCATCATGCTTTGGGACAAGGCCCCAGACTAGCTGACCCGCCACTGAAGCACTGATTCCTGTCAGCCTGACTGACCCCTTCGTCTCTCAGCTCTTAGGGAGGCTTCGGGAGTTCCCTTCCACCCATTCATGATCACTGTTTATTCTGGTGGCTTGACTGGGGTATCTCTCCCCATCCAGACTAGAAGCTCCATGAGGGCAGAGATCTGCCTCCTTCTCAGGGTCTCTCCATCAGCCACAGGGGAGCCGAGCCGAGATTGTGTATAGAACTGAATTAAAGACATGCTTTTGGCTTCACAAGTCTCTCTCCAGCTCCCAGGCAATCCTGCCCTAAACTTTTCTAATTATCTCAACTTAATTATCTAAACTTGTGCACCGAGGCCATCCTCGCCGCCGACTGTCATCCTCAGGCGGTGCGGTCAGGTTTCTGCTCCGTCACACCCCGAAACCACTCTTGCTGCGGGCTCCGATAACCCCCTAATTACCACCTCCAGTGGGTGTTTTTCCATCCCTGTCTTATTGGAATTCTCTGCAGGGTCTGATACTGTTGATCACTCCGCTTCTCGGAAATGCTGGCTCTTCTGGTTTCCATGACAACCCCCCTCTCCTTGTTTTTAAACCATCTCTATGACGACTTTCCCTCCCCACTCTCATTAATCAGAGTTTCTGACTCAACCACCCTTGAAATGTTAGGGTCCTGAAGATTCGATACTGTGAAGTTGTCAACTCGCCCCAAATTAATGAACAAACCTGATGCCTTCCTAATCAAAAAATCTCACTAGTTTTTTTTTTTTTTTTTTTTAATGGTATTTAGTACATTGATTCTAAAAGCCATATGGTAGAGGAAATGGGCAAAAACAGCTAAGATGATGCTGAGAGAGAAAAACAAGGATGGGAACACAGTAGGAGGAAAAGGATTGGCCCTACTAGGTGACAGATGACAACGTGACCGTGAGTCAAGACTATTGAAATGGTCCAGAGATAGAGGTGTCCCTGAGGAGTGTCAATCAGGCCCGGGAACATTTGCCAGAGATGGGGAAGGACCTTTCATACAGCGGGTACCGCATGCTAGGAGCCCAAAGATACTTAGGTCCTGGCTACCTCCCTCAGGTTTGACTGCTTCCCTCCTACTCCCCATCCCCCACACCGCCACCCCCTGCAAAACTTGCCTATGTGGGACCCATCCCCTTAAGATGACCCCCTCATTTTCTTCTGTGTTGTCCTGTTGTTTGGGCTCTCTTTTTGGATCTAAAGCAGCCCAAGCTGGTCTCAGATGCTCTAACCAAGGCTGGCCTTGGACGTCTGCCCCTCCGAGGGCTGGGGTCACAGGTGTGTGCCGCCACAGGCAACTTGAGTTTTCCCATTGTAAAAGAAATCCTCGATCTTGGATGGTAGGTGTGTCCTGAAGTGTTCATTGCATATTAGTTTTTGTACAACGTTGTGTTTTTAAAGTCAGCTGCCATAAAAACACTGATACTTGGACACGGTACAAAGTTTGAAGACTTCTCAGAGCTTGGAGAATGTTTGAAGATCTTGATAACAGTCCCAGCACCCACGGTCAGAGTCTGTGGAACATAGGAACCTCTCACAGGCTTGTTTATCCTGAATGCTCCTATTATGTATCTATATAATCCTGCGCCTTCGTTTTACACTGATTATAGGCTAAACATTTCCCTGTGTTAGTCAACAGTTATTGTAATTATTGAGTTTAATGACTGTTTAATAATCCATCTAATGAATGGAACATAATTTGGTTAACTGTTCCCCTGAAGCTGGAGATTTTGACAGCTTCCTTCCCCCTCTCTCTTCCCCTCCCCTTGCCCCTCCTATTCCTTCTGCCTCCCCTCCCCCACACAAACAAGGCGCATTTTTCTGCACACATCTTTGAGCTTGACTTTCCACCATTTTCTTGGGATGAATTTCAAGCAAATGGTGTTATGGTTCAACAGTCTGAATCTTCTCACGTCTGTGGCAAATCTTCCCCTACAGAGGTTTGCCACTTCACAGTGAGGCCAGCTCTACAAGCGGGGGTGGGAGGTGATGGTGTGTGTGTGTGTGTGTGGCCACAGCCGTCAGGGCTCTGGTTTTGTGGAGTTCCCAGAAGGGCCCAGATCGCTGCCTCTGCATCTGCATTCACACTGATTTTGTTATGTGTAAAGCTCAACATTGATACTGAACTTGCCCTTTGAACTCCCTCTTTCATAAACGGACTCTGCATGCTTCTTATTGTGCCAACATTTCGTTATGAAAATCCTTTCTGCCTCTGTGAATGTTTTATTTATGAGAGTTTTGACACGTTTCCTCTAGTCAATTACATTTATGTTTCCCACTGCAGCTCTCTCTATGGCTGTGCCGGTTACAGTGGCCTCTCCCCACCACAGTTGGGAACGTGAGCCGCTTCCACTTTGGGTGGTTATTAATGCGCTTTTTTGTTTTGCATTTAAATCACCTGACATTGATTTAGGTACTCGGTGTAAAGGGAGATAAAAATTGTAGGTTTTCTGTTTCCCAAATAGAGAAAATAATTGCACAGCTTTGTTTAGTGATGAATCTTTCCATTCCTCATTAGTCTGTGGGATGTCTGCGTTGTAAATCACAGTGCTGGCACTCAGGGATGGGCTCGGGGCTTTCTCATCCGTCCCATCGAGACGGCTTTCTATTCCTCTTTGTATTTTTTTGGGGAAAAAAAAAAAAAAGTCTGTCTGTGTTACTTTACGCCGTAGTATCTGTTTGTGTTTAGAACTCTTGATTCTCCGTTTCTTATCAGATCAGTTGCTAGTGAGTCCAGCTCCACATAGAATTTCCAACGTGGGGTCTCACCCAGTGTCACATTTTCCACATGGACACATTTCTTTTTTAAAGCTCCTTCTTCTCCCTGGAAGACAAATCAGGTTGTTGTGTTCCACAGAGATAGAGCAGTGGAGGGCCCAGCTCTGAAATCACAGGCAGGGTCAGGAGACACAGATCCGAGTCCTGTCTCCACCAGCCGGGCACAGTGTTGGGCCACCCCTCATCACCTGTCATTCAGACGCTTCGCTTCCCGGTCTGTAAGATGGGGTTGTGAGACTCATGGGAGGCAGCGGGCGTCAGCACAGTCTCACTCTTCAGTTGAGAGGCGCTGGTGCAGGAGGATGACAGCAGGCACAGTGAGAAGGACGCCAGAGGAAGTTCACAGGCCATGAGGGCAATGGGCCACCAACAATGAGGCTACAAAGGCCCACAGGGCCCGGAGCCACGCTGGGGAAGAAAGATGGGCGGGGGCTGTGGGTTGTGGGGGGAGCCCCAAGGGGACACTACGGCTGAGCCCAACTGACTGGGAAGTGGTTTTCTGGGAATGCACTTGAGGAGTCCGCAGAGACGTTGCCCGGCTGGGAGGAACTGAAGGAGTGGGTGCTAGGGTTCCCAACAGGGGCAGATGTGTATACTGGGGAGCCTGGAAGGCCCAGGGAGGCATGGGACTTTTTGCTAGGGGCAAATGAGAGGTCAGTAGAGGATGGGTGGATCCCATGTGAATCCTTAGGCGCATGCTTCTCCTGGGTGGTGGCGGGGCAGGAAGAGGGGGCTCGTGAGACCACTGCAGGCAGGATCGGAGGTTCTGGGAAGGGATAAGACAGGATAGTTCTAGAGACAGGACTGCCAGGACTGGCTGAGTGAGGGACAGTCAGGGGACTCTGACAGCGACAGGTCTAGCCTACACCCTTCCAGTCCAGCCGCCACAAAACCTCTGCCTTGCCACCTCACTCTGAGAGCTCTCACAAAGTCTTTTTGACAAAAAGAAAGCATCTGAATTTCCATTTCAGACACTGAAGTTGAGACAGACATTGATTATTCTGCCCCTACCTCAGCAGCTGCCTGTTGCTAGGTGCCCAGAGCTACAAAGAATGCTAAGACACGACCCCAGCCACCAGGCAAGATGAAGCCACAGCTAATTAGAGCTGCAGTCAGGACCCGCAGGACAGAAGAAGGCTCCCTGAGAACATGGAGATCAGGTTTCCCACAAAAAGGAACATGATCGCATTTTGCTCCTTCTGCCAACACAACAAATCCCCTCACCTCACCTCAACACTTAACCCCAGTGCTCTGGGGCCCTTCACTGTCTGTCCTGACTCTGCAAGCATGGCTGGCCCAGCCTCCCCTGTCCTGGTGTGGCCAGTGAGCATGGGTACCTTTCTGACTTCCTAGCCCCTCCAGTCCCCTTCTTTCTCTTCTCAGCCAGATTAGAGGGCAACTGTCCCCCACCTGGGGGACTTCCACCCTGCCCTCAGAGCTGTACAGCAGAGATCTCCAAAGCCTCCCCTGAGTGCTGGGCATATGGCCCATCTGTGGCCACTCATCCTTCTAGAATTCCTTCCTTGGCTTCTGGACCCTGCCTCTCCCTTTCTCTCAGCACCCCTTCCCATGTCCTGTACATCTGCTGTGGACTCGGCCTTCTGTTGCTGGGTGTCGTTTCTTTCAGTCTCCAAGGCATTAAAGCTGTGCTCGCTTCTAGGATGTGGCTTCCCCATAACAGTACGGAGTGCTGGACTGTCAGCCCTTTTCTATTTCCAGTCCAAATTCTCCCTGAGCACTGGAACTTGATAGTAATTCCCGTAGACATTTCAATATGACCAGGTAGACATCCCAACACCACCCAGACATCTCACCACTGTCACCTAGTTATCCCAGCTCCAACACCTAGATACCCTAACTCAGACATCTCACAACACCTCTCAGACACCTCAATACCCACATGTCCTAACACCTTCCAGACATCCAACAGCACCACCTAGATATCCCAACACCTCCCAGACATCCCAACACCTCCCAGGTACCCCAAAATCTCCCAGACATCCCAACATCTCTCAGCCATCACAGCATCACCACCTAGACATCCCTATCTAACACCCAGACATCTGGGCATTACCACCCAGACATCCCACACTATTCAAGATACACCAGCACCATCCAGATCTCACACACTACCTACACATCCCAACATCCCTCAAGCTAACCTCCATTCATCCATCGATTAACTCTTCACTCATTTGTGTGCATGGGACCAATGAGTTCTAATGTGCACCACACGTGTGCCTGGTGCCCACAGAGGCGAGGGGGCCTCGGGTCTCCCGGAGCTGGAATTACAAACAGTTGTGAGTCATCCGATGTGGGTGCTGGGAACCCAACCTGGGTGCTCTGGAAGAGCAGCAAGTGCTCTTAACCACTGAGCCAGCTCTTCAGCCCCAGTCCTTTTCCCCAGCTCTCTCTTCATTCAAATTTCTAACCTGCCTTCACTCAGTCTGGCCTTGTCTGGTGTTCTGCCTTGAGGCACGGTTCAGTGCTGTGGGGGGAGATACTGAGTCCCCTCTCGGTTCACCCACTGCATGATCTTACTTTCTGGCCATACTTTCTAGCTAATCCCTCTCTGCCACCAAAAGCTCAATCCAAGCCACCACCACTCAGGCCATCTGCAGCTGCCTGCTCATTGGTCTGCTCAGATTGCTTCTTTGTCCCCTCTGGCCTAACCCCTCGGCAGAGCAGCTACTGTTCGTTCTGAAATACACACATTTTAATGACCACCTCTTACTTCGAGCCTTCAGCAGCCTTCAGAGGAAGAACAAACTGGCTTCTCCGGACTCTGAGCACTGTGTCTGTCCCAACCTGACTCCTACTTAGGTTATTCCTCCTTGGTCCTGGGAAACGGGAGCCATGCCCTACATCCTTCATGCTGGGGCAGTGAGCCTGGTCCCCCTCCTGGGTGGTGAACCACGATTGACAATGTGAGTCTTGGTGGCAGGCCTGTTTCTTTTGACGGTGATTGGTTTATGAGTAACACTTGATGCAAATCTGGTTAGTGAAAAGTCACTTTATATGGGGCTGGAGAGACGGCTCAGTGGTTAAGAACCCTTGCTGCTCACCTAGAGAATCTGAGTTCAGTTCCCAGCACTCACAGGGGTGGCTCACAACTGCCTTTGACTCCACCTGAGTCTTTCTGCAGCCTTGCTATCCCCCAGATAGCCGACCTTGAGGCCACCAGGCTCCTTGCCCTCTGGCTTCCCGTTGTGTTCCAGTTGAGAACTCGGCAGGGGTGTAGGGAAGAGCAGGCGGGATCCCCAGCTTTCTTCCTATGGTTGTGAGGTGGCTGCTTGTCTGGTTCGTGGCCACGATGAGGTGGCTTTCTTAAAGTCTTTCTTTCTTTCTCTTTCTCTCGAGATTCTAAATACCCACACACCCTCCTTGAAACTTCTCAGGCTCAAAATGATGATGGCTTCCGCCATGCGGGGCACACTGTCATCTCAGGAAGCCTTGGCCTCATCCCGTTAGTGAGTTTCAGGTGAAGCCATTGGAGTCCAGTGACTCTCCTACAGGGCCTGTGGTTTAAGCTCTGTGTCCAGCACAGCAGGAGGGTGGACAGTGCCGAGCAACGTCGCCTGTTCGCTGCTGGTGTGGAGCGGGCCGAGCGGGGAGGCAGGTGTTGAGGCAAGTAAAGGCATCCATCATGTCAATCTCTGACAAGCACCACCAGCAAACCTCTTAGGGGCAAGGGACAACAACTGGTCGGGAGCGGACACTAACCGGGTATGAGCAGGGCACACGAGGTAATAGGGGAATCTTCTGTAAGAATATGGCACCTTCCAGAAACCAGAAGAAACCTAGCTCCCCCGAGGCTCTTACCAGGATGGAAGACAGAAAGCCCGAGGTCACAACATGGCTGCAGTCACCCCACTTCCTTTTGCCTCTTCTTCTAAGGGGGTAAGAGACTTTTCACAGAAGACAGACAGACACATACATGCAAACACACAGACTTGCTTTTTAAATTTTATTTTTATTTCACGTGCATTAGTGTTTCGGCTGTATGTCTGTCCGTGTGAGGGTGTCGGATCCCCTGGAACAGGGGTTAAAGACAGCTGTGAGCTGCCTTGTGAATGCTGGGACTCGAACCCAGGTCCTCTGGGAGAGAAACCAGTGCTCTTAACAGCTCAGCCATCTCTACGGCCTCAGAGTTGCTTTTTAAATTGTATTTTTAGACTTCTGTGTGTACGTGTGCACATGTGTGCGTGCGCACACACTCGCGCATGTGCACCTTCGGGGTTAGCGGTTATCCCGAGCAGGTACGATGGCTGTTTCGTTACTCACTTCGGTACACCTGTTTCCTTAAAAAAAAAAAAAAGAATCTCAACCACAGGGAAGACTGTAAGTGTAGTGAGCCTCAATACCCCTAATCAGGGCCAGAAAGGGCACCAGAAGAACCCGGCTGAGCTTCCTTCCTCCAGGGAGCCATCGCCCACCTGCAACCAGACCCCTTGCTTCCTTTTAGTCTGCTTCAGAAGATGGATGCCGGATGACTTCCAGATCGTTCTTCCTTCGCCCTCTTCCTCTCCGGGCGCCTCTTTCAATTCCAGGGCAACTCTTGTTTTTCGAGAGCCTTGATCACCTGTGTTTTCCTCGCTGCCACCTGACTCCGCTAACCATTTACCCCGTCCCCTCTGAGAAGCCGGCTCTTAGCCCTTCACCTCGCAAAACAGTTCTTGCCACAATAGTCCCTGATTGCTGGATTCAAAGAACTTGGTTTGCTTCTTATTTTTCTGAGTTCCAGGCATATAGCTGTGTTGATTACTTTCACCTTGAAACCCTTCACTGCCTGGGTTGCCACGGCAACCCCCTCTCCTAGCTGTTCCTCACATCACTCAGGCCCTTCCTCTCGCTCTTCTTTGTCTCCTGTCCACACCTCCATCAGCCCTCAAGTGTCTCTAACTCTGATTTCCCCCACTGGGTGCCTTCCCACCCTCTCTCTCCCTGGTGAGCTCACTCGTTCTCCAGACTCTCTCCCTTCAACCTCCCAACCCTGGATTTGGTCCTTTGTGGAACCCAGGTGGGACCCCCTGTACCCCAGCCACCTAGCTGTGCTCCGTCTTCAGCTCTGCCTGGCCCCAAGCCCGCACGCACCTTCCTCCAACTGACTGCTGTCCTGTGCTCCGGCCCGGGCACACTTCACTGTCCACAGCATCCCCTGAGAGAGGAGAGCCACTATTGGCCCCACTCTCTCACCATAATATCCAGCGATTGGAATATATTGCTGACTTTATTCTCTGAATCAGTCTCCTTACCTAGAGATTGTCATCTCCGAATATGGCAATATCTGCCACCGCAGTGATCTTCCCAGGCCTCAGACCTGCCATGGTGGGAAACCCTTCACAGGCCCACTGACTATAGAACAGTGACCAGCCGCCTCCACATGGTGCCACCAGGCCCTGGAGGGTCTGGCCTCTGCCTGCTCAGGTCCATGAATCTCGTTCTTTCTTCCTCCCCCTTACCGGGACCACGGCAGTCTCTCGAGGTCTCTTGTCCCTGTGGCGTCGAACGTGCTGTTCCCTCTGCCTACCATGTCTTTCTGGTTCCCTTCACCTTTACACCTATCTGCTCATTTTAAAGAAGTCAGACCAATGGTCTAACCTCTTCTGGAATGATCTGTGCCACACGAATGTTCTACTATTTCACTTCCTGTATTGTTAAGGGCACCACACTTGCTGTGTGGTGCATACTGTTTATATATTACTTGATGCTCCTTGCCAATTTTTGCTCTGATGTGTAATGAGCTACCCCAAAACTGCTGTGGCATGAAGAAGCAACTCATGCCTAAAGGCTCTGGGGCGTACATGGCTGCGCAGAGTGCCGCTTTCAATTAAATGGCAGCGGGGCTGGAGTCCTCTGAAGGACTGATGGAGCTTAGTGTCCAAGAGGCTCAGCAGGACCAGGCACACCCATGAGCTATGGCGACATGGATGCACCACGGTCACCACCTCACAGCACACAGCTGGCCTGCACCCGGTGGGCTCCGTAATCAAGCCGCTGCCATAATCAAGCCGTTGCTGTGTCACCAACCCCAGAACATCCTTCCAGCCACACTGTGTTGGCCAAAGAGGCCAATAAGGACAGCGCAGTTCAGCAGGGGCAGGAAGCTTCTGGATGTTTACACGATAGCCATCTCTGCAGACTGGATGGTAGGGTCTGACACTCTCTCCTCATTTGAGCCGAGTTTTAGGGAGGACATGGATGTCACAGGAGCCCCAAAGTCCTTTGAAACCCTCAGCAAGGACGGTATCTGGTTAGTGACTGGGTGTTGGAGGAAACCAAGGACCAGCATGGGGAGGGCACGGAGATGCTCGGCCGGCAAAGTGCTTGCTGTAAACTTGAGTTGGACCACTAGCCTCTGAGGCCGGGAGCACTGGTTTGTAATCACAGTGCTGGGGAGGTGGAGACGGGTGCATCCTAGTGGCTCACTGGCCAGTTGGCTTAGCCTAGTAGGTGAGCTCCAGGTCTCAGTGAGAGACCCTGCATCAAAACACCAAGGTGGGTGGCTCCTGAAGATCACTGCCTTGGGCTAGCCCTTTGGCCTGGGTGCATGTGCTTACACACACTAAAAGATAATTTAAAAGGGAGGCACATGAGCAACCTCTACCTACCTAATTGGAAATGTTTGATGACCAGTGGGAGAAGAACCCCACGGAGACATGAGGAAGAACATTATCTTGATCTTCTCAGGGCAGTGCCGTCACTGGATGATCAGAGGCTCCTATCATGGACTGGTGAGACTGAAGGCTCTGATGGAGGAAGGTAGCCAGTGAGAGGCTTGATGTTCCCCCAGCAAGTAGGCCATCAAGCAGCCATGGGGCAGTGGGTGAGGGCTGCCTGTGCTCAGGATGAGGATTTAGCAGGGATGCCTCAGGCCAGAGGAGCAGTAGGGGCTGGCAGAGGTGGACTAGCTAGATGCACGCCCCACCCCCACCCTGGGCCAGGGCAAACAGCATCTGGGAAGAAAGACTGGAAGCAGATGGAGGGTGTTTGGGAAAAGCCTGGATGAATGCTTTCTAAGAGTGTGCTCTTGAGCAGAACGGGGTGGAGCTGAGTGGTGAACTTGAGCCAAGCGGCTCCTCTCTGCGGCTGCTCCGGGGCCAACTCCCACCTTGCGCTCTCCCTTTGTCCAGCTGGTTGGGGGCCTGCACCTCTTCTCCATTCACACTGGAGTTATTCTTCTATCGTGTAACCTGCTGTTACTGACTGTCGCTGACTGGCCAGGGGTGGAGCCTGATTTGAGCTGCTTCTCCAGAGCACTGGCTCAGACTTCCGGGACTCGCCCTGCCACTGGCCCCAGGCTAAGCATTTTTTAGGCACCATCTCCTTGGACTCTGTGACGCGCTGTGGTGGGCACGCGAGCATGGCATAGGCTCTCCTGCACTTGTGTCCACATCTTTATTTTTTTGGATGGGGTCTCACTATGGAGCCCACGTGGGTCTCTAACTCATGATTCTCCTGCCCCAGTCTCCCAAGTACTGGGATCGCCTTGGTGCCTTTAAGGTCCTGATCTCGAGTGACGTCAAACACTGGCACCCACCAACGCCACGAAGGGAGAAGGCCTGAGGAAGAGGGTTGGCCAGCAGGGATGTGTACTGTGAGGCAGGGGAGGAAAGGCCTCCAAATTCTCACTCAGTGAGTGACTCTACTCCCTAAGTGCCCTGCCCTCCCGAGGCCTCCCCCCCTCCCCGCCCCCAGCTCTAAAACTTCCTGTGTTAGGTAAGGTACTTTCGACGGGCATCACATCTCAGAGCAGCTAACAGTAAGAACATTTATTCGAGTGTGATCGATCCAAAAGTCAGTGGTTGCGGTACGCTGGCTCAGTCAGCAGTCTCCTTCCCTCCCCATCACAAGATGGCTGTCAGAGTTCCAAGCTGCGTGTTTTCACCCAGCAGCACCTAGAGAGAAAGGGGGAGGCCAAGAAAGCTGCCAGCACACCTCTGGCAAGGGAGCGAAGTGGGGTCCTGAGGCCGCCCTCCCAGGTCCCATGACGCTGAAATGGGCTCACAGGAGGTCTCAAAACCGTACCTGCTGTATCCTTTTATCTGTGAGACCCACTCGGTCCCAGGGGACAGCCTACCCCGACAGCCCCATGCCCACACACGGTTAAGGCCCATTCTGGTTCTCTCTGACCTGTAAGGGATCTATTCGCCCCTTCTGTCCTCCCTCCACCATGTGCCCACAGCTGCTCAGTCTTCCCTGCTCCCGCCCCCTCCCCCACTGCATTAGGATGCGTGGCGATACATTCTACTCTGCAGCCTTAATAATATTCGCTCAAAGCAGAAAACTGAGTATCGATGACAAAATTCTCTATTTCCTGTGGGTGCCTAGCTACACATTTACAAGTTTTTAGAAAGGTCTAGAAAAGTGCACACTGAGCCCACCGCAGTGGCTGCCACTGGGGAAGGGGACTGGGATGGGACAGAAGCAGGTGGCCAGGGGGGACTCCAGCTCCAGCGGCGGGGCCCTGGCGCTTAAAAGGGAGGATGCATTCATGTTTCGCTTGTGTCATTAAACTCTAATTTGAAAAAAATTCCCATTCATTTTCAGCCAATTACTCTGGCTCTGTGCTCGGCTGTGCTTGCGTGTTTGTGCCCAGGGAGGAAGAACGTTTACTTTGTGTGTGTCTGTGAATGAAGTGCAGCGATTAGAAAGTAGATTAAAAAGAAATGTAGCAAACAAAAGCCAAACAAAACGGGGGTGGGGGTGGGGAGGGCAGTGCAAACTCATTCACAGCAATAATGGGAACCAAAGGCACAATGAACCCGCTCGGAAAGCCACAGGTTTCTCAGGGGAAGGCTGCGTGTGGAAGATGTGCAGCGGCTGGGCAGACGCAGGGTTCTGCCTCGTTCCTGCAGTGAATGGCACAGTGCTGTACTGATGTCAGTTTCCCCCGAACTAATTTCTGAATTCACAGTATTTGACAAGCAGCTCTTAAAATCTGTGTGGAGGAGTGAGCTAAGACAGCTGTAAGGGAGCACAGTGAAATGTGGCATTTTACTTAACAGATATCGAAAGGTGGTAAAAAGCAACAGCAAATTAAAGTCTGGTACTGACAGGAATAAACAGATTAGTTAAAGGGGGGGGGGGCAGCTTGAAGCCACCTAGCCGTGGGGCTTCAGTCTAGAGGGAGCATCTCTTCTGAGTGGCAGGGAAAGGATGAACGGGCCGATCCGTTCCATTGTGTTGTGATAATTGGCTGTCCGCTTTGAGAAAGGTTAGATGCTGTCTCAATTCAATCATAGAAATATATTCCAGATGCAAGAAAGAGCCAAGAACAAAAACTGTGAAATCATTAAAAAAGAATAACGGTTCTATTTAAACCAAACATGATATATATTCAAAAAGGAATAAAGGAGATTGAGGCATTGCATTAGATCAAAAATTGGTAACTTCTGCCCAACACAAGACTCTACAGAGAGCTGAGAGCAACAGACATGCTAGGAAAAATATTTGTCCAGAAGCACAAAAGCTTCCTATCCAGATTACAACGGGACATTCTACAAGTCAATGAGCTAAGGAGCCTAATGCAAAAATAGACAGTTCAGAGAGAATAATACAAATGCCCAGTGTACACATGAAAACCTCACTGGCAAACAGGGAAATACAAATTTAAAAAGGGATTTAACTTTTTCACCCATCCAATTGGCAAACATTGGGAAATGCTCACTGTGTGGGGATTAAAGTCTCACAGCCTCTGGCTAGATGCTTGCATGGTACAGAAACTATGGAGGGCACTGGGAAAGTCTGCTAAGACTGAAAATACACCGACCCAATATCCTGTGTCTCCATCACTGCTGAGAAGGCTCCTCAGAACAGGGTAGAGACAAAGAACCAACTAAACGTTGGTGGAGCCTGGGGATGGAGAATCTTGAGAACTGAGGGAATGAGGGGTCCACTGTGTTACAGGACAGGAGCTTTAGGCATCAGCAGGGCCGTGTTGTAAAGATACTAGAGTGAGTCTAGATGCAGATCGGGCGAGCTCTTAGCATGATGGACTCATTCAAAGCACCCACATGGATCCCAGGCATGCCTGAGAAGCACACGCACAAAGCAGTGGTGGGGACACAACACAGGACTTTGGTAGAGGTGACAGCAGCTGGCTTCACGTCACCCCACCTCTAAAGGGGAGAATGTATTCATGCTTCGCTTGCTTAATTAAAGAGTAATTTGGAAAGATTCTAATTTGTTTTCAGCTAATTATGGCAGCTCTGTGTTCAGCGGTGCTCCTGTGTTTGTGCCCAGGGAGGAAGAGCGTTTACTTTGTGTGTCTGCGGAGCAGGCTCGCTGATTAGCAGAAGGTTGAGGTGGAACATGGAGAGCGAGGGTCAGGCAAACAGGACCAGAGGGCTGTTACCAAAACCTTACATACTGAAGAATAAACTGAGCAGGCAAGTCTATCAGCAGAGGGAAAAAACAAACTTCTAAAGGCAGGAAGATGCCTTGAACGGGGGGCACCAGCCATACACAGGATAAAGATGCCCATTTCCCACAGATTCATCCATGAATTCTCTAAAAATCCCAGCAAGGCTTTAAAGCTTGACCAGCTGGTTCAAAAATGTAAACTGTGTGATAATCTACAAGACTCAGGCGATGCCACAAAACCAACAGAGCAGATTGCCTCTGCTGTTATCAAAGCAACGCTCGGGTAAACGGATGACTGGAGAGTCTGTGTTGGACACAGCTGGGAGCTGTGTCCGACAAAGGAAGTTAGCCAAAATCACTAGAGAAAATGGCAGCATGGCCAGTAAGTTGTATTGGAAAACTTAGTCATCCATTTTGAAATATATTGAAACTAAACACCAATACCACACTCTAAATAGGCTTCGCCTACAGTAATGTATTAGATGTGAAAGTCAGAAAACCATCAGGCTATGCAAAGAAAAGAATGAGGAAGTTTACAGGAAAAGAAAAGGAGTGGAAAAATGGTTGTGAGATTGGTAAAGGGAAGGCCTTCAGAAGACAAGAAGGATTCTAAGTTTGGCAAGGTGGTGGTGGAGCACACCTTCAACTCTTAGCACTTAGGAGGCAGAGACAGGTGGATCTCTCAGTTCAAAGCCAGCCTGGTCTACAGGGTGAATTTTTGGACAGCTAAAGCTACACAGAGAAACCTTGTCTCAAATTTTTTTGACTGGATGTGTGGATGTGGTGGTCTACAGCGCTAACACTGGCTGCACGTGGTGGTCTATAGCGCTAACACTTGAGGGGGGGAAGCAGGATAAGGAGTTCAAGGTCATTCTTGGTTACAGTGGGTTTGAGGCTACATGAGATCTTGTTTCAACAAAACCGACCCAAAACACACACAGTGGACAGCCCAGCTGAGGAGTTTCCAGAGGCTGTGCCTTGGAGTTCTCTGTTGTGCTCATTCTGACTGAAAGGAAAAAAAAAATCACCTCAGGCCAGTGGTGTCTGAGAGGGAAAACAGACGCAGGTGTGACCCAGGGAGACAGTAAATGAGGGAGTACCGTGTCATACCCATGACTTGGCCACATCCGTTCTAGGTACCCTCACCATCTCTAAGATGTTATTCTGAAAAGAAATCCCTGAAGCTCTGAGGAGGCTTCCTGGAGGAGGAGGCCCGATCTCAGGTGGCAGGGGAGACAGCAGCTGGCTTCACGTCACCCCACCTCTAAAGGGGAGAATGTATTCATGCTTTGCTTGCTTAATTAAAGAGTAATTTGGAAAGATTCTAATTTGTTTTCAGCTAATTATGGCAGCTCTGTGTTCAGCGGTGCTCCTGTGTTTGTGCCCAGGGAGGAAGAGCATTTACTTTGTGTGTGGTGAGGTGGAACATGGAGAGCGAGGGTCAGGCAAGGAACAGAGGCGACCCTTCCAGCTGCGGACAGACCCTGTAAATCCTCCAAGAAACAGACAGCAAGCTGACCCAGGGAACGAGCCATCTTCTCTGCTGAGACAAGATGCCCTGGGCAGGGAGGGCATCGGGAGCGCACGGGAGGGAGGCTGATTCCCTCAGATTTATCTGTGAATTCAGTGTAACTCCTCCAAAACTTACTAGGGAAAGCTCTCTTGAAACTTGATAAGCTTTAAAATTCCCTCGGAAGGACTAATGGACAGCGGTGACCGAAGCAGAGCTGCAGACAACCGAGGGTGAGTCCGTCCTCCCTCAGGGAAGTGTAGCAACCAGCCGGGAGCAGACAGGCGGACACGCATGCGGGGATGTGGGGCTGGTGCTGGGTAAAGGGAGCAGGTTTAGGTGAAACCCTCTACATTCCACACAACAGTGTTGGGGGGAGGGAACGTCAGACGGCGAGATTTGTGCATATAGAATTTATTCTTTACATGATATAAACATATTTATAAACTATATATAATCACAAATATTTACATAAATGTAAACTATAAATGCCAGAGAAGAAAATAATAAAGAAAAATGACTTGAAATTAAGAGAAAGGCTTCTTAAGATCACCAAAAGGTGTGAAAGTAAAACCAACAAATGACTGTATCAAAATCTTAAATTTTTCTAAAAGCAATTCAATTAAATGGCAAAAAATAACAGAAAAATATTTGTGTCATCAACAACAAAGCATTAGTATGTAAGATGCATGAAATACACAAAAAAGAAAGAAAATTGGCAGGATGCGGCACCACACCTGAGTCCAGGCCACAATGAGCCACGTAGTGAGACGTCTCAAAAAATGAAAGAGAGACAAATGGAGAGAGGGAAGGAAGGAAGGAAGGAGGGAAGGGAAAGAAAGAAAGAAAGAGAGAGAGAGAGAGAGAGAGAGAGAGAAAGAAAAGAAAGAAAGGAAGGAAAGAAAGAAAGAAAGGCTGGCAGAGACAGGCAGGCAGGACTCGGGGACACAGTCCAGACAGGAACAGGAATGGAGGTAAACAGAAGCTTGGGCTTCGGCATGGCACAGGCGGTACGCATTAACCGGAGACAGTGTTCTCATCCATCCAATTGGAGAAAATGTTAAAAGGAGACATTCTGGCAGGAGACTGAGCTGGGCACTTTGGAGAACACTGTAGCTGTTTCTCTCTGAATTCAGGACATGCCTTCCCTGTGGCCCAACAGTTCCAAGGACTAGTCCCACAGAAATATTTGTATGTGAGCAAACAAACAAACACCCCCCCAAAAAACAAACAAACAAATAAGGAGACTCTCAGAGTATTTGTTAATGAGCACCACCGAAGGCATTTTAACAGTCAGTCAACAGGAAACAACTAAATGCAAGGTGGTACACTTTGTTGCAGCTGTGTGCGGCCAGTTGTGTGGAGCACTGGAGAACGGAGATGCAGACAGCCACTCAAGTTGAGTCCTGCAGGGCGCAGAGATCAAGAACATCTCCAGTATGGACACCACCTGCCTATGCAGACAGACGAAAGGACAGACATGTTAGGAAGGGCATAGGCAGACACTCGACAAACAGGGGCATAAGGATCTGCTTCTGCCCCTGAAGGCACAAGGACCCAAGACAGAGGCCAGGGGCCAAATAGAGATGTCCCATCTGTAACCGGACTGTATTTAAAATAAAATGTATTCGTGTTTTACTTGTATAATTGAAATTTAATTCAAACATTCAAATTCATTCCTTGCCAATTAGCTCAGATTAGAACACATAGTGCTGTGTTCTCATTTGTGCCCAGGGACAAAGCATGTCCGCTCGGTGTGTGTCTGTGAATGCAGCATAGTGATTAGCAAACTGATTAAAGTTTGGAAAGTGAAATGAAAAACTGGGCAAGTTTTTCCATTCACGAAAGCAACAAAACTAATAAGGTGCTCAGGAGTCAAGCCATTAAGAAATGTGGAGAATGCCTGTGACCTGCAGGGCCCGCTTTTATTAGAAGGCATTAAAAGCAAGGCAAAACCAAACCAAACAGGGAGACTGACCACAGAGACGGCACCGCATTCGCAGATGGGAGAAGCTGATGGCATCCTAATGATGCTATTTTTCCCTCCGATGCAGTCTCGCTTAATAAGATTTTTTTTTTTTCCCATGGAACTTTGACAAGCTAATTATAAGAGATATAAAAGTAAACCAGCAATATAACAAGGCAATTTTTTTTTTTAAAGAATTGAGGGCAAGGTAAGGGTACTTACCGTATCAGGTATTGAGACACTATTGAAAGCTTTGCTCATTAAAATATGGCCTTGGCTCACAAAAACACAAAAAGATCAGCAGCATGGAGAGACTAGATACGGAATCTGGGAGAAAGATGGGGCAGGGCTGTGAGAGGTGCTCAGTAAGTCTGCTGTCCACCAGACACCAAAATGTGCCTCAGACTGAGTGAAGACCAAAGCACAGCAAACGACAGCAGAGTGTTTGGGTGCAAATACAGAATGTCTGCCTCTGGAGAGGGTCCTGTCTCCAGACCATTACTAGTACAGAAAGACAGGACACTCTGATGGGTCACTTTCAGAGTGGGCAGGGCTCTAGGGAGACTAGCTTTCCATCCACTGCTTGGGTCTGTTGGCCTGGACCTCCCAGCATGCTCTGTTTTCTTTCCTCTCTTATGGCTGTCTTAGGTCTGTCTGACCTCCTGCCATATTGGCTGGAGGTCTACAATCTTCTCTGTCACTCTGTGGTGCTGGCATGATCAGGTGTGTCTTCTCTGGCTTCTATTCCTTCCTGGAGGAAACACAGAACACTGGATCTGGTGGGGAAGGTGAAGCTCGTGTGAGGTGGTGAATGTGAACCCAGAGCTCACAAGGATGGGTGGGGCAGACCCCTCTGTCTACACCCTGTCACCCAAATGTCTGCCTCTGCAGACTTACCTGGGCGCTGCAGGAAGCATACTTTCTAGTGGAAGCAAGAATACACGTTGACTTTTGGAATTCCAGTCTAAGGCAGAAGATACTGGTTTGGCACCTTAAGAGCTGTCTATTGCATACAAAATATTAAAACACAATCCCAGCCACAAGACAGGATCAAACTGGTACTAATTAGACATGCAAGCAGGATACAGGTCAGATAAAAGCTCCCAGAAGAACATGGAATCATGTTGCTCTTTAAAAGGTAAGTAATTGAGTTTTGCCCACATTTGGTCATATACACATTATTGCCCCAAACTAATTTATCTTCCTCTGCACTTAATCCCAGCCCCTTTGGGAGCTTATTCAAATAATTGTCTCCATTCCTAATTGCTCAATTACTCTGGCTCCACAGCCCAGAATATCCATGTACCAGCATTGCTTTCCTTCAAGATTAAGTTGAAAAAGGCCAGGGTCCTGTTTGCTCCTTTCTCCTCAGCTCCTCCCTGTCTGCCTGCCTCCCTGGAGTCTGCTTCTGCCCTACCTGGGGTCAGCCTTTGGCACAGGATTACCCACGGCCCAGAATGCTTCCAGCTGGATTTTCCATCTTGACCTGGAGGATGTTTCTGTCAAGGGTACCCATCAGCATGGGGCACTGCTCACTGACGAGCATGGCTGAGTCTGTCTTCCTCCTCTACCACTACATACGCCCTACTAACCACCTGGTTTTCCCCAAAGAGCCCACAATGCCAGGCACACAGTAGAGCTACACTGGAGGGCGTGAATGTATAAACTCTGGTTAGTAAGCAATGTGTGCTCACCACGGTTGGAGCTCATGTTGTCCATGAACATGCTCACCCTCCCTAGCCTCACCCTCTGCATCCCCATCGTTCTTATCTCCTTAAAGGACTCTTAGTGACAGTCTCTCGTGGTCCTTGCATTCAACATTATTTCACTTTATGTTCCTGACTCTCCCCACCTCCAACTGAATGCTCTTTTAAGGCCACTACAAGTCAGCTGACCCTAAAATCCAAAGAGTAAATTCCTGTCTTGATCTGATTGGAATTCACTGCCACATTTGACAACTTTGATTACTTTCTCCTTGAAACCCTTCACTATCTCAGTTGCCATGGCAACCCATCTCCTAGTTGTTTGTTGCATCTCTTATGTCCTTCCCTTTCTGCCACCTTGATTGGCTCCTTGAATGTCTCTAACTCCTGGTCTTGACCTAGGCCCTCTGCCGTTTTCTCCACACGCCCTCTGGCAAGTCACTTTCTTTGGGTCCCTGTTACTGAGTGGCAATGGCTTCAGGACTGTCGTGTCTTTCTTCAGCCCTCAACCTGGGATTCAGGTGTCTGTCAGGCCAACCTTCTCTATCCCCAACACTCTGGCCACATATAAGCCACTTTCCAATGTCTCTGACTAGCTCACAATACTATGTTCCCAGCAGCCTGCCATCCATCAGGGCTGTATGCAAGACACCTACCTGGGCCACTCCTGGCTTGACCTAAGTATGTGTACATGTGTGCACACAAGTACATGCCAGAGTGCATGTGTATGTGCTTGTGTATGTACCTGAGTGCAGGAGCATGAAGAGATCCGAACACCCAGCATGGCATGGGCACTGGGAACCAAACGTGGGTACTCTGCAAGAGCAGATGAGCTCTTGGCCATGGAACCAGCTCTCCAGCCACAGTCTGACCTTTTAACAGCCAACCATTCTAAGTCCTTCTGGTTTCTATCCGCCATTCCTCTCCACCCCTACTGCTCTAGTTGACACTTGTATCTCATACAGTCTCCTGACTCTGGATAGACCAGATGCTCAATGAAAGGGATCAGGGATCTGTGACTTCCTAGCACCACTCATTCCTCATAAAGCTCTAACACTTCTGAGATTTCCTGGTATGAAACTGCATGTAGCTGAGGTAGAACTTGGGCTGCTCCACCATGCGGAAGACACACTACCCAGTCCCGTAAGGCATGGCACGAGTCCCATGCTCAGGCAGCTAAGCTATGGCTCACTTGACTTTGACTTCTGTGCAAGTATGGAAGAAACAGAATTTAGTATATGCTGTCAAGACTTGAGCTCACCCCCATGCCCTCTACTTCTCTGGGCCTCAGTTTCCTTCCCTGTGAAACAGGCTAGTGCTGAGTGTCTGTCTCACTGCAGGCAAGTGAGAGGGGCTGCGATGATCAGACAGGACAGTGGTCATGACCCCACGGCATACGCTATGAGGAGCTGAGCCCACACCAAGGTCAGGGAGCATTCCCTGAGACCCAGACAGTGTAACCATGACTTCTATGTCATGTGTTGATTCCCTGTGTAACAAGAGTCTTTTTGACAAAAAGAAAGCATCTGAATTTCCATTTCAGACACTGAAGTTGAGACAGACATTGATTATTCTGCCCCTACACCTCGGCAGCTGCCTGTTGCTAGGTGCCCAGAGCTACAAAGAATGCTAAGACACGACCCCAGCCACCAGGCAAGATGAAGCCACAGCTAATTAGAGCTGCAGTCAGGACCCGCAGGACAGAAGAAGGCTCCCTGAGAACATGGAGATCAGGTTTCCCACAAAAAGGAACATGATCGCATTTTGCTCCTTCTGCCAACACAACAAATCCCCTCACCTCACCTCAACACTTAACCCCAGTGCTCTGGGGCCCTTCACTGTCTGTCCTGACTCTGCAAGCGTGGCTGGCCCAGCCTCCCCTGTCCCGGTGTGGCTGGTAAGCATGGGTGCCTTTCTGACTTCCTAGCCCCTCCAGTCCCCTTCTTTCTCCTCTCAGCCAGATTAGAGGGCAACTGCCCCCCACCAGGGGTGGGGGCGGCGGGGGCTTCTGCCCTGCCCTCAGGGCTGTGCAGCAGACTCCTTGCTGGCTTCTGGAACCTATGTGCGCTTGTGATCTCTTCCAATGGCACCTACTGCTCAGTCTCCTAGGCAGGGTCCATGTTGTAACTGATCTTAGAATGCCAGTCACAGATCAGCTATGGGCCTTGTTCCTGTGAATTCTGTCTGCACCTCTGTGTGTGTACATGTGTGTGTGTGTGTGTAGATGCTCAAGTGTTTGTGTGTGTACATGTTCACCTGTTTATCAAGCCACAGGTTGATGTCAGGTGTCTTTATCACTCTCCGTTTTATTTTCTGAGATGGGATCTTTGTTGGAACTCAAAATTTGCCGAACTGGCTGGCCAGCAAGCCCCACCAATTTTCTCTAGTTATCCCGGGTATGCTACCAGTATCCATCTTTGTTGTTTATAGAGAGCTGAGAATTGAACTCAGGTCCTAATGTTTATATAACAAGCACTTCACCGGGTGGTGGTGGCACATGCCTTAAATCCCAGCACTCGGGAGGCAGGATCTCTGTGAGTTCGAGGCCAGCTTGCTCTACAGACTGAGTTCCAGGACAGCCAGAGTGACAACAAAGAGACCTTGTCTCAAAAAAACCAAAAACACAAAACAAAAACAACAACAAAAAACCCCAAGCATTTCAACTAAGCCAACTTAGCTGTGTGCTTTGAGGTGAGCACAGAACAGTGCTTTCTTTTTAGTGAACAGCAGAGCAACAATCTGAGCCATGGCTTAGACAAGCCTTCCCCTCTTACTCCAGCTCTGAGTTTAGCTATTTCTGGTTGATGATGACATCTGGAGCTATGTTCTCAAAGAATGTGTGGACAGAGAACCAGAAGGCTACAGGAAGGTCTGACTGGAAACAGTGACAATGGATGCAGGGCAGGGCTTCAAAGTGAGAAAGCCTCCAAAACTCTGCCCGGAGAGGTGGAGACACAGCTCACCTACTTGCCGATGTGAATAGATCCGTGTAGTTGGCAGCCACCATCTGTAGGCATCCAGTCCTGCAAGGAAACATCACTCAGGGGTCGCAGTGTCATCCCCACCCTCTCCCTCACCTCTACCGACCTACCTGAATGCTCTGCCAAGACACTTCACTACAAGCAGCAGAGTCACCTCAGCCAGTTCCTGGCAGGTTCACCTCCTTGGGCTGTAGCCATCTTGATTACTTCAAGCTCCGAAATGTGGACTTGATGAAGTCTGGGGTCTCCATGCCCTGATCAGCACTGTCACAAGCCTTGTGGCATCTGAAGATGTGATGCTATCACTGAAAAGGAACTCAGGGATAATCTAGTTCAACTGTCTCCCTCCTCAGATGGGGGAACAGGCCTGGTGAGTGAGGTGCGCCCCAGCAGGTCAGTGTTGAAGCATCCTTACTGGGAAAACCGGTGTGGGGATTTTGCCTTTCTAATCTTAGACTGAAAACAGTGCAGGAGCTGCAGTGATGGCTCAGCAGTTAAGAGCAGTGGGTGCTTCTGCAGAGGACCTGGGTTCAGTTCCTGACACCCACACAGACGCTCACAACTGTAACTCTAGTTCCAGTGCTGTCTTCTGGCCTCCATGGGCACCAGGTACACACACAGTATACTTACATACATGTAGGCAAAACACTCACACACATAAAATAAAAATAAAATAAAACAAAGGAGAAAAAGAACATTAATGGAGCTATGGGTTGTTAAGACTCAGGCAGTAAATTTGTTATCTCTCCAGGGAAGTGGCACATTGTGCGAAAGGTATGCTATAATCAGAGAGGACAGGCTGTTTCTGCCAGTTCTTGCTGGAGGTCCCCTATCGAGATCTGGATAATTGAGAACCCCAGGAGATGGAAACAAACCCATCCAAGACTGGGTGAATCTCTCTAGGGGATCAAGACCCACAAGTGAGTAAAACCCTAAAACATCATGCAGAACTGAGACCAAAGGAGGGTTGGCTTCCTAATCTTGGCCATTGATACTGTAGGAATCAATTCTGGACAATCCAGGCAGCTCCACCCAGCTAGCCAATGGATGGGATCCCTGGTTCCCTCCCATCAGCAGCGCTTAACACTGACAGTTTCAACTGATTGTTGTACTATCTATATATTTGGGACAGGGTTTGATGTAGCTCAGACTAGCCTCTAACTCATGATGCAACCCAGGATGACCTTGAATTCCTGATCCTTCAACTCCTATCTACCAAGTACTAGGACAATAGGCTCGAGTCTCCATGCCTGGCTGCTTTATTTGATGTAATTTCTCATTTCAGATGTTTATTTCCTATCAGCAAATATTCATTTAGCGCCTCCCAGCAATGGTTTCAGGACAGACGAAGTCACTGGCCTGGTGCTAAGCCTCTTTGGCTAGGTTGGGTGGGTTGCCCCATGCTTGCTGTCCCAGGTTAGCTTTGATTAGACAGTCTAGTCCACTCCAGCCAGTCAGGACACGGTCCATCACTTGTCCTTGCTCACTGCTGGCCTTGCCGTTCCTGATGCCATGTCTTTGCTTTTCAGGTTAGATGCTTTTTCAATACCTAATTCCTTCTCTTGTCCTTAATTTTTAATAGGTTCTTATTTCTACCCCTTAAGCCCCATTAGTTTCCTTTATCTTCTCTTGCTCCCCGCCCTCAGTGCCTCACCTCGGCAGCCCTGAACCCCTCTTACACTCGTGCCGGGTGGGAGGACGACAGTGGTTAAGGTAAGGCTCTGGAGGAAAACAGGATGGGCAAGTCTGCTCTTACTCCCGGCGATTCGTATCTGGAAGCCCTTTTGTACAGAAGGCACAACTGTGCCAACCTTAGGGCACTCTGGGGTTTTAGGAGGTCCTGTTGGTAACTGCTCGTGTCTTCTGACCTACAGAAGTACTTGTCAAATAACAGCCATACAAAAAAGAGCAGTCCACATGGAGCCGCCCCTCCAGCTCCCTTTCTTCAAAGCTGGGAAATTCTCCTCTCTTCACTGGTCCCCTTACACACTCCTCTTCTGCCTCTGACACTTTGCTAAGACACTCACCAAGAGGGATGATAAGATCCCCTAAGCGTGCAGCAATTCCTTCTTGGTTCTCATGGTGGTGGCAGTTGTCACCCAATCCCAGACACATTTTTGGAGCACCTCCCTTTAAGGACAGGTGTCTCTGATTGGCACCTAGAAAGGAGAACGGGGGTGCCAGGCAGACTGTGAGAACCAGTTGCTCCACTTACACAGAGCTTGCCATCCTTGTGGAAGGACGAAAGTTGAGCCAAGTGCCACAGAACATGCCCTAAGAGGTAAAGAGGCCCAAAGGCAAACATATGGACCAAAGGTTGAAGGAGTCGGGCTGGACGCTCAGAGACACAGGTGCGACTGAGCAGACAGGTGACTGGATCCAAATAAAGGCCATGGGTCTGGGAAACACTGAGGGCCAGAAAGACAGGTTTTCAGGTACAGAAGTGTTGTCAGCTAAGGAGGGCTAAGGAAGTCCAGACCAGTCTTACAGATTCAAGTCTCAGCCAAGCTGTACACCAGGCTGTTAGGTGGGCACAGTCACCAGGACCATTAATGGCAACAGCTGTGTGCTAAGTTTCTGTGAGCCCTAGTTCCTGTCTGTGCAAATCAGAACCACACAGCACCCACAAAAATGACTGAATGTAAAAGTAGCTGGTTCATACCTGACCAGTAAGTGGGGGAAAAACAAAACAAAACACAAAAGGCACCCACTGAAAGCACCGCACAAAGAGCCCTGTGAGCAGTACGCTGACCTCTGCCACACAGGCTGAGGCTGTCGGCTGCAGAGGCTGGTTTTTCCTGGGCAGAGGGCACGGGCCTGCAGTAAGCCTAACATCTGGGCAGCGTGTTTTCAGGAATGCAGGTATATGGCAGTGGAGTGAAATGCTCATCATCTCTAAGGAGAGAAGATGGCAAAGGCCAGAGGAACAATGCCAACAACCAACTCAGTCTATGGTCTGTCAGAGCTCAGGAGTCAAGGGCCAGCTGGTAGCACTCAATCTATAGGCAGGCAGAGGGTAAGTTGCCAGAGCTGGGCTTGGTTGTGGGACAGGGAGTCTGTGCTCTACACTGCTGCCTGCTTACCCACCTGCCAGACAAGGGACAGTAAGAGCAGGAAGCTTCCAAACACACAGGTTGAGGGCATGGGGCAGGGAGAGAGGACATAATAGGAATACACTACATCTGGCCTGACAGGTGCCTGTCTGTGTGCTCTACTCCACAGGAAGGATGCCAAGCTGTGCACGCTTATGAGGTTCTTCTCATCTATCTGCTCAAAGTACTAGTCTGGAAAATCCTTGTCACTTTAGAGTAGCCGAGGTAATTCCTTTCCTTCTAGGAAAGACCAGTCACCTAATGCCTTTTTAGGGGTCTAGTACCGATTGGGCCACCACCTATTTACCCATAAAGCCACAGGCCAACAAGTACTGGGCCAGGCCTGGCCAGGCAGGTTCTGTGTGTGGTCAAGTGACAAAGCCTCTATGAGTAAGGTCATACAGGACCTCAATGAGCTAAGGGGTAAGAACCATGGCAGCAGGGAGCCACTGAAGTGCTCTGTTTGTTTCTCTTCCTCATGGGTCCTGCTGCATCTGCCTTAGCTACACATGAACGCTCTTGGCACTTCTGCACCCAAGAGTACAATTCAAGTTTATTCCTTTAATGTAAAATCCTTTGATTAAATACTTCACTGCCTTAACATACTTTCAGCCAACATCTCTTAAGACTAAAGTAACAAGAATAAAGGTCACCAACGTCTCACAGGAGATGGCTCTGAAAATGTTAAAGATTTCTTCCTTGACTAATAAGTGGGGCAACAGGCCTCAAGGAACACGAATGGCGAAGAACAAGGTCGCATGCCAAGTGATGGGGAATGAGGCCCAGGGCTCTAGAATCTTCTGCTGCCCTGCCTCTCTTTTGAAAGGCTGCCACTACTAGCATGGGACAGGAGAACGGCAGTCTGGGCAAGCTGTCCAAGTGTGGGCTTTCCACAACAGCTCAGGCAGAAGTGAGAGGACAGAACTACCAGACACTTGTCTTTGAGAAGGGTCTTGTTCAACCAGATCCAACGACGCACCTCACACACCCCTGTATTGGCTGCTCTGAGAAGACAGAGACTAGAAGCGTCATGCAGTACCCTCCCATAAATGGAGAGAGTGGCATCATGGAGACTGTCTTGAGGCTGATGCTAACGGCCTCCATCTAGAGGTGAGTGAACTAAGACCGGAGGTGTGTGTGTGTGTCTGGACATTTGTGCAATCACAAAGATGGAGCATAAGCCCCAGGGCTCCTTGAGGCCTCATAGCAAGGGTTCTTGAGATCTAAGCCCACTCCTGACCCCAGCATTTGAGTCTCTTTCGCAGATTCCCATAGGGAGACAGCCCTTCTCTGTGAAATCTCCCCTGCTTGGCTTTACCTGACCAGGATGTACAATACTGCTTTCAACATACCCTATTCTCCCCAGTACTGGCTTGCCGCTTCTGAGCCCTTTTCTCCTCATTCCCAGTGATCTAGACAGGATGGTGGCTTCTCCACAGCCCTGCTGCTCCCACTGCTCAAGTGGACACTGTTCCCTGAGGAATGAATCCCACCTGGCATTCTGCTTACTGTGATGGCTCCCAGTCGGCTGGAAACTGGAGCTCTCAGGACTGTTTTGGGGCCTGCCAACAGCAATTCAGCTTTAACCACCACTTAGAGTCCTCGACTGTCAGTGCTCTAGCTTTAAACAGACTGACCTTTTTCCCTAGAAGCCTTTTGGGGTCTGGTTCTAAGGCAGCCAGATACTGGTGGTCCTTCGCTCTGCTCTCAGTCCCGTCTTCTTGTCTGTAGGCAGACATGCATGATAGGATGGTGGAAAGCAACAGCTCAGTTATTACCTCACTGCTCTGGTATTTACACTTGATCTCCAGGTCTGAAAGTCAGTCCTCCCAGATCTCCATCACGCCTATCACAGTGCCTACTTGTGGGTCTCTGGGATGACCTGACCAATAAATACTATCCCCTTTCTCTTTGGCCCGAGGACGCTGCAATGTAAGAAACTGTCCACTGTGATCCCAGGTCTCACCACACATGAAATTCCGACAAAAACAATATGAATAGTAGGGCAGGCCTCCTGCACAGAGGGACTCATGGGCCATGCCCTCTAGGAGCTCAGTCTCTAAGAGGAACTCTGCAACAGTCTCCATGAGGGCTGAGTGACAGGTTGAAAAGAAGTATCAGCAGAGAGAGGAAGAAATGAAGGGATGCTCCCTGACACCCGGTGGTACACCGACCAAAGCACACAGCACACCAGGCAGCTCCCAAAGTACCCTGCCACCAGCTCAGTTCAGCCACCTTCCTCAATTAGCTCCAAAAGACCCTAGGATTCTGAGAAAAGACCCCCGGATCATCGAGGATGGGAGAACTTTATTTGTTCCAAAGACCACATTTTACCTATAAGGAAACTGACAGCTGAAGCAGGATACCTTTTCAAAGAGCTACAGAGGCAAGAGACTTGTAATGTGAGGCTTTCTAAGGTCCAGTGGCCTTCCTTCTGCACAGGAAGCATCTTCATTTTGTTTTCCTGAAAGGTAACTCGGAGAGGGAACCATTCTAGGTGAGGTGGAGAGCCCTGTGGGCAGGCAGCACTCCTGTGACAGGTACCCTTCAGGGATGGGCATCAGCACCCTACTAAAAGGACCATAAATCTTTGGGAGGCCTTTATGTGACTCTCAAGCACATGACCTAAAACAGAAAGCCATTTTCCAAGGGAAAGCAAAATAAGCAACGATCTTGGCTTCGTTTGTGATCCAGGTGCCTCCGCAGGAGAGGAGGGGCACAAACGCCTATGTTCATTTGGTTTGCTTTTGGAATCTGCAGTTGTCTATTTTGCTAAGTCTTCCCACTTGGCTAGAACCACGAGGTCCTGGAGCGTCAGGCCTGCTTGTCCTAAAATCCCCAGCAAGCCTTGTACAGGGTCTCCTCTGTTTGTTGAACAGACCAGCCTTTCCCTATGCCCAGCTTCCCAGCTTGTCAAGCTCTGTAGAACCCCAAACAGCCACACACAGCAAGGACTTCAAGAGGTAAAAGCGTCACCAAAGCAGACAGAAAAGACACCCCAAGAGTGGTCACTGCAATCTTTCAAAAACCCCTCTAAAATGGATATAGCTTTGGTAATTTTGTTTTGTTTTGTTTTAGGGTCTCACTCTGTAGCCCAGGCTGGCCCAGAACGCAGAGTAATACTGCCTCAGCTTCCAGAGTGCTGGGATTGCAGGTGTGAGCCACCATACCTGGCTCTCTGTAAAGTTATAATTGAGAAGAGGAAAGCACGAGTCAGCAAGGCCAGGAGTGCAAAACAGAAGAGCAGATGTAAATCCACACAGCTCTCCCCCAGCAGGAAAAGTCTAGGTAGGTCACACGAACTTCCCTAAGTCACCAAACCCTCCTCACACGTTACCACAGCAGACCTCACGACAGCGCCCACAGCCCAGGCAGTGCTCCTGTTCTGGCTTTTCAGAGGGAGGAGAGACTTGGAGATGGAGCCCCAGCACAAGGCCCTGACATGCTACTCAGGCACCTGAGAGTCCCAGGCCACAGCCACAGTAACACATGAACACCTACTGCAAGGGGCTGCACCCTTTCTGCTTCTCGCTATCACTTAGATATGCTAGGTGGGTAGCGAGCTTTATTTATTTTTCCAGTTGAAATGCCAGGAGGGGTTTCACTTATTTTTACTTCAAAAGCAGCATCATAAAAATCCTCAATGATTACAGCCCCAGCTGTCCTGAGCTGTTTGTCAAAGGATCTGTTACTCAAGTCTTTTATGGAGCAAACAGTTTCAGGCGGGAAGCCATGAGAGCCGAGAAGTGCAAATGTCTCATCTCTGAAAACTTTCAGACTCCCTCCTGTTCAACGCCTGGACTGCCCCCTGCTCCCCATCCCCCAATCCCACCATCTGCTCTCCAGAGAACAGATCAAATTTTCCAGCTAAGGTACTCTGGCGCCAAGGACTCAGCTCTGTGTGTTTCACCCTGCCCCCCACCAACTTAGAAATCCAACACCATGACCCAAATGGACTGCAGCCACATAAAATCACAAAGTAAAGTTTATAAAGCTTTATTAAACATTTCAAACAGCTGTGGAACGAACACACCAGAAATAAAAGCTTTACAACAGCAGTCCGAGTGTTTCACAAGTATGGCCTCGAAGTCCCACTGCCCAGATGCCTGCTTCCAGTTCTGCCTTATGCCTGGCCCACCACCCTCACTCGCACGCAAGAGAGGGACATTTCCAACTGGAAGGACAACCATGCTGATCCCCAGTGGGCAGGGCCAGGAGAAAGTCTCATTTGCCAACACTTGTTATTGCAGCGCAGAGAGAATAAAACAAGTATCAAGTCACCAAGTCTTTCTGTGTATTCTTCATAGTGTACAGTCTATGTGCGCAGGGACGAAGAGGCTCCTTGTGGGAGGATGCCGGCCACCGCTCCCCTGGGTCTTGTCTGAACCACCTTGGAGTCCACTGTGCTGGTCATTCTGCAATCCCCATGCTAAAAACTGCAGTGGGACCTACTACAGCTAGCTACTATTACTAAACCTCGAAATCAGAACACATTCAGTAAAGCTTCTTTAAAAGGAATATACACATGTATTTCTACGTGTACACACACACACACACACACGCTCACACGCAAGTGTGCACACATACATATAGGGCACATCAAAAATACCCAAACACCTATCAAGGAAATCATGGCTGCTATGAAACACATAATACTTTCCCATTCACTCAGCTGGGGACCACTGGGTCTACAAGAACACTGCACATCTCCCTCCTGAAGAGCATGCACTGGAGACAAGAGGAGGCCCCCTTAGGACAGCTGAGAGAGGCAGGAGGAAGAGAGAGCAAACGGAGAGAGGCTGGGCTAGAAGGCAAGAGCCCAGACACCCAGGCCAAAGAGCAATGTCTCTCCATTGCCTTTCTTAAAATGAGGCAGAGAAAATACTGGAGGTTTGTGGACGACGAGCAGTTGAGACATGATTCCGTCTCACCTGCTCCACAGGGAAGAAGGATGAAAAAGCGAGGCTCTCGGGCGTCAGCAATCTCTTCAAATTTGAGATAAGTGCAAAAACAGCCCTGTCTTGGACAGGTGCTCCCCCCAAAAGGAAAGGGGTGGGAGGGAACCAAGGGGAGACCAGGAAGAGGGACTGAGGAGGGAAAGAGGAAGACCCTGACGAGGAAGGGTCATGGAGGTGACGATGAGACTGGCATTGAATCTGTCCAGGTCATACCAAGGGTGGCTGACCACGATGGGTGCAGATTCCCCGAATCGATGAGCAAGGGGGTGGGCCAATCCGTCAGCCGGGACCCAGATGGAGACAGAAAACACAACCATAATACCACCCACGACTACAGGACTCTACAATAGAAGCACCGGTCAGTGCCATTATTCACATTATAAGGATAAAACATCACAGGCCAAAAGGCTCCATTAGGAATGTGGCACCCGCAGGGCTGCGGGATTTGAAACTCCAATGCTTTATGACCTATGTCAATGCCTCCCCTCCCGTCGACAGCCGTTAGGTGCCCACAACGCCAGGGTCGTGGGCTGACTCTGGAAGCGGGGAATCGGAGCAGTGGTACAGGAAGCAATTCCCCCAGCAGCTACAGCAGATGAGGAAGAGGGCTGCCAGGAAAACCAAGGCACATATTGTGCAAGGCTTCCGTTCCAGGAGGAAGCTGAGCAGGTAGAAGCCCATGAACATGGAGTGGCTGAACCACAGAGCGGGGTTGAGGGGCTTGGGGATGAGGAGGACGGGCAGCAGCCACTGGAGGCAATACATGATCTCTGCCGGGCAGGGCCTTCACCAAGGCTGCCAGGCACCGCTGCAGGAACCGACCTAATGGGAGCCAGCAGGCACAGGTGGCTGCCCTCCGTTTTCTTCGACTCTCTCTCCAGGAGCTGAGCCGCTGTGCTCTCTGGCTGTCAGCCCGGGATCACCAAGGCAGCAGGGATCCTGAAGAGAAAAGTCAACACAACAAACAGACAAACAACAGAGATAGACAAACAGACACAAACAAAAACAAACAAACAAACAAACAAAAAAACAGGAACAAAATGTATACTTATTTGGGAAAATGGATCATGGTTAACAACAGCAAATGTGAATGCCCTTCCTCCCCGCCCACCCATGAATGTCTACGCTCTTATTCAAATCACTACTTTAAGATAGCCTCCTGGTGTGTGTCTTTCCCTGGGCTTCTACTGGGGGCTCCCAGGAGGGCACGGTCCCCACAGTGGACTGGCTTTGCCTGGGCCCTGCCCAGCAGAGATCATGTATCGCCTCCTGGGGCTGCAGCCCGTCCTCAAAGGTCCCAGACCTCACAATACCGCCCTGTGGTTGCCACAGGACACCATGGGCTTTGGTGCTGTGCCCCCATGTGGTAAGGAAGGGCTCTGTATCTAGTCTCCCATCTGCAGCTCCAGCGTGTGGAGTGTGTCCAATTACAGCACTCATCTGTGCACTGCTAACCTGGAGATGCTAGACAGTGGATCCTCAGACCCTGGCAAGCTATGGGAAGGCACAGTAGAAGTGTGTCAAAATCTTAAGATGGCAGCCTGGGCCATGCTTGCTTTTTTTCAAATAGTCCAGTATTAAATAGCCCAAACCAGCTAACAACCTCTTTGAAAGCCAATGTCAAAAAGAAATAAAGTCAAAATCACAACACCTAAACTCACTTGGTCACTAAACCCCTTTTACTGACATTGAACAGAACCAGGACTCTATTAAGTTTTTAATCAAAATTAATATCCCGTCCATATAGGGGCAAGTATCATTTAGCCTCTGCGCCAGGTAGCTTACTGGACAGGTACTTTCTGCCTGCCACTGGGATGGTGGGACCCTCTTACTTGCAGATGGCAATTTGGTCTTTCCACCCTTACCACTAGAGACCTGTAAGATTGTGCGCAGAGAGGGAGATTCGCTTTACTTAGAAACTAGGCAACAGTAGCTATAACCCTTGGCGGCTTTAGCAAAATCCTGTTCTGTGCTCCAGCCGCGTAGCGAACTGGTACAAAGAACCATCCTGGCTCAGGCAGACCTACTAGGGATTGGGGGAGGGGAGCACAAGACAGAAGTTGTTGATATCCTCTGTCCCGCAGAAAACTAGCCCAAATACATTCGGACCACTTATCCAAAAAGCTCGCTCCTTTGGCGCACACGAAGGGCGCCGATCCTTCCTATATCCCTCCCAGAATAGATAGAACCGCTTTAGCTACGAAGAGCAGAGCGCCGGTGCAGCTCCGGACAGCAGCCACCAACCGCCTGCCGCGCAGGGCGGGAAGCAACAGTCAGGAAAGGGGTACACGGTCAAGGACTCTCACACAACGGCTGACATGGGTTTAAAATTCACTGAACATTAGGAGTGCTGAGAAAGGGGTATGCTTTCTGCGACAGATAGCCTTTCGTAACTTCGGTTTTCCATCCGTAAAGGAGGTATATTTTGGCGCGGCACTGGTTACACGGCTCGAATTTGTAGACTTGGCTGTGTCGTACCAAGAGGCTTGCACCTCTACCCTCACTCTACATTCTAGAGCCACGACTCCCCTCCATTTTACACCGAATTTCCAAAGCGGGCTGAACAGAATCTTCTGGAAGGGTGTTACGAGCGGACTCAGGAGGTGGGGGTCGGTGTGGAAAGAACAGATGGATTTTTTTTTCTCTCCTGGCGAATGAGGAGCGCCCCCCGCCACCCCTCCTCATAAACATCCCCCAAAAGCGCGCATGCGCACTTAGGTGGCAGAAGGGTACTTAAGGCTCGGCCACAGGGGCTGCGGCAGTGCGCCCAACAGCGGACTCCGAGACCGGCAGACCTCCGCGAACCCTCGCTCTCGACCGATCACCCACCCACTCTCGGAACCATGGCCGCAGTGGCAGCAGCCTCGGCAGAACTGCTCATCATCGGCTGGTACATCTTCCGCGTGCTGCTGCAGGTGAGTATATGCCCGGGCTTTGGGTGGGAGAGGGCACCCAAAGCGCGCCCCTTGGACCCCTAATCCGCGTCGCGATTGCCGCCTCCCCAACCCATCCTATCCCAATTGCCGCGATCCCTGCCTACCAAAGTGCCGTGGTGGTACTATTTGTCCCTGCCCGTTCCCGTGCCCACATCCTCGCGCAGAGCCTGTCCCCAGCGCGCCCGCGCCCGGCCGGGAACAAAGACTCAGGGGTGCGGCGGTCGCCCGCTGCGGACGATCCCGACCAACGCGGTAAGAAACACCCGAAACGCCCGCTATACTGACTCAACCCCAGGAGGGAGGCGGGGCACTTGTGGGCTGTGAGACTTTTCAGCTCGCATGGCAGAAATTTTTCGCCTTAAAAAAATTGCGCATTGCGGGAAATTTTCTTTAAAATACACTATACGCACAGACAACACTTGTGGGGTGGGAGAAAGAAGTTAGAAAATGGCACTTCTCAGAAAAAAAAAACTTAAAAAGAATCTCAATAAATTAGGGGAAACGTAAGGAAGGGGTAGAGAAAACGCGCATTGCAGGAAAAAAATAAACCAGACAAAGGCACTTGGTAGGAAAAAAATGCATTAGATAAAATGCATTGGAAAAGAGACAAAGGAACAGAAACCAACAACAACCAAAAAAAAAAAAAAAAAAAACTGGATACACACTTTGAATAAAACAATTACAGAAAAATGCCCTTCACAGGAAAAAATGGAAGGGGAAAGAGCGCTTCCAAAAAAGGACAAATTATTTTATGGAAAAAGCGCGCAAAAGTGCTTTTCTTAAAGCCAAATTGGAAGAAAGTGCTTTGTGCATAAAACCATCTATCTCGAGAGCTCCCTTTGCAGGAAGAGTTCCCTGCTAAAGGAATCCTTTGCCAAAGGAATCGCATATTTCCTTCAAGGTGTTCCTGGAATGCTGCATTTACTGGGTAGGATTCGCTTTTCGAAATCCTCCAGGGACACAGCCCATTGCGAGAAGTGAGGTATACCTAAGTTATGGGTCCAATCAGCTTGCAGCCATGCAGCTCTCAGCAGTTGGAAAAGCTCCAGCTGCCCTGAGTCGTGGACAAGCTGTGCCCCGCCCGCCACTCCAGGCTATACTGGACAGGCGGGCGGGGCCGGGGGCGGGGCCGGGCGGGCACACAGCAGCAGCAGCAAGCAGCAGAAGCAGCGGTACTACACTGGGGTCTAGGTGCTTCTCTAAGGGTGGGTCCTGGGTCTCTCACCGCAGGTGTTCAGGTACTCCCTGCAGAAGCTGGCGCACACGGTGTCCCGGACCGGGCGGCAGGTGCTGGGGGAGCGCAGGCAGCGAGCCCCCAACTGAGGCCCCAGCTCCCAGCCCTGGGCGGCCGTGTCATCAGGTGCTCCTGTGCTTCCCGACCAGCATGGGAGCCAGTGCCGCGCAGGAATGGGGGGTCCCCCGTGCTCCCTCGTCAGAGGAGCACTTGCCAAGGTCAGTGAGGGGCCGGTAGGCCCCCGGAGAAGCAGCACCGACAATGATGAAGATATCAGTTTCCTTCCCAGCCCCTTTGCCCCCGTCCCACTACTGGCAGGTGGGAGAGAGGGGGGAAAAGAAGGGAGCAAACCCTCGAGATCTGGGCGTAGGCACCACATCCTGATCTGGACCAAGTAGGAACAGCACCATCTTAGCCGCACAAGATCCTGCCAAGGAGATCCAACACCCACCAACCAGCAGAATGGACATTGTGACATCAGCAGCTGAAGCCCTGAATCTCGGTGCAGAAGAGAAAGCATCAACTGTGTGCTGCCAGGCGGGACTGGAGGGCGTGGATGAGGGAGGAAGAGGGCTAAGAACTTCAGTGGGGCCCTCTCGCTGTCCCTTGCCTATGGCACACATATTCCTGCCTTGCTCCCTCATTCCTCCTTTTCCCTGCCTTCCAAACCCCTCCCCAAAATGTGTCACTTGATTTGGACCTATTCAAGCAGTAATTGAATCCCACTTTGACCAAAACACCTTCTCCGACCCCCGGCCCTTCACTGATCTTGCTATCCCTGGTCTCACGCAGCAGTTGTGATCAATATTGTGGTAGTCGCTAATTGTTGCTAACTGGTTTAAGTGTGCATTAGTTGTGTCTCCCCAGCTAGACTGTAAGCTCCTGGAGATCAGGGACCACCTCCGCAAAAAATAAAAAAGGACCTCTGCTGTCTCGTACACTGTCCTAGGACCGTACGAGGCAGGGGGGTACACCAAAAAGTTCTTTTGTGGCTTCTTTTGCGACAGCGTCCCATGTCTAAAATTGTACAGTGTCCCCACTGTGGGTGGGGGGCACACCACTTGGGAAAGGGAGGCGGGGGACAAGAAGACAATGAACAGACTCAGACCTGCCTCATTTCAATACTGTCCTGAGATAAAGGACTATTTCTCATCTCCAATGAAAAAAGTGGTATTCATCTGGGTAATGTACCCACTGAGTGTGTTGGGGGGGACACACCACTTGGGAAAAGAGGGGGACAAGAAGGCAAGAATGAATAGACTCTCAGACCTGCCTCATTTCAATACTGTCCTGAGATAAAGGACTATTTCTCATCCCTAATGAAAAAAGTATTCATTTGTCCCAGAATAAGGGGCATTTCCCCTTCCCCAGGATGATGGGTGCATTTATTTGGTGGTCTTGAGTGGGTTATCAATTTGAGAAGATGGGGAGAAACTAAAATGGGAATGAACCTCTAAATGGGATACTGAGGGCCATGGGGGCTGCTCTGAGAATATAAAGCTATACCCCAGGTCTCGACCCAGGTGCTCCAAGAAATGAGTGGTAGGAAGAGGAACTGGCTTGGACAATCAGAGATATAGTTTGGCACCTCCTCTACACAGCTCAATGCTCCAGGCCCCAGGATCACACCAAGCCCAGCCTGCCTGATTTTCTAACCCTCCATTGGCTACCCTCCCCTAGATTTCCTCAGTATATTCTTAGGGGCCTTATCAGGACCCTAACCTGCATTTTTCCTTTCTATTGCATCAGGGAGGGTGGGCTGGCCGCTTAGTTCACCTCTTTGCTTAGCCAGGGCTCTTCTTACAAGTGTCAGCTGACTGCCTCACCAAATGGTCCTACCACCTCGTAGGCCTCCTCATTTTATCCATCCCTGTCACTGCACAACTGTTCCTATGTCAATACTGAAGGAATGAGTCTCTCCTGCTACTTCCTCAGTCACGGTTGTCACATTACACTCGGGTTCACGAAGCACCTCATCCCCTTGACCTTTGTTCAAGTCTCTATCCCCTAAGCAAGCTTGACTTTCAGGCCAATCATAGATACCTCTCAAGATATTTGTAATTTCATTCAGCAACAGGGAATTATGGGGGCAACTGGAGTAGAACTTGGTGCGGCCTTGGCATTTGCAATCCATCAAATCAGCTTAGGCTACCCAGCCAGGTCACTTTTAGTTCCCTACTAAGATCCAGATGAACCACATATATATCAGAGACAGGATTCCACAGGACTAGGATGTGACATGCATTCCAAGACTCCTTTCTCAGCAGGGTGTATACAGCTGCTGCCAAGGCCTGAAGTTAGGTCAGGTCCTTTGCCCCAGGGTCACTCCTCTGCCTCCTCTGTAGTCAGCTCCCATCTCCTTCCGACTCGGAATTTCTGTGGTTTTCAACACTAACTCATTGAGCCATGAAATCAACACAGGCTCTCAATGAAGACTGGCTCTTCCCCTTGGAGACTTGGAGGGGATTCACTGCCACTCTATTGCCCCACATGTTCTAACCTCAGCCCAAGTTAATGCCAGCTGAGTTCACAAAGGCAGGCCAAAGCAGGGAGGGAGGAGTCTGGCGACTCCCCTCATCCCCAAGCCAGGAGGCTACTGGTAACCACAGGGTTTTCCCAAATGATCTCAGTAAAATTGTCCATGTACCCTCCTGCAATGCCAAGTGTGGTGTAGTTAGGCGAAGACTTCCAGGCAAGGGCTGCTCTGGTGGCCCTTAGGACGTGAAGTGTCCACTACCCCAAGCCCTGCTGTTCTGATGGCAAACTAAACCCACTGGAGAAGGCAAGAAATGTGTCCATGCTCCATCCTGTGTAACACCTGCAAAGCCTGATCCAAACACACCTTACTTGTAAAATGTTTCCACAAGCTATATACTGGTGAAGTGGTTTATTCTCATATAAAACAATGGGGTGTGTTTTTTTTTTTTTATTGCAAAACCCTTAGTACACATACAGCTAAAATAACCCCTTTTTCTAAAGAGGTTGCCACCTCCAAACAGGAGTAAAGGCAGAGCAGATGAGTTGTGAGGGATGGGGGATAGCTTTATGGGAACCTAGCAACACATGAGATTCCAGGGACTAATGCCAGAGAAAGCTGTTTCTTGATCTGACCAGTTCAAGTTCAGTAGGGTGGATATCACTAAGTCCCAAAACTTTTAGAGATCTCTCTTTCTGTGTAATACCTTAATTGTGATTGAAAGAAGGGATGTGTTTGAGGGACAGGGCAGGGACTAAGATTTTTGGCTTGGGCTATGGGGACAAAGATAGCTTAATTACACAGAGGCTCTGAGGGAAGCAGGCTTGCTGTTGGCTGCTGTTACTAGATACCTACTTTCAAATTTGGATCTCTTCAGGAGCCAACACCCCAAAGAGAGAGAGTGAGCTGGCAGTTAACCTCCCCTAGGAGATTTAAATGTGTACACACAGACACTAGTCTATCAAAGTCTCTTTCCAGGTGACCACTGACTTCTTCCATATGCAAAGAGACATGTTTGCCACAATCTTCTCTGGGAATCCCGTCTCCCTTTCACTGGACTCATACCACAGCAGGATACAGATTCCCGAACATTCCCAGGGCAGAGCCGGAAATCAGAGAGGAAGGCAATACGTAGCTCTTGGTAGATTACACAGTGACAAGCTAGCAATGGAATGTATGTATTTCACAGACAGAGAACAAGAAAAAAGGACAATCTAATTCCAATTTTCTCTAGGAACAACAGTTAAGAAGTTAAACTGTTTTGGCAGCAACTTTAAGATGACCATTTTCAGATACAGAATTGATCTGGTCTCTGGAAACTGGCCAAGGTTCCAGAAACAGGAATTCTTGACATTAATGAATCTTGATTTACAAGAAACAAGTAAGCTCAATCTAACACTTGGCATGAGAGCATAAAACGGAACTTTTTTTGGGTCCTGGCTTTGGTGTTGCAGTCCAGATGGCTGACAGGATGGTTGGACCAAGTCAGGCAGGGCAGAGAAGCCGTCCCCAATACATCAGTTCCCTGGAAGGGACAAAAGAGGATCGAACCTATAAACAGAAAGAACCTGTAAACTAGGACAACTCCCAGTTTCCCAACGAAAACGGGACATGAGACCTAGAAGAAAACTAAAGGTTTGGAAGGTTTGGAAGGAAAAATTGACCGTCCCCATCCCCCATTCTTCCTTTCCAGGCCAAGGCGAGTGTGACAGGCATTCCGTTCCTTCTGCTGCCCTTGGGGGCTACTCCCCACACACCGGAGGAGCGGGAACCGGTATCCAGACTCGATTAAAAGTTGGTGGGTTTGAGAAGCACCCAGGACCCGAAGCAGATGGTCACCCTATCACTCCAGACACCAAAGAGAGGTTTCGGGGCCTGGTTCTACTTCCTCCCCACACTCCTTCAGATGGGGAAAAAAAAAAAAAAGAGAGAGAAAGAGAGAGACTGAAGTGGCGAGAAAGAGTGGCCAGGCTCTCAGAAGCTGAGCCCCCAGCCAAGGCCTCGGGCAGAGGAGGTGGTGGTCGCGCCCCGTGCTCCCAGCCCCATCCCGGAGCGCGCTGACCTTGGAGGCCAGCGTGACAGCCAGGAGCCCCGGGACCCACCCTCGGGACGGGAAGGGACTCCAAGGCCCAGACTGGGGCGAAGCGGGGCAGTCACCTGACTGCCGGACAAGGGTGCCCCCGCCCCCGGCCGCGCGGAGGGAAGTCCCGTCCAGAGGCCAAGCGGCGCCTAAGGTGACCCTGGAGGCCAACATGGCGGCGCGCCCGCGCCGAGAGGCTCTCACCCCGCCCAGACGGGCGATGCCACGATACCTGCGAGCCCCGCCATGGCGCCGCCACCACTGTCGCCGTCGCTGCCGCAGCCTGCCTCCACCTTAGCTCGCCACGGACGCCGCAGGAGCTGGGGAGACGCCCCCTTCGTCTTCTACTCGAGCGGCCCGAGGACCCCGTCCAGGATTGGGGTGTTCTCCGAGGACGCCTGACAAATAAGCCCAAGGTGGGTCTACTCTTGGGCACGCTTCCGTCAGTATCCACCACAAAAGATCCTTTGTGGACTTTCTGTGACTTGAATAAAATTTCGGGACGCTGAGATCTTCAAGCCCGAGGACTTTTTATTCAGGCGTAGCTTGGGCAGCCCCGAACTTCTGGCCTATGGTCCCCCTCATGAATATGCAGCAGATTGTGATCCTTACTCTGTAGGAGCCCAACGTGCGCGCGTCGCTTAGTTGCGCTGATGATCCGGACCCTCCACCCCCACTTCCAACCCCACCCCCAACCCCCAAAGCTCTCGCACCTTGGGATCTGTGTACTTTCGGCAAACTTTCTAATGCCTCTGGTCTGGCCCTTTCAACCGTGGGCAAAGACCCAGACTCAGAATGTGGTTCCTTCTGGGTGATGAAATGGCTTACCCCAGGGTTGTTAAAGTCTGGATGTGTCAATGTGTTCGCTGACTAGCTAATTAGGCACGTTCCTGAATGCTTACTACGCGCAAGTTCAATGCTAGAGGCTAAGGAGGTAGAATTCGGCTCCTGACCCTGATTTTCTCAGTCAAAAGGTGAGAATGAGTGTCAGAACGGAGGAGAGACTGTCACCCAGTAGTCTCTATATATTAACACTTTTAATCATACCAGTACGTAATTAGGCATCGTGGGAAGCACTATGAGACAAAGTAAAGAGAGTTATGGGAAATTAATGAGATCCTGGTGTCTAAAGAGGGGTGAAGGTTGGGGCCTTGAGCAGATTGAGTTCGTGCATTTTGTGAGTGAAGGGGTCTTATTCCAGACATGGAGGTGACATCCCACGGGTCTCTCCAAGGCCACTGGCTTTCAGGATTAGAAAACATGGAGGTGAGATTCAGGATGAGAGACAGGCTAAGCAACCTGAACAGCTTCCCAAACACAAAGTCATGGTGACTCAGACAGGTAGGCTAAGAAGAGATCATATCAGACTGGATGTGAGTGAAGAGCGAGGCACAGGCATTGACATCTACACTGTGGTCTTAAGTATGAAGGGGTGAAGAGCCCTTGGCCAACGTGGAAAAGCCTGAAGACAAGCCACAGAGGATAATCAGGAGTGTGACTTTGAGAAGTTGCAACGGAAATGCCGGAGCACCCTGTCAGTGGGGAGACTGGAGCTCAGAAGGACTGCTGGGGCTTCCTCAGCATATGGGTCATGGTGTTGGTGGGAAGTCAGGGGATGGACGGAAGAAAGGAAAGTGGGCCATGGTGGTCTAGGGAGGAGCAAGGAAAGGAGTTGGAGAAACAGGATGCATTGAGCAGACTTCATTGTCCTCACTATCAATGTTTGGTCATAAAGCAGGGGTTTAAGCAGGAAGAAATGCTCGTGGGGCTGGGCCTCTTGATGCCTGTGGGAGACAAGGGGCACCTCGAATGTGGGAATGAGATGGGTTTGTAGTCTATGTTCTTCATATTGCGAGTTAAAAAGAAAAAAAGAACCCTGTGAATTACTGGCTTAAAAAGGAACGAGTGGCAGACAAATGGAGTGGCTTGGCAGTGTCGAGGGGCGCGCGGGGGGTGGGGTGGGGTGGGTGGTGGTGTCCATTCCATCTCTCTGTTGTCTTTCAGTTAGTGTCATGCTCACAGGTCACATCTGAGTCAAGGCCTGACTGTGACCATCTTGTTCAGTTCCTTATGGGCTACAGGATCAGTGTACCTGTACCCAGTACTTCTGTCATCGAACAACAGAAGAAAACAGAAGATCAGGATGTTCTTGATTAGATGAAGAGGGATCTGATCATGGGCAGGGTCGGGGCAGCTAACCTTCTTAGGCACTGCTGATGGCAGAGGGAGGTGGTACAACCACTTTAGAAAACTGTTGGCATCTTCCTGTTCTCAACACACCCCTGTGCTGGGCCCAGCTTCTCCATGTCTATGGACTGTCTGGGTCTCCCTGAAGACTTAATGGAAGACTGTCGTTAACAGAAGGATACCTAGTTCTGCTGGTCTGGAGACGATCCAGTATCCATCCACAGGAAAATGGACCACTCCTCGGTGTAGTGCTTAGCCTTTGGGATTCATCTGGCACTCGATCACCATAGCTTCTGCTTGGGAGGTTCAAAGATGTTTCTGAAACATTTGGAAGAATCTGTACTGAACACATACAGGTTCCTTATCATTCTCTTAAAAAGAAACATAATGGAGTAATTGCTTATATAGTTTGGGCTCAGCCATGGAGAGCTGGGGTGAAGTACATGGGAGGATGTGTGTAGGTTACCTATAAATGCTGCACCATTTTATGTGAGAGATTTGAGCATCCTCATATTTGGGAGTTTTGAAACCAATCCCCTCCTAATTTGGAGGGACATGCATATTTTATGCACAAATGTAACAAGCTACTGGCAAATGAAATACTACAGATTAATCTGACACACAGGATGTGGGTTAAAAGGAGCCAGGCCCAAACTAAAGCACGCTGCATGATTCCACCGGTCTAGTTCAAGGGCAGGTGAAACTGATCTATAGTGATAGCAATCAAATTAGTGGTTTCAGGAGCTCAAGAGAAGAAGGGAAGGAGCAAAGACTTGGCTTGCGTAGGTGGTCTCATGGGGGAAAACACCCATCAAGTTAGTCCTAAAGCCAGGGAACTTTATATAGGTTATTCCTCAAGGAAAAACCAGGAAAGGAACATTTTAAGGACTCCAAATAAAGATGGGGAAGTATGCTTCTAGCACTTTCTAGGCAGGTGGGCAAAGGCAAAGCCCCACTGGTCAACTTTCTTATGGGAGCTCTGCAAAGCTGGAGGCAGGCGTGGGTTCCAGCCTCTGCTAGTCAAACCTGGTTCCTTGCATCCTCGTGTTTGCCCCACTTAGAGTCCTCCTGGGATTTCAAATGACCCAGAAGCCCTTTCTGCCTTAAGATTTGACTAAGTTGACCTTAACTTCCTACCAAGGTCTCCCGAATCATCCCCACCCACTGACACCCAATCAGAACTGCTGCTCTCCTCAACTCTACACCCTCTGAAACTTGCCCTTTCCTTTGGGATCCCTGCTCCCTTTAGACATTTTTTTGCCTTGAATTTGGTCCACGCCGTCCCTCCCTTGGGCCTGCACTGGCCTCTTTGTTCTGACTCCTGCTGAACCCAGGACAGTCCTTGTGATGGTCAGTTTTGTCCTCATGATCTAGCATCACCTGGGAAGAGTCTCAGTGATGGACCATCTAGATCAGGTTGGCCTGTAGGCATGTCTGTAGAAGATGGTCCTGATCGCCTTAATATGGGAAGACCGGGCGGCACCATTTCCTGTTTTTGGAGCCTGGATTGTTTACGTAGGGAAAGCTAGGCAAGCACTAAGCTTGTAATGCATTCTACCCTTGACCGTGGATGTGTTGTGACCATCGGCTTCAAGCTCTTACCACCCTGATTTCCGTGCCGCAGACTGTAACCTAGAGTTTTGAGTCACACTAACCCTTTCTCCCCTAAGTTGCTGTCAGTCAGGTTTTTTCTGATGCTGTTTATCACAGCAATGGAAATCACAGGCATCCTTCACACAACAGCCAGGAGAATCTTGCTGAGATGACTCTGTTACTCTTCCTTTGGAGCTGGTGTTCCCTTCCTCCAGAGAATCTTGCTGAGATGACTCTGTTACTCTTCCTTTGGAGCTGGTGTTCCCTTCCTCCATAGTCACTTGTCAAAGGTCCTCCCTATCAGCCTATTGAGCCCTAAGACCAGTGGTACCTCCCCACCAAGCCTTTGCATTCAGTTAGCAAATGCCGCCCCACTGGGCTCCTGCAGTACCCCAAGCACCACTAGCTAGTCAGGGTGCAGTTGTTGAGATGGGTGGTAATGCAGACTCACTTCCTTTGCCCGGTGACCCCACTGGAGCTGGAGCCTGAGTACGCTGTATTAATTACTTTTCTGTTGCTTCGGTAAGACATCATGACTCACAGCGACTTAAGGAAGACTTTATTTTGGCTTACGGCTCCAGGGGCTCTAGAGTCCATAATGGAGGGGAAGGCTTGGCAGCAGGAACAGGAAGCTGAGAACCACATCTCAGTCACACACACACTAGAAATAGAGCAGCAAGCTATAAATTGTCAGCATCTACCCTCAGTGATGTACTTCATCCAGCAGGGATTTGTGTCCTAAAAGTTCCCAGTCCAACCCAGACAGTGTCAAGTAAATACACGAGCGATGAGGATGCTTCTTGTTCAAGCCACGGCAGAAGGGCAGTTTGGGGCCTGGCAGAAGAAGAAGGTAGTAAGTGGTGAATGGGTGTGCAATGGACATTATTTATTTTGTTGTTGCTGTTGTCTGCTTATTTTGAGACAGGGTTTCTCTCTGTAGCCCTGGCTGTCCTGGAACTCTCTCTGTAGACCAGGCTGGCCTCAAACTCAGAGGTCTGCCTGCCTCTGCCTCACAAATGCTGGGATTAAAGGCGTGCACCACCACCACCCAGCTTGTAATGTACCTTATAGTAGTAGACTGTTTAGTGGTAGAATGATAAGAAGCTGGCTCTGAAAGTGGGGTTTCCTCCCATTTCAGACCCAAATATGTTTCTGTTAAATGTCCTCCAAGAATCCTGTCTGGGAGATGGCCACGCCCCTCTAACTCTGACAGTGAGCAAGAACAGCAAAGCAGCCTTAAGTCAAAACAATGTATTCTTGAGAACAGCTGGAAAAGTAACCATTTCCAGTGATGTTACTATGTTTATCCCATGATGTGAAAGCACCTGCAGCGGAGACAGGAAGCTGGACGCTCGGCTAGGGAGAGAAAGCGCAACTGGGAAAACCCACCAACTGCTTCAGCTTCCTAAAGCTTTCTGCCGGATGTTTTGAGCACCCAACTTGATAATGTCTTGATGTCTATCTTGCTGGACTTGCTATGTTTTCATTTTTGCTACATTCTTAACAGACGCACTCAAAATTGAAAGCATAGCTGTGGAAGGGGCTTCTCCAGACCACGTAGCGCATAATGAAAGACCAAACTCCACCCTTTTTGTTGTTGTTTTTGATTGTTTTTCCTGGATTGTTTGTTTTGAGACTGGCTTGGAATTCACTGTATAGCCTTTATAGCCTCAAACTCATGATCCTCCTTCCTCAGCCTCCTGAGTGCTATTGAGTGTCACCATATTCAACATCCCCCCCTTTCTTATTTGATCCCCAAGCCTCTGATTGCCTAGTAACCAGGGTCATAGAATTCAGTTAGAATGGGATTGCTTGTTTGGGACTCAATGACTAAGCCTCAGGAAACTTATGGATAGGATACCAGTGTGTAAAATCAGGGTATCTACCTTCCCATGCTAACTGTGCACTGCACAATTCTGGTTTCTCAAAGTCAGCATGACTTTCTTACCAAGAATTAGATCCAGGAAATTGGACCTGTACTGGAACAATAAATTAAAGGCACCAAAGGAGCTATGTGGCATCAAATGATTAAAATGTAGCCAGAAAATTTGCCAAGGCAATCAAAGATGTGTGTGTGTGTGTGTGTGTGTGTGTGTGTGTGTGTGTGTGTTCTGGATTAACACAGACTGCAACTAGAATGCTACAGCTTACTTCCATTGCATACATACTAGCTGTGTGTCTGCAAACACATTAATGAACACCTCTGTGACTTTTTTTTACCCCATCTATAAAACAGGGAAGGAAACATTAGCCCTTAGCTGATACAGCCATTAGTGGGGCTCAATGAGTTCATATTACAAAGTGCTTAGAATAGTTCCTGTCCCTGGCACTCACTGTCACCTGTCACTAAGGGTTGGCTGCACTGTGGAAGCCCCAGAAGGGAAGTCTGCTTCTCCTCTGCTGTCACTGCAAATGTCACTGAGACCGACTTATATATCTGACTTACAAAAGAAAGAGGTTTATCTGGCCCCTGGATCTAGAGGGTGGGAAGCCCCAGAGCATCATGCTGGCATCTGTTGACAGGTAGGAAGAGCCTTCTTCCTGGATTATAATGGAGGGGGCAGTACTGGGAAGGACTGAGCTAAGAAACTAGGGTTTCTCTTCCTGTTCTCAGCTACAAATGCCTCTGTGAAGACCTTCCTCTTATAACCCCATTTGAGTCTAACGACTTCCCTAAAGCCTGGCCCCATGAATTTACCAGATAGCCTTTGAATGTGGGAGGCTACGTTTTTCATATGTGACCTTTAGGGACACACATCCAAATGCAGTAGCCCTTTTCAGTGCTGGCCTCCGCTTTCAGGTGGGTAGGCCCCTTTGCTCAGTCTTAGGGCTCTCTCCCTTGGGAAGCAAGAAGGGATATTTTATCCAAGTCTGTGGTGACATCTAGTGGTAGCATGCAGAAACACTAGACTTAAAAACCTCTATCCACCTTAAGCTGTTACTGTATACACTTAAGTGAAATGCGTTAGCAAACTTTCAACATAATCTTGTAACATATAGACTATTATTTATTTTATACAAGGTGAAATGTATTCAGGAAAGTGGAGTCTATTGGCTGAGGCTGCACATCTACAGGTGGTGGTTAGATTTGAATCCAGGCCTTAGGGGCTTGAAGTCTGAATTCCCAGACTTTAGTTCTTTTATGCCAGAGAGGACATGGAGATTTGGAGAACATGAAAATTCATAGCCCTGAGCTCACACAGAAAATATATATATATATTCTGTGGGGAGAGTGGGGAGGTAGGGCAGAAGTGAGCTAAGGACCAGGATCTGTCTTGGAATGAGGGCTTGCAACGATTGTGTTGAGGTGGAAGACCTGTCCATGGTGAGTAGCACCAGACCCTGGCTGGGATCCTGGACTGTATACATAAAGAGAGGGACCTGGGCAGCAGCATGCATTCACCCTCTCTGCGCCCTGATTGTGGATGTGATATGCGATACTTCAAGTTCCTGCTGCCTCAACTTCCCCATCAGACAGACTGTGCCCTTACACAGAGCCAGAGTAAATCCTCTCTCCCTTTGTTGCTTTTATCAGCGTACTTTGTTTTGATCTTTTAAAAAATATATTACTTGCAGTGTGTTGGTGGCCCATACCTTTAATCCCAGCACTCGGGAGGCAGAGGCAGGTGGATCTTTGTGAGTTTGAGACCAGCCTGGTCTACAGAGTGAGTTCCAGGACAGCTAGAGTAACAAGGGAGAAGCCCTGTCTTGAAAAACCATATGTGTGTGTGTGTGTGTGTGTGTGTGTGTAGGCCTGTGCACACTCAGACTAGGAAAGGGCACCAGATGCCCTCTGTCACCCACAGCCTACTCTGCTGGCCCTAGTATTCCCCAGTGGGAAGGATGGGCTTTCTTAGAGTGTAAGGAAGGAGGTCTGGGAAGAAGGGAGGTGAGAGTCAGGTCTCTGGTGGACTCATTTTGCCATTGTGCCCCTTGAACTCCTCACTACAGCCTAGGCTGGCCTCAAGCTTGCTATGTCGCCAAAGGTGACCTTGAACATCTGATCCTGCACCCAGATCCTGAGACTAGGGACCACAGGTATGTGCTAGTATGCCTGGCACAGTATCATTTTGGTTAAGGAACTAATTCTCAGTGTTTCCATCCATCAGAGAAGGGCGGGGTTCCTGTCACTCTTCACAACTCCAGACTCATGCTGACAGCCCATCTTGCTCCTTCCCTTGGTGTCTGTTGGTCTCTCAAAGTTAATAGAGTCAAATCCAAGAGCAGGTCCTCACCAACTGCCCCACCTATCTGTCTACACTGTGTTCCCTCCCTGGTGTCCTCCATTCACATAGGTTAAACGCTGTAGTCCTGTGGGTTTGGAATCCCCTCATGACGTGTCCCACCGCCACCGCTGGCCTTTCATCCAGAGTCCTGGGCTGCCAGTGGCCCACTCCAGGCCAAGATGGTGGGGCATGGCAGCCACATGGCAAGGGGTCTTGGGACCATGGGTTTTACTACATCTTTCTGTGACCTTGTCGGGCCTTTGTGAGTTGGCGGGTGGACAGAAAATCCCTCAGGAGCACGCTTCGGTGGGTGTCTCTCCTTCAATGGGGGCTGTACTATGTATATCAAGGATTACAGGTAGGGAGGAGCCCATGACCCTGAGAGAATGCCCATTGGTTAGGACACCCTATGTGGGTGTGGCCTTGCCTGTGTGTGGAGTTTGAGTCTGTGTAATCCAGCCAGCAGGGCAGAGAGGCATGTTTGCTTATCATATCTAAATTTGGCTAGATTTTGGCCAGGTCTAAGGTGTGGAGCAACTAACTCCCATCGTTCTTACCCTCTAGGGGTGACGTGGGGTTCAAGTCAGCTTCAACACACTGTAGCCCTTGGTGCTTTCCATCTTGTCAATGTTTAAAGTTAACTGCACGGCAGCTCTAGAAGCCAGCAGCTCACCAGGTCTACTGCTGACGCCCAACAAAGGGGCCAGTGTAGATGTCTCTTGCCGTCTCTGGTTCCCAACTACAGCACCACAAGACCTAGCAGCTAGTGTAGTTTGTTAGCAATAACATCAGTGTCCCTCTCTCCCAGAGGTCAACCCACATCTTATAAGATTGCCTACAAGCTGGCTCCGAGCCACCACTACTCATCCCCTACACCACGGATTCCAGGCTTCTTATAATCATGTGTTCTGGCTGTTTCATCTGTGGGAATGCTCTTCCCACAGTCACAGCCCCTCCTATGCAATCTGTGGGGTATGCTCAAGTGTGATCTGTTGAAGAAACTGACCTTGACCCTCCTTTCTGGCCTTCCCTGACATCCAGGTGTTCTCCCCTTGCTCCATTTCAGCCTGGTAACATTTTATGTAATTGGTTTATTTAGTATACTGTTCATCCTCTGTCCCTACCCAGGATAAATTCTGTTATGCCCAGATCGGGAGGTCCCTCCAAACACCAGGAGTCCAAAATCATATGCAAAAAGCAAGGGGACTTTTATTCTGCAGAGCAAACTTGCATGCTGGGGTCTGGCACCATGCAAGATGGCTGACGAGCCAGAAAGCCTGCCACTCGGGTTTTTAAAGGGAGCAGGGGATCTCTCTGATTGGTCAGAACCCAGGCACTGGATTGGCTCGCTAAATGTTACGAGGAAACAAGGGTTTCTGGGAAAGCGAATACTTGACATTAAACAGAGGAGAGGTCAGTACCTTTACCACTAGGGGCGCTCAGCCTCTCAGTTCTAGATGAGCAGGGGCATTTTCTTGTTATAATCATGGATGTAACTCCTATTCCTAGCAGAGTGTCTAGTGAAATAACAGGTACTCAGAAAATATTACTGAATGAATGAATGAAGAACGAATGAATGAAACAGGGGCCTTCTTGAGTAGATCTACATGGAAGGAACCCTTCTTGCTGAAGATTGCTTTTTATTTACTTATCTTTTTTTGTAAAGAAACTTTTTAAAAAATGTTTTATTTGTATGAATGGTCTATCTGGAAGAGGGCATCTGATCCAATTATAGATGGTTGTGAGCTACCATGTGGTTGCTGGGAATCAAACTAGGAACCTCTGAAAGAGCAGTCGGTGCTCTTAACTGCAGAGTCATCTCTCCAGCTCCTGTTTACTTATCCTCTAAGATTTATTTATTTTTATTTAATGTGTATGGATGTTTTGCCTGCATCTATGTGAGGCTGTCCTAGAGCTAAGAGTGGGTAGATGTGTGCCTTGAACCCCAGAATTTTTACCCTGAGAGCGGCAGGAGTTTGGTTGCTCCCCACTTTCTTAGCCCTGGCAAAACCCAGCTTGTTGGTCTCTGACTACTGGTTCCAGCGCCGACCCACCGGACGGTGGCTGATGTCCTGCCAGAGGCAGTCTGACCCCGTTAGCTGGCCAGAAGAAGGGGGTTCAGACCTATGTGGCAAGAGGCGTGGGCCCGAAGTAGGGGTTCGGTGACTTCTCGAGAAACTGTCTACTCGCGGACCTGAGAAATGACAGGGCACAAAGAACGCCTCGGAACCCAGGTTTGATGAACACAATACTCGACTTTATTAACAGCCTTTTCCCTTTTTAAGTAACTGTCCCAGAGAAGGCAAGGTCCCGCTATCGGGCGGAAAAGCCTAATTAGCATAGGGCAGGGCGGGGGCACCGGAGGCGGGAGAGCAAGGCATCCATCCAATGGATAGATAAAGCTATACTACAGGCAAACATGTCCCTTTAGCTTCCATGAAGCAAGCAAGTTATAACTAATATTTTGGCTAGGGACCTTCCTGGACTAGGAGAGGAGAAAGTTGCCAAGCGTCTCTTCCCGCTTCACATTTCCAGGGAGCCAGGGCACTTTCCGGCCTCAACTTCTACTGCTCTCCAGCCCCAGAGGTCCCATACCAGCTAAATTCTAAATACTGCTTGCTTCACAGCAGGTCGCTAGCAAAGGAATGTGGCTTGGTTGGTGCCTATGTGTTCCAGTTGTAGCTGGAGGCCTAGGGCTGAACCCATTTTCTGATAAGGTCTCTTCCTCTTTTCCCTGTGGGACCACACCTTATGCAGAAGGTGATTTTTTTGCAGGACTTTGTCCCTTAGACAAAGAGCTCCACATGCAAATGGAGGAAGAAGAGAATGTGACTGAGCCACCATGTCCAAGGCCTCCATATTGAAAAACTATAAAACATTGCTGCGAAAAGCTAAACATCTAAATGAAAGCGGAGGTATACAGTATGCATGGATTGGAAGGCTCAACATGCAGAAATTGTTTCTCACCAAATTGATCTTCAAGTTAAGCACAGTCTCAGGCAAGCTTTTCAAAGACTTTTCTACGGAAGCTGACGACATAATTACACAGTTCTGTGGAATGGACAGGGTATGCAGAATACAGGCCAATGCAAGGGATGAATCTTCCTTTCCACAGTGTCGGTTTCCATTGCACAGATTTAGTGTGTGTGTGTGTGTGTGTGTGTGTGTGGCTAGGCATAGTGGCACACACCTTTAATCTCAGCACTTGGGAGACAAAGACAGGCAGAGCTCTGTGAGTTCAAGGCCAACCTGGTCTACGTAGTGAGTTCCACAACAGCCAGAGCTACTTAGTGAGACCCTATCTCACAAAAATGTATATTTTTTGGATAAGGTCTCTCAACTATGTATCTTCTTCCCTGGAGATGACTAATTCTCCCACTCTCAGCATTCTTTAGTTGCCTGTAGTTCTTTGTGTGAGGTTGAGGCCTCGTAGGCTCCCTTTCCCTCTGTCCACATTGAGTACTGGTGTGATCCTTGTTCAGGATCAGGTTTGGGCAGCCATGGTGGTGAGACTTTATGGCTCCAGTTTCTGACTAGGAGACACAATCTCACAGCCAAATCTCCTGTTCTTCTGGCTCTTCAAACCTTTCTGCCCCCTCCTCTGCAAGGGTTGTGGTTTCCGTAATGGTCTCCATCTGTTGCAAAGAGAAGCTTCCTTGATGAGGGATGAGGACTATGCTTATCTTATGGCTATAGACACAAATATTAAGATTTTCTGGAGAAGCAACAATCTTGTCCCAAGTTATTTTAAATTGATAGGAATATAACCTTGGTCTTACAGATTAAAAAAAACACACACATGCATACACACACACACACACACACACACACACACACACACACACACAAAGAAACAGAAGAAACTTTCAGCCCGTTTTCCCCATTTAAATTTGTTTATATAAATTGTTGTGGTACTAGACTTGAACCAGTTCATTTGTGTTGGGCAAGGGTTCTACCACTGAGCGGTCTCTTGTCTCCCTATTTTAAACCATGATGTCTCATTTTACATCATTTTATACTGTCAATCTCTTAACAAATCAGTGTAGTTATCTTCCATGCTAAGCACATAGGTGGCTTAACCCCCATGTTTACAATGTAGTGAATAAGAATAACATAATAGAATGTAGTGAATAAGAATAAATATAAGAATAAATGTAATGGAATGGAGTAGATAAGAATAATGTAGCAGCATAATAATGTAAAATGTGATGACAAACACTATTGAAAAGCCAAATGTGAGTAAGCAATATTAAAGTCCAGAAAGTGGGCACTGGACACGCCCTGAGGTACCCCAGTGCCTGTGTGCACATCTGGACAGTACTGATAAAATTGACCATGCCTGTACGCCCACAGTGTGATTGGCTGAATTTAGCTTAAAAACCCTAGTCAGCTCAGCACGCCGCTCTCAAGTGCCTCCGGAGATGCTGCCGCTCTGGGGACCAACCGAGGCTGCGTCCTGCTAACTGAAGACTCATTGCAGAATACCAGACCAGTGTTCCAGTCTTGCTGAACTGAAAGAGGAAGTCAGCTGTGGACCACACAGCGCTGCCGGACAGATCGCGAGGCTTGCCTGCGTCTGAGGCCAGACTAGGAGAGGTATTGGCGTGACTGTGTGAGTGAATGTGTGTGATAAGCATAGAATAAAAATTCTTTGTGGAACCAATACCGCCTCTGAGGCTTCTTCCCGCCTGATAAGATCTCGCTCTCGACGTCAGCATAGTCTGAATTTGTCTGTATTCACCCCTACAAGTAAGACTTACCCTTCCAGATGTGCTTATTTGTTGCTTAAGATGTTGTACCTGCTGAACATACTTAACATGTTGCTGAACCCAGTCCTGGGACCCTTAGGGGCTGGGTGAGCTTGCGCAGAGTCAACGACACAGACCCTGGGAGTCAGGTAAGAGGCCGAGGCAGATTCTTTACTCCAGGAGGAGGAAGCGCCCTTCTACTGTTAGGGCAAGCCGGACGGGTTTCTAAGGAACCACGAGACACGAACCGCTGCAACATACATGAGGCATTTATTGATTACCGGCGCGCGTCCGGGTCCCGCCTATCCCACGCAGGAGATGAGCATGGCGGGCCCCGATCCCTTCCCCCCCAGCCCTTTTATGGGGTTCAGGGGAAAGGGGTCTGGGGATGGGGGCTCGTGCAGCTTTGATTGGCTCAGAGCTCTCTGTTAAACTCATTGGTTGGGAGTTTCGCCCACGGGATCCAGGGGGGCGTGGTCAACCTGTGCCCTTGGACTATCGGTCCTTGAGACAGGGTGGTTCCTGGTATGCTGGGGAAGGACGAATCCTGCTGATAAGCTTAATGGTCATTTCCCTGTGGGTGGGGAGGAGACTGAAGAGTACTGTTAATGGCTGTACTTGGGAAGGCATTTCTCAATAGGAGGCATTTCCCCCTATATGTGACTGCATTCCTAGGCTTCATATTTTTTTAAATCCTTTCACTACCTTCTGCCCAGCGTCCCATTGGCTCCTGGACTGCAGGCTGCCATTGTGGCTCTTTCGCATTGGCTTGCATCTCTCCACATCATCTGTCTCTGGATCCATCAGCAGGTTTTCAGGTTGGCTTGAACAGGAACTCTTAACTGCACATGCGTCAAAGGTGGGCTTATCTCTGGCATGCCGGGGCATGTCCAGGGGCGATCCTAAGTGGGAGTTGTTTGGCAAACCGCGCATACACGCTGTTTAGCGGCAGGCCTTGTCCCTGCTACACTTACTGACACTTGTTTCTCAGGGTGGTGATGTCTTCTCTCAGCTTTCCTGGGTGTGTTTTTCTCTTTCCTTCATTCCTGGTAGGCTGTTGGTCTGGGCAATGTTGGTTGGCAGAGTCTTTCCCCAGCCCACTAGATACACCGTCGCCCTCCTTCCTGGCCCCAGAATGCTTCCGGTGAGAAATCTGCTGACGGGAAAATTGCAAGTTCAGTATGTGCTTTTCACTTCTTTTTTCTTCTTGCTTTGGGACCTTCTCTTTGTTTTTGATCTCTGAGAGCTTGAATCCATCTGCCTTGGGGTTCATTTCTTTGGAGGTGGAACAGACCAGGGACTTTTAACCTCTGTGTAGTTGGAGGATGGTTGGCTTTGAAAGGATTTAAGAAATATAAAACCTAGGAATTCACCCGAGTGCTGGCAGTCACGTGCAGGGGAGATGCACCCGAGTGCTAGCGGTCACGTGCAGGGGAGATGCACCCGAGTGTGCTACGTGCAGGGGAGATGCACCCGAGTGCTAGCGGTCATGCAGGGGAGATGCACCCGAGTGCTAGCGGTCACGTGCAGGGGAGATGCACCCGAGTGCTAGCGGTCACGTGCAGGGGAGATGCACCTGAGTGCTAGCAGTCACGTGTAGGGGGAGATGCCTCCTATTGAGAGATGCCTTACATTAACAGTACTCTTCAGTCTCCTCCCCACCCACAGGGAAATGACCATTAAGCTTAACACCTATCAGCAGGATTCTTCCTTCCCCGGCATACCAGGCGCAACCCTGTCTCAAGGACGGCTAGTCCAAGGGCACGGATTGACCCCCCCCCATCCCACACGCTGCAAACTCCCAACCAATTAGTCTAACAGAGAGAGCTCTGAGCCAATCAGAGCTGCACAAGCCCCCATCCCCAGACCCCTTTCCCCTGAACCCCATAAAAGTGCCTCGGGGGAAGGAATTGGGCCGCCATGCTTGATCTGTGTGGGACCCGACACGCGGATAACAATAAAGCTTCATGCGTTTTGCAGCGGTTCAACTGACTCATGGTTCCTTAGAAGTCTGCCGGCTAGCCCTAACAGCCTCTCCCTGCAGGACCCATGCTTCCTCTTTAGTGGCGGCCAGTTCCTTCCCTGAGGGCAAATGGCTTTCCTTCTGCCCTCCTTCGGTCCTTTACCTACAAACAGCAGGTCTTTGATTGAGAGCTGGGGACTAGGGTTTCTTGACTCTCCTCTAGGAGCTTTTGCACTGTAGGGGAAAGACTGGGGATTCATGTCCTGGTACAGAGGAAGGGGGCCCTGGCTCCTGAAGGAAAGTGTGCAGGTGATTGTGGTCTCCAAATACCATGTGGGCCTACCCACAGCCTTTAAAAACATGCTAAAATTCTTACCACTTATTATTATTTTTTATTTAATTTGATGTTTACATTTGTTGGCAAAGTACTGTAGGCTGGGATGTCTTATAAATAACAAAAACTTGATTTCCATATTTCTCTGGGGCTAGGGAAGCCCTAGGTGAAATAACCAGCAGGGCCAGGGTTGAAGAGGGCTTCCTGGCTATAGATGGCACCTGTTCTTGTTCCATTCTGTCTCTGTGGCAAATCCCATGATCAAAAATAACTTTAAGAGTGGGCAGGATTTGTTTGGCGTATACTTTCAGGTTACAGTTCATCACTGAAGGACAGCAGGGCTGGAACTCTGAAGCAAGAACTTGAAGGAGAAGATATGGAGGAGTGCTGCTTGCTGGATTGCTTTGCAGGCTCATGCTCAGCTAGCTTTCTTATATAGACTAGGCTAGCCAGCCTAGGGATGGTGCCACCCACAGTGGGCTGGGCAATCCTAGTCAATTAACAAGCAAGACAATCCCCCACAGACATTCCCATAGGCCAGCTTGATCTGGACAATCCCCCAAGTGAGATTTCCCAGGTAACTCTAGCCTGTGTCAAGCTGACAGGCAAAGCTAACCAGGACAGTGCTTTGTAGCCAAGTCCTCACACAGTAAAAGGAGGGAGCTAGCTCTCTCTGGTGTCTCTGCTGTAAGGGCACAAATACTGCTCTTGAAGGCTTTGATCGCCTTCCAAAGGCCCCGCCACTTTGCAACATCGGCAATTCAGTTTCACAAGTGGATTGGGTGAGAGACCAGGGCAGTTGCTTTCTCCTCGGTTGGATCCCTTCCACGGGATGAGTGGTGACTCTTGTGTCTGTATTTGCCCAGGAATGAAGGCTTCTTGTTTTTCTTCCAAGACTGTCTTGTTTTTGTGCTATTGGATAGAAGATTCTGGAAAGCAACTGGGATATAGCAGTTTGTAGGAGGACAGCTCCTTGGGCTAGCCAATCCTGTCTCGTCTGCTTGTTCTTGTCAAGAATAACAAGAATCTAGTGACCAGGACATCCTCGGATAAAGAAGAACTGCTTGTACTCTGTCCCCTCCCCTCCTACACTTTACCTCACCTACACAGGTACCACCACACCTGTCCTACGGGTTTGAGAACTGAGAGGGCTGACTTCTGGGCCTATCCAGTTGCAGTGTAAGTGGGATCTGCACACGAAATGCCACCTGCCTCAGGTCACTGTGTTGAACCTTGAAAGACCCAGTAGTTGTGACGCCTGGGCTTTTGTTGCCCCTTGCTGACTGGAGATCACAGATCACTTCATGTGGAGAGAGAGAGAGGGGGAGAGAAGAGAATAAGTGTGAATGTATATGTGTAAGTATGTGACAAATTTATGTGTATGTATGTGAGAGAGTTTATATATGAGAAAATATATATGTGTGTGTTGAGTGTGTGTAAGAGTGTGAGTGTATGTTGTGAGTGTGGGAGTGTGTGTGTATGTCGTGAGTGTGTGTGAGAGTGTGTGTGTATCAGGATACTTCACAGAGAGCAGGCTCCCAACAGGGGTGGAACTGGTTCCTAGAGCATCTTGAACGGGCCCTCTAGTGGGTCCCAATGCTTCTACAAGCTGGTAGTCACGCTTCAGACTCTGATTTGCTTGGTGGCCATGTAACCTCAGTTCTCTGATAGACTCAAGAAAAGTTACAAGTTACTATTCTGTAGATGAATTCATCCTTTCCTCTTATCTGGAAGAGGGCACGCTCCCCACAGCTTCCCATTTCTTGGGGAAGCAGAACCCAGTGTGAATCAATCTCTTAAGATCAAGGAACTTTGATTTGTTTCTAACAAAACAAACATACGGGGCCTCAAATGAAGACAATAGCGTATACAATGTTTCCAAAGACAGAGAGGTCCACACACCTGCAGAATCTGTGCTTAGAAAGTAACAAAATGATGAAGAATGAAACCAGAGATCTAAGCAGCTGACTGTGCTTATGGATCAGAAGAATTAACATAGTAAAATGTCTCTCCCCAAATGATCTACATTTTCAATGCAATTCCCATAAAAATCCCAGAAAAGGTTTTCTGTAGGCACAGGCAAATTTATTTTAAAGCTTATACAGAAAGACACGCACCCCAGATAATAATGCCCAGGAGATCAGAGTGGGAGGAATAACTTGGATCAATCATTATAGAAATTTAGACAGTGCTGCGCCGGCAGAGGGGTAGAGACAGGATGGACAGGTGCACGGCTCAGGGGCAGGGTGTGCGTTTGGCCGCTGTGTGAGGCTCTGGGTTCCATCCCCAGCAATCCCATCTCAGGAACAGGAGGGGAATGGAATAGAACAGAGAAACCCAAGCAGCAGGGTGTGATGGTTGCTCACCTGCAAGCCCAGCACTCACTCTGGAAGCAGAAGCAGAAGCAGGTCGACGGAGAGTTAAAGGTCGACCTCAGCCACAACGTGGGCACACAGACTCTGTCTCAACTCCTCTCCCAGTGTGTGTGCATGCTTGGAGAAGCCTGAGGTTGATATTGTGAATCATCCTCCATTGCTCTGCTACCTTCTTCACAGAGGCAGGCTCTCTCAATCCATCCTAGAGCTTGCCGATATGGCACGTACACTCCCTCGTGTTGTGCTGGCTAGTTTTACTTGACACAAGCTAGAGTCATCTGGGAAGAGGGAGCCTCAACTGAAAAACTAATCCCTCCAGATTGGCCTGTGGGCGAGACTGTGGTGCATTTTCTTGATTGATAACTCGCGTGGGAGGGCCCAGCTCACTGGAGTGACATCACCCCTGGGCTGGAGGTCCTAGGTGCTATAAGAAAGTAGGCTGAACATCAGATGAGTGAGCAAGCCAGCAAAAAAAAAAAACTCCTCATGGCCTCTGTGTCACTTCGGCCACCAGGTTCCTGCCTTGAGATCCTGCCCTGACTTCCCTCAGCGTTGTAAGCAGAAATAACCCCTTGGTTTTTGGTGATAGTGTTTTATCACAGTAATAGAAACCCTAACTGAAACACATATACACCCACACATGCACACACACACACACACACACACACACACTTGCAAATGGTAAACTTTGATGGAAAGGTTTGTTTCAGCTCATGGCCCGGGCCTAAGGAGGAGGGGCTATCTCTGCAGATGGTTTTGCTGACAGAGTGCCCCTGTGGTGTGTGTGAGACACAGGGACAGGGGGAGACTCGGCCACACCAGCTCTTCCAGCAACCCACTCTCAGGAGAGACCATTAACTTCATCCTCCAATCTCACAAAAGTCCATCTACTGGCAGAGGGTGGAGCCCTGGCCACCTCTTGATGTAGATATCCTAATAGATCACTATGAGGATTAAATTCAATGTAAGTTTCTGGGGCAAGGCATGCTGACACCACCCACACAGGGGTGTGTGGTTTCATTTCTCTCTCATGCTAGTAGTAATTGCTGGGTTATCAACTAGCTTTACCTGTGTAGGTGCTTATCCTCCCCCTCCCCCTGCCACCCCCCCCTCCGTGTGTGTGTGGGGGGGCTCCCTCAATATTGATATCAGGCATCTCCCTCCATTCTCCTCTCTGTTTATTGAGGCAGGCTCTCTAGCTGGACCCAGAACTCTCTAACTCCTCCTAGCCTACTTAGCCAGCTTGCTCTAGGGATCCCCTGCCTCTGCCTGCTGTACTGGAATTACAGGCAGCGATCTCATCTCAGCTACCTGACTTTTAGGGTTTTTTCCTCCCTCTCTCCCTCCCTCCCTCCCTCCCTCCCTCCCTCCCTCCCTCCCTTCCTCCCTTTCCTTCCTTCCTTCCTTCCTTCCTTCCTTCCTTCCTTCCTTCCCCTCCCTCCCTCCCTCCCCCTCCCTCCTTCCTTCCTTCCTTCCTTCCTTCCTTCCTTCCTTCCTTCCTTCCTTCCTTCCTTCCTTCCTTCCTTTCTCCCCCTAGCTCCCTCCCTCCCTCTCCCCTGCAGGTTGAAATTCCCGAAAGAAGAGCACCCATAGAACCTGAAACCACAGCCTGAGTGAGGGTTGCTGAGATGTTGAGATGTGCAGCGCCCCTGCCTCGTCGCTTCTCCCTTGTGAGGCCTGGTCCGGTCTCCACCCTCCCACCCCAGGGGAACTCAGGACACAAAGCCTGTAGACACCCCAAGCCATGCATTCAAGTCCTACCACCAACGGTACCATTTTGCTCTGCGAACGCCATCTGTCCAAGTAAAGGGGGGCTGGCATCGTGCATACGTCTAGAGTGGTTTGGACCTCTGAGACCAGTGAATGTTTTTGTGTGTGTCTGCGAGTCACTCGACCATCGAGGTTCGGGACTTGCAGCGCAGCAGGTAGGCTGGAACTTGCGCCCCCTGTCAAGTAAAACAGGGCCTCGGGCAAGTGGAGAGCCCGGCCTGCGAGTTCGCCGCTCTCCAGCAGGGGGCGCCCACGCTCCGCGGAGAGGCTGCCGTGGGAGGAAGGGCCCCGCTTAGACTGGCTCAGGTTACCATTTCTCTGCTCAGAAAAAGAAAGTGAGATTGTAGAGGAGACTGCTTAATCTTTTAAATCCCAGCTCTATAACACCAAACCTCTCTTTAGACTTCATGAGCGTGGGAGGGAGTGCTTTTTCCTAGCTGGGTTGCCTGGAGCCACTCAGAGGCAAGGGCTTGGACTCAGTTATCTCTGCCCCTTCACAGATCTGAAGCTGCCAGGAAGAGTGTGAGCTAAGGTAAGGGCAAGCCTGAAGTTCTAAACCCTCCCCACTCCTGTCCCTTCTTCTGTAACATGAGCATGCTGGGAAACAGATAACCTCCAGCTACCCTCTTCCATTTCGACTTCATCCTCTCTCAGCCCAGAGGTTTCAGAGATGGCGGGGTGCATTCCAAGGACTCACTGCACATTGTCCAAACACACCGCACCCAGATCTGCCAGTTCCAGGATTTGTGTATCGGTAGGGTGGTGGGACCGTGATCCGAGCCAAAGGTAGGTATCGTTCCCGTCCTTGGCAGCCTGACTCTCAGAATATGCTGGGACAAATCAGATTCTGCTCTCCTTCTCTTCCAGCCCCCACCGTGGGCCAGGCCTTCTGCTGCCTCCTGGGAATAAGACTTGAAATAGGGAAGCCAGGCTCTGTCCCAGGGACTGTGCTTTCCAGGGATGGGGGAGATGGTCTAACTAGTACTCACCAAACAGTTATAGGTGGTGATGACGGCCGCCACAGAGCGCCTAGGTGAAAAACTCTCTTGAACAAGGCAAGGACATGAACATCTTCCATACCAGCGTGTGGGAGGCTAGGACTGAGAAATCACAAGTTTGAGGGCAGCCTGGGCTATATAGAAAGATCTTATCTTTAAAAAAAAATTGACTGATTAACTGAGTGAGCGAGGAAAGGCTAATGATGCAGCATTTAAGCGGTGAGCTGGAAGATGACACGGAGTCAGCCATACCGAGGCCAGGCAGGCAGGAGTGACACAGGCAGGTAAGGAAGGATCAGAGTCATTTTCACGGAAGCTTCTGTTGCTACAGGGTGGTGTCTGACAGGAGCCTGGAGCCCATGGGAAACTGAAGGCATAATTCAGTGGGGTCTCTGGGCAGATGTTACAGCAGGATTGAGAGGGAGGGGACAGGCAGGGATGCTGGCTGGTGTGCAGAGGTGCCCTTGACCAAGTGGGAGGGGATTGGCATGAGCTGTAGGCAGGAATGGAGGCTGCTCAGAGCAGGATCTTGGACCCTGCCCTTCGTCCTCTGCCCTGCCCTTGGGGTGGGTGGGTTGTGGTTCTGCAGGCAAGCATAGGCTCCAGATCCCAGCCTGGCTTCAGATCGCCCTGGCATTTTGGCTCCATCCCTGTGCCCGGATGAAGCTGAGAATATCTCAGCTGCGCTAACTCATGGAAAACCCTACCAGAGAGCTTAAGATTTGTACCCACTAGGACTCTGGTGACCTCTGTCCTCCCCTTCCAGATCCAGGTGGGGGCTGAGGCAGTGGGGGGTAGTGGGGTGGAGAATTCCCAGACAACAAAGCATCTTTTTCTTTTGACCTCATTTCTAAATTATTCTTACTACAGAGGGCAACATAGTTCTTTTGTGTCCGAAAACTGGCTGAAGGGCACCACCCAAGCACAGCAAACAGAGCAGAACCCATCCTTGGAAGCAGAGGGAGAGAGGCCCATGGGACATTGTCATTTCTTCAGCTGCTTTTGTGGGACTTGACTTTCAGGTCTCTTCTCTGTTGGTGCAAGTGAGCCTGGCTCAGCCCTCTCCTTCCACTCTGGGAGTGCTCATCTGAGCTCTGTACTCATTCTGCAAGCCAGACCTGCTGAATCCACCTATAAATGAAGCTTTGGGCTTCAGACAGTGCACACAGCTTATCCGGGGTTGCAAAGCAAGCACGTGTCCTTAAACTTCCACGGTATGCTCTGTGGTGGCCACAGGACATGCCACCCTGCTACTCAAATTTATTGTCACAGCAAAACACCTCTAGATAGCAGGGAACTATGGGTGCTCAAGATCATACAAGAAAACACGAAGGTGGGGCCCAGGCACAAGACTGGGGTGACATCTGAGACGCCACCCCTATCCGGCAACAGGATCCTGAGATCTCCCTTTGCTGATGTGGGAGCCTTCGCTTTCCCCAAAGTCAGCTATTTCTCCCCGGAAATGCCTGGGAAATGTCGGTGGTAGGCCCTCCCTCCTCCCTTGAGTCGCATAGCAGCTCAAATATATTATACATATTAAAAGAATATATTCTCTGGCAGCCCTGAAGGGGATAATGAAACCTATATATATATATCTATATATTTATACACAATGGATTGGCTGGGAATGCTCCGAATATCCCTCCAGCTGTGGCAATCCTTTGATGTATGGGGCAAGCCTGCCGCCTCTCCACCCAGCGCCTGGCGGGAGACATTAAAGATTTAAAAAAAAGGAAGGAAGGAAGCAGAAGAAGGAGAAGAAAGAGGGTGCAGCTGCTTTTGCCTGTGGCTGTACAGCGGGAAACTGTGTTTAAATATTAAAACCACCCATCACCCGGCCCAGCTGTCTGCCCCTCCAGTGGCCTGGGACTGCATTGGGCCTCCTGTAGATCTGAGAGGCTGCTGTTGAGTCCAGACCTAGTAATGGGGCAGGGTGGGGGAGGTGCTCTGGGGTCCAAGTCAGACGTCACTCGGCCTTCAGGCTGTCTGGGCTTGGCTGGGGAAGGGGGCTGATGTGGGAGTGAGGGAGAGTGCGGGCAGTTGAGGAAGACTTCAGCTTCATTCTGAGGGGTGTTTTGGCACGGTATGACCTTGACCTTACACCGTTAGAGATTTAGACTGGATCTGGGAATTTTAGGGGTCTAGAAGTCCTCAGCTATCACATGCCACTTTGGGGCAGCTCTGAGGTGTTGGGGTCCTTCTCTGAGGATCTTTTTATCTCACTGCTGACTCCAGGGCCCCGGCAGGGTCTGACTTCCTCCATGTCCCTGGCGTATGCGGGAGAGGTACTTTGTAGATATCTATCTATTTAAGATCAGGGACACAGGAAGACTCGTGCTCAACAACATGATTGGAGGTGCTCAGAAGTGACCTTCAGGACGGGTCTTGCCAGGGACGAGATGTGGACACTGAAGTAATTCAAACAGAGGCTGCATGAATGAGGAGGCCAGAGAGAGGTTCAGCATCGCTGGGAGCTGGCCGTGACGGCCTTTTCCGCCTCCCACATTTCTTTGATTTTAATTTCTGATGATTATATAGACCTTCAGCCATGGCTGGGGAGAGGGAGAGAGCAAGCAGTTTGGGGGTTCTCCATGCTTGTGGAAAGTGTTGGCACACAGCTTTGCTTCCCGGATGCCTCTTAGGGTGAGTGCATTCCAGGGTTAAAAGACTCACGGTTTATTATGCCATAGGTTTGGACTCACACCAAATATTTTATCCAGGTGAGGACCTGAAGGGGCAGGGATTGGTTTCTGCTCCAGAGGAGAAGCAGGCAGGACTGCCGCACCCAGCCAGTGCAAACCTGTGCAGGCTTCAGTACGAATCTCTGAAAAGCGTTTGTCAGTGATGTTAGTCAGGCATTTGCTCACACAGCCTCTCTTGAAACAAACCTCTAAATAGGATACTTCAGGCCAGGATGCTCCGTGTAGGATTCCAAGGTCTAAAATTTCTATAACTGGACATTTTTGAGTCCCTGTGAGTCAAGAAAGCTTTCCACCAGGGGTGGGGTGGGGTGGGTGGGTGGCACATGCCTTTCTTCCATCTCAGAACTCCAGAGGCAGAGGCAGGAGGACGTCTGTGAGTCTGAGAACAGCTTGGTCTACATAGTGAGTTCTAGGTCAGCCAGAGCAACATAGTGAGACCCTGTCTCAAGAAAAGAAAAGAAAAGAAAAACGGAGGATTGAACCACAGTCTCATGCATGGCAGCTCAGCCTGTATCCCAGTTTTTTTTTCCTCCCCACGTTTTATTTTGAGACAGTCTTGCCACATTGCCCAGGCAGACCTTCAATTTTCAATCCTCCTGCCTCAGCCTCCTGAGGCTGGGATTACCAGCTTGTGCCACTAACCCTAGCAAGCCGAGAAGTCCTTGAAAGGGTGGTCCATGTAGGGGTTTCTGTGGGGTGTGAATATTAGGGTGTAGGCGCTCAGCCACATCTTGAAAGCCTGTTGTTTCTTGGGTGGCACCCACAGGGAAGCATGCTGCAGGACCCATGCAAAAATCACTTCACTCTTTTTTTTTTTAGCTGAGTTTTTTAAATATTTATTTTTATTTTATGTGCATTGGTGTTTTGCCTGCATGCATGTCTGCGTGAGGGCGTTAAATCCCCTGGAACAGGAGTTACAGACAGTTGTGAGCCACCATGTGGGTGCTGGGAATTGAATCCAAGTCCTCTGGAGGAGCAGCCAGCTCTCTTAACTGCTGAGCCATCTCTCCAGCCTGGCACTTTGCTTTTTTGACTTAGAAAAAGACAAAGTGCTTGCTACACCCAAGGACTGGAGCTCAGGAAGGAGTTTGGGAAGGGGGTACATCCATCCATGCCACACTCATTAAACCCCTTCTCCAAAAGATGCTACCAGCGGCACAAACACCCCCAGGACTGGAATCAAATGCCAGCAGCTTAATAATGGGACTCCAGAATCTCTTTATCATGTTTCCATCTCCCTTCATAACAAAAGCTAGTTCCAAGCTGGGTACAGTAGCAGACACCTTTCATCCCAGACCTTCAGAGGCCAAGGCAGGAGGATTATGGCAAGTCTGAGGCCAGCCTGGGCTAGAGGATAAGACCCTATGTGGGACAATACGGAGTGAGTCACAAGCTGTAGCCATGGGGGCAAGTGTTCAATTGGAAAAGGCCGGTGCTGATCCAAGATGACACGTAGGTCACCTTGGAAGATCTGACACTTCTGGGGGGAGGAAGGCACTGAGGGGCAGAGCAGGACAGTAAGTAGGGTGGCAGAGTAACCAGGAGGGTGACCACTGTTCTTTCACCTGGGACTACCCACTGCTAAGTCTGCTAAGGCAGCCATTACCCCAGCCCTCGGTTTGCTCACCAGTGCTCGTCCTCTAGATGAGCAAATTAGCCCAAGAAGCAGAGGACGGTTGGCTGAGAATCTGTCCACGACGCCCTTAGAGTCAGGGAACACCATCAGCAGATCAGAGAGCTAGCCTAGCATGCCTGAAGCCCTGGGTTCCAATCCCAGCACTGCATAAACAGGGTATGGTGGTATAGGTCTGTAGTCTCAGCACTGGGGAGGCAGAAGCAGGAGGATCAGAAGTCGAAAGCCATCCTCAGTTAAATAGTGCATTCGAGGCCAACCTGAACAACACACAAACCTATCTAGTGTGTGTGTGTGTCTGTGTGTGTGTAAGTATGTAATACAACTCTGGGCAGCATTTACATTGTACTAGGCACCGTAAGTCTAGAAATGATCTAGAAATGATGTAAAGCACCAGGAGGATGTGCATATAACCCATGCACATCCTCCTGGTGCTTTATAGATTGCACATCCTTTTATATAATGGCCATGGAAATCCTCATTCTTTAATACTGGGGTGCAGTTTGGAACCAACACCCTGTGGCTATTGAGGGATACCTGTGTCTGTTCATGATCGCACAGCTGCCAGGAGATAGACTGGCAGCACCTGAGCACGTGGAGCATCTGCCTGGAGCCCGGGCCACGCTCAGCAGCTTGCCTAGCTGCTTAGGTCCAGCTCTGAGAGGCAGACCCAGAAACTAACATGTACTACAAAGGTGGGCCCAGGCAAGGCGCCTGGTGAGGCTGTGGGGTTTCCCAGGTGTTGTCGTGTCATGTCGTCCGTCCGTCGTGTGTCTGTCCCCCGCCACACCCCAGTCCTGCATGCAAACTGCCACTGCCACCGATCAGCCCTCTCACACACTGCTGGTGTCTGACCCGAGGTGACCCGGTTTCCACCCCTTGGCCAGGAGGGCGGAGCTCGGGTTTGAGCAGAGGGAAAACGCTTGGAAACCAAGGCGTGAGTCTTGGGGAATTTCTCGCGGGTTCTGACCACCGCGGCCTGAGAATAGGGGACAAGGCGCAAAAGGAAGCCTCAGGAGCCATATCTGGTGGATGACAATCTCCTTTAATGGCTGGCTTTACCCTGTTTATATCTCTTTCCCCAGAGGAGGCAGGATCCCGGTACTCCGGGTGGGGAAGTCCCATAAGCATGGGGCAGGACGGGCACCTGGCCTCATGGTCTTTGCACGGACAAAGACAGAGGGAGGTGTCCAATCAGCCACAGGGCAGACAAACACTTGCCAGGTTACTTTTTGCTCCTGTGAACGGCTTGGGTCCCTCCAGGGCTAAAAGAGAAGAAGCTTGCAAAGTGTCCTGCCAGCCCACCTGAAGGGGCGAGGCACCTTTCTGCTGCTTCAACTACTCTTCAGCCCCAGAGGTCCCACACCCAGGGAAGTGAGGGAGCCATGCAAGAGGATGACTTCAGGAAATGCTCTCCCTGGTGCCATGGGTGTTGGTGGTGGTGGTGGGTGCTGTGTCCTGTAGAGTCTGGTCAGGGCAGCGCTTTCAAATTCTTGCACCTGTCAGTCATTGGCTAAGATGTCAGCCTGATGTTACAGGGACGTTGGGTGCCTGCAGTCCCAGGCGAGGCCTTTGAATGGGGTGACTTGTTAGCATAAAAACGGAGGCTCTGGAGCATATGGAGCATGGAGAGGACCTGAAGTGTGAGGTGACAGCACGGTTCCACAAGGCCTAGGGCATGTGTTCCTTACAGCAGCCCTCGGTGGTATTATTAGGACTTTTCAGGTGGGAAATATAAGGTTCAGAGAGGTGGAATAACATGCCCAGCAGCACTCAGCCAAAGGATGGCGGAGCATGGCGGAGCCCTGGCCCTCTCAGGTCCTGAACTCAGCTCTCTGTCTTCCTCTGCAGGGAAGGGCGATGTGGCTGGAGGGAAGGAGAAGGTGCCATGGGTGCAAGGAGCTGTCAGTAGCAGGGAAGATGTCTGAAGAGTGGGAGGGGGACTGGGTGTGGCAGAGAGAAGTCCACACAAACCTCCCTTCCTCACCCAGTGTCCTCAGCACAGCTCTGCACAAACTAGAGTGACAGGTACCTGCTCTCTCTGCTGTTGAGAGAAGTAGTGCCTGGCCTGCACTTGGCTCGGCAGGGGCCCACAGGGGCTGACAGCAGCAGCTGCTGTCTCTCTGTCGGGCCAAGGAGTGCCAGCTGTGAGCCAGGCTTCGGCCTGGGGGGGAGAAGCTGTGCTAGGCTACCCTACTGAGTCTAGAGTGCTGGAGTGGGCAGTGTACTCGGGAGGGGCCAGGTATGGTGTTCTTCCCATCCTCTGGGCCATTTCAACGTCAAGGCACTCTGGGGGTTATTATTTACCCCAATAAATCCTGGAGAGTTACAAATGGGAATTCCAGAATGGCCAGGTGAGTTCTCTGGGTTGCTCAGTCAGAGAAGCATAATTAGGGCTCCTCCTGTCCAGGAGTGTGTGTGTGTGTGTGTGTGTGTGTGTGTGTGCATGTATGTGTGTGTGCATGTATGCATGTGTATGTGTGTATATACATGTGTGTGCATGCATGTGTGTGTATGCATGTGTGTGTGTACGTGTGTATGTGTGTGTATGCATGTGTGTGTGCATGTGTGTGTGTTTCTGCTCTTGAGTGTGTGGAGAATGACACTAGCTCTGGCTTGCTCATTGTGTTAGTGTATACGAAGTGTCCCACTGACCCGCCCTGTGCCAGGCATGGTAGTGGGGGAACATGGTTGGAGACAGAGAAGGCCTGACCCCAGGATGCCCGCTGCCCCTGAAGAGAGGTTACTCAGTTTGCTTGTTCTCACAATGCTTCCCCTGTTCCCAGAGTGTCAAGCTGGGAGGGGCTGGGCTGGGGTCAGGGAGGCCACCAGAGCTGAGTAGGAGTCAATCAGCAGACAGAGGATTGGGGGGGGGGGAGCTGCTTGTGATCCAGCCATGGGTCAGCATGTGCCAAGGCCAAGGGCTGGAAAACTGGGGCCTCAGGAGGCTCCGTGAGATGGCTAGGTGGCCAGAGAGAAGAGCCAAGGCCACCATGGCTTTGCCCGCGAACCTGGGGAGACATGAATGTGCTTTTAGCAGGGACCATCTTTCCTGCAGGGTGGGGTGTGGACGGAAGGTCAGAGGGGCAGCAGGGCACCAGGAGAGGCTGCCCATATCCAGAAGTGAGGGAGATGTGTGGCTAGGTTAATACTGTAGTGTGGATGGCCTGCGACCTGAAACCTGTGCCCCTCTTTCCCCTCTACTAGCCGATTCCTAGCTGTGGCCAAGGCTTGTGACTGATGAGCTCTATGGTTACTGGCATTGTTCTGGGGTCTCAGGAGTCAAGGCTGGTGGTGCCTGGTGGGAAGACGGTCCCAGGACAGAGCTACCTTCTTCAGCCAGAGAGTGGAGCCAGGCCCCAGACGTCCTGGCTGCCTAGGCAGGGATTCTGGACTGCAATGGACTCCCAATGGAATACTTTAGCCCAGGGAGGGGGGCAAGACTCAGTTAAAAGCCTCTTGGATCCTGACAGGTCTCAAGCCTTCAGAGACCAAAGCAACATGGGCTCCACCACCAACCAGCTCCCACAGATCTTCCAATCTGCAGGATTTCAGGGCCAAGAATCAGCTTTGCCTGCCACTCCGCCCTTTGTAAAGATTTAAGTCACTTCAGGAAGTACTCTTGGTCCACACTGACGGGCAGTTGAGATTGGAACTGTTATCCAGCTAGGATGCTGTGGGCTAGTTATTAGAGGAAGACTGTCCTGGTGTTAATCCAGGACACTGTACTCCGGCCAAGGGGCCCTCTTAGAGGAAGGAAGCATTGCAGGATTACTAGGGAGAGAGGAAAGTGAGAAGATCAGGTAAACTGAGGACCCAAGCAGAACAGGGTAAACGCCCTATTAATAAAAGCCTTAGTCTGTGGTGGCGCTCCTTCACGATCTGTTAACAGTTAAATGAGATTACTGCTTAACAAACGTCTTCACTAACTGTTAATGCCGGGTAAACCGCAAGATACTTGACGAACACCACGGGCAGCCACACTCTTGTCAACAGCAGAGCACACACTGCTCACAGGTCCGTCCACAGCTAATGCGGGCTCCACAGCAGCACCTGAGTGGACAGCCCTCGGCTGCCAGGAGCTGAGCCCAGTGGCTGTCAGGACCAGGCTGGCTTGAAGGAGCCTGGAGAGAAAGGCAGCTTGCCCCATCTGCCCTGCCCGGTGGGGTAGCCATGGTCCCAGCCAGGCTGCATCACCCTCCAGCCCTGTGCACCCCACCCTTCCCACCCGCTGCAGTTGCTCAGCTCAGGACCCTGCGAGTGAGCAAGATGAAAACAGCCAGGATGGGGAATGCATTATGCAGCGGGGCCGCCCCTGCCTCCCCCAGGGGCCTCGCTCCCTCTTTTGTGTCAGAGATGAAAGTCCAGGCAGAAGTGTGGGAGCTGAGTGACTGGCAGCCCCTCTCACCCCTCCTTCCTCTTCGGCTCTTTTCTCCCACTAGCCCCCCTCCCAGCAGTCTCTGTCTCTGGTTCTTTGTACTGCTGCCTGGCTGGCTGAGTCTGCTGGCTTCTCTTCTCCTCTACCTCGTACTCCGGCTGCCTCTCGTATCTGGATCCTTCTCCCGGTCTACCATCTTTTTCAACCTCTTCCTTCACCTCATCTCGGTGTGTCCCTTACCATGCTTCTCTTTCCTTGTCTTGCACCTCGCATCATCCTCCAGATTTCAACCAACCCAAGTACCTCCTCCTCCAGGAAGCCCTCCTTGGCCCCCCAGCCTGTCTGTCCCTGTGTCCTCTTTCTTCCTAGAACTGGGTCCTTACTTTGAGTGCTGCTGCTCGGAAGAAATGAATACCAACTGTAGCCTGGGTTCCTGGTATATAGTAGGTGCTTACTAGATGCTTGCCTTTCTCTCGGACTTGTCCTAGTTCCCTGGTTGTCCCAGCCAGAGGCTCCTCTGCTTGTTTCTCACTTTCCAGTCCCAACAACTCCTGGTGGCCCAGGCTGAGCCTTGGCTCTCAGAGTGGGGACCCGTGCCAGCAGGAGGCTCTAGGTCCTGAGCTGCCAGGCCAGGGGACACCATCACTCCTGTGTTGAAGAAATGACGGCACCAAACAGAAAGGGACTCCAGTCCTAGCAACTGGGCTGGCATGCCTTGTGACTTGGGAGGTCATGTGGCTCTTTCTCCATGTGGAACTGACAAAAAGCAAAGAGGACAGTGGATGAGCATGGCCTCTGAATGGGCAAAGGCTTCTTGGTGGCCGTGACCTCCCACACCCGGCCCCGAGGAAACGAGAGGTCGGTCTGCGGCCCCCAGACCAGGCTTAAGTGCTAGGGCTCTTTAGTGAGTAGAATCAGGGGAAGGTAAGTCACTGCTGTGTGATTATTGAGTACCTACTGTGTACAGGCACCAGGCAAGGCTCTTGAGCTCTACCATCAAGGAGAACAAGGCTCTATACCTGGCTTCCCAGAAGATTCTACCACACTGTATGTCCTATAGCCAGCATTAAGCACCTGTGTGCAGGCAGTGGGGACATCAGGGTGGGGCAGCCATTAGGACCACCCTACTGTGTGCAGGCAACAGGGATCCCAGGATGGGACCACCATCAGGACCACCCTGGCCAGTCTGAATGCAGACCACCTTGATTTGCATTGTAGAGAAGTCGCCCAGCTGCCCCTCACCCGAGGTTACTTGTGCTAGAAATTGAAGGATCAGAGCCCAGATCCTCCTGACTCCTGGGCCTTTGTTCCCTGGGGACCTTGGCTCTGCCCACCCCCTTTCCAAGTCTCAGTCTTGCTGTCCATGCTCTCAGTGACCTTGAAGACTGTCCGTGGAGAAGAACTGGGGACAGCAGAGGTACCTGACCTCATGTCCCACCCTGCAGAGCTGCAGAGCTGCAGAGCTGCCTCTCCCAGGCAGAGGTGGTTCTCATTATCGCCTCCAGATGACTTTTGCATCCATTTATTTGCTGCATTTTGATTTCACATTCAATTTCCGGTCCATTCATGTGTCTGTGCTACCTGGGGATGTGGAATAGAGGCAGCGGAGAGTGCAGCCTGGCTGTGCCTGACAGCTCCTGAGAGATGGGGGCGGGGGGGGGGGGGGGCCGAGAACCTGGCAGGCCTCAGCAGGAGGGCTGGGCATCAGGACTGCTGCCCCTACTCAGCTCCAGCCAGATGAAATCGGATGAGCCCCTGCTCAGAAGCTGGACCCCACACCACCGACAGTCCACATGGCTGGAGCGGGGAGACAGTGGGGGAACCTAGCCAGAATTGGGGAGAAGGTCAAACACTTGGGGCCCTGGTTTCAAGACTCTCCATCTAGCTTGGATGTTCAGGATATGCCCAGGGAGACCAGGGTTCAAGTCCCAAGTTGACTTTTCTGATCTCTCTGTAGTTGCTATCTGTGGACTAACCTGACCTGGTCACTTTCCTGCCAAACCTTTCCCTGGCTCCCCATTGTCCTCCCTAGTGCCTGTCCTCCTGAGCACTAGGGAGGGCACTCCGAGATTTCAAGTCAGTGGAGGCTCAGAGAAGGTAACCAACCAACAACCAACAGGTTGGCCATCAGGCAACCTAATCTTAGAACCCAAGCCTGTGACCTCGGAGTCTTTATTTTTAAGGTTTTAGCACATCCAGCCCTGCCCCGAGGAAGGTGGCTCTGTGCTATGAACCGAGGATAAATGCAAATCAAGATTACTCTCCCCTTAGACACCTCTTAGGCAAGAACAGAGGAAAAGCTGAGTCTCTGCATGTGTGCTTGCCTGAGAGTGTGTGTGTGTGTGTGTGTGTGTGTAAGCACGCACACACACATGAACATGCACATGTCACACCACTCTAAACCCTAACCATTCTTGGGGAGTCTGGGGAGATGTAGGGTGTTATCTGGGGCCTAACAGAAGCCATGAATCACAGCTCAGGAGAGAAATGGGAATGCTTTCTTTCCTCCCATGGTTTGTTTAATGGGGTGGACATAAAATGGTTGGCAAGCCATGGCAGCGGGAGCCCTGGCTCCTGGGGCGGCAGGCATAGTTGTTTGGGCAGAGGGGAGCGTGGACGTCCATCGTAATCACCTCTGCTTCCTACTGCGGATACTACCCTCAGCTGGGGGCAGGGTAGGGCTGGTGCAGACTGGGGTAAGAGGAGGAGGGGGTGAACGCGACCCTTTCTGGGTCTGTTTCCACTCTGGTTCAGTTATGTGGGATCATGAGCCCTTGAAATGACAGCATCTCTTAGAAATTCTCTCTGGGAGCCATCCTGCAGGAGCTGGAGCATCCGCTAGCGGCCCCAGGAGCCTGGAGCCAGACTTTGTTCTGTTTCCAAGCTGTCCTTGTACCTTAGGGTTTGGGGAGTTTGGTGTCCTGGAGTCTGGGAAACTGTTCTTCCTACAAGGCCGGGCTCCTCTCTGAGCATAGTGACTCGCTGTCCACCCACACTCACGTGTACAGAGGCACAACTTTCTGGATTCCTAAAGACACAGCAGCGTTCCCGTTCTGAGGCTCTGTGGGGTGGAGGAGACTCAGGCAGGCTTGTCTCCTCTCTGTCATGGGCTTGGACAACATCTTGGGGAACTGCAACTGACCATGGTTTGTCCCCAGGTACCATCTGCCCAAGGAGACTTACTGCCTTGCTTGGCCCTCTCTGGCGGGTCACCATGGTACACTGCTGTCCATGAGAACCCTCCAGCCTGTCGAATCTCCCCAGGGTTGCCACACCACACAGGGCTCTGGGGACTAGAGCCATGTGGGATCAGACTTGTAAGTCTAGACTTCTCTGAGATCTAGCCTGGAGTGGTCTGGGCCAGTCCTGCTTTCAGTCCTCCAGGCTGACTGAGCCTCATCAGTCCTAAGGTTGGGTAGGTTCCTGGAGCAAGGAGCATGTAGCGTCTTCTTCTTCTTCCTCCTCTGCCTCCTCCTCCTCCTTGTCCTCCTCTTCCTCCTTGTCCTCGTCCTCTTCCTCCTCCTCCCCTCCTCCTCTTCTTGTCTTCCTTCTTCTCCTCTTCCACCCTCCTCTTCTTCTTTTTCTCCCCATCTTCTCCTCCTTCCTCCTCCTCTTCCTCTTCTTACTCCTCCCCCCTCTTCCTTCTCCTTTTTTCCCTTTAGACAGAGTCCCAGGTAATTCAGGCTGACCTTGAATTAACAATGTAACTGAAAATGAACATGAACGTCTGATCTTTCTACCTCCACCTCCCAAATGCTGGGGTTGTAGGTGTGCACCATCATGCTCAGTTTGTGTGGTGCTGGTGATCAAACCCTGGGCTTTGTGCATCTCAGGCCTGCATTCTACCAATGGAGTCACATTCTCAGCCCAAAGCCTATGGCGTTATGGGCTCTGGGTTTCTAGCTAGCTCCTTGCCAGAAATCCAACTGAAGAGACTGTGCAACCTGGCCACTCCTGCTAGAGAAAACATTATGTAAAGCCTCCTGTAAGAAGTGATTTCATTCTAAGTACTCTCAGAAGTGCAAGGACTCTGACATGAGATTCTGCAGTGGGGCGAGCCAGCCTCAGCTCAGACTTCAGCAAGGGGATGAAGTTTGTGGCCAAGGAATGGCCTGAGGGGAGGAGACACCAGGGAAAAGTAGAATTTGGGCCAGCCCAATATGTTTTTGCTAAAGACAGGGCAGGGTGGAGGGTGAGGAACCTGCCAAATACCAAGGTGGGGGAAGGTCCTTGTTAACTTGACTTACTAGAACTGAATTTTTTTTTTTTTGAGATAGGGTTTCTCTGTTGTAACTCTGGCTGTCCTGGAACTCACTGTGTAGACCAGGCTGGCCTCGAACTCACAGAGATCCACTTGCTGCTGCCTCCTAAGTGCTGGGATTAAAGTCCTGCACCACTACCATCCAGCTAAAACTGGATTTTCTAGGACACACGCAGATGGGGCCAGAAGAAAGTTCCAGAGCCTAACCCAAGTTTCATCAGATGAGAAACCTTTGTTATTCCCAGCACATGAACCTCTGTTCTGCCCTCTGCCCTGACCCCATCTCCTGAGTGTGTAGTTCTGTCAGCATCAGGCTGAGGATGTGAACTGGAGACTGAGGAAGGATGGGATGAAGAAACAGCAGATTCCTGCTGTTCTCAAATATCATGGGACCTTCAATGCTAAACCTCTCAAAGCCTGACCCTAGGATGCAGAGTAAGCAGAGAATAGGGAGTCAGAGAACCCAGCAATAGTGAGAAGCCGTGAGCTTCAGCCCCGCCCATGGCTGTAGAACTATCTGGAAAGAAGGAAACCATGGAAGAACCTGACATTCAATGCCATTGACATAAATATAAAAAAAAAAAAAAACCCAACGACTATGCTCCTTGGTGCACACCTTTAATCCCAGTGCTCAGGAGGCAGAGATAAACAGAGCTCTGTGAATCCAAGGCTAGCCTGGTCTACGTATGGAATTCCAGGCCAGCCAGGGCCACATAGTGAGCCTCCATCTAAAAACAAAAACAAAAACCCACTGACAGTCTGACACATAACAGATGCAGTTGTAAAACATAATGACAACTGTCCTATCTCCTGAGATCATTTCGTCTCTGGGGGCAGATGGGGAGGGGGAAGAGAAACTGGTTGGGAGTTGTATATAGAAGGCTTTCAATTGTATCTGTAACATTTTAGGTCCTGAAAAAGATAGTAGGTAACAAAATAATCTCAGGACACAATGTGGACTACCCTCCGGGTGTGCTCTGCGAGTTGCTATGGTGTTGGCTGAGCGTGGCTGGTGGGCATTGGGCCGCAGCTCGCTTCTTCCCCTTGCTATTGTCTGCCTGCAGTTCAAGTTCACTGTTGCTTGGTGCTGTTGTGTATTCACTTTGCTGCTGGGTGGGCTTCTACGGTGTGAAGACACAAGGGGCAGGGCTGGAAGCTCTCCCCCGCTGCTGGTGGAGGCAAATTGATACAACTGCATTGGAAAACAGTTGAGCAGGATACTAATGGAACAGTCTGCAATTCCATGTCCAAGTCCATCCCAAGAGCCCGCCTGACTCCATGCATACATGCTACGTCAGTCACGACCACAATTCACACTCCAGCTCTGCCCAAGTAGTGAAAACCTGGAGCCAGCTGACGAGCAATGCAAGTACATTGGCTTTGCTGACACCATAGAAATTTAAAAACAAGTAAAAGGCAGGAGATGAAGCAGGTCAGACATGATTTCAATATAAATCTTAACTGAGTAGTGGGGAGATTGGTCTTCACTAGATTGCTCTTTAGGTGTTTGAAATAATTCATAATAAAAAGGAACTGAAGTTTTAAAAGTCCTACATTGTAGCATTATGGGCTTGGGAGACCTGCAACCTTTGGTGTCAGCAAGGGGTGGAATGATCCCATGGGTGGGGGCCACCTGGCTCCTACCCAGCTTTGACACACACACTGTCTGCAGAAGGTGGCTCTCGGTGGAAGGTAGGGTTAGTCAGAGGAGTGCGGGAGAGGGGGTGACACAGAGAGAACCCTTATCTGCAGGCACTGCCTGAGGGAAGGGTGCACAGGGACATTCAGGGGTCTGTGGAGGGGTCAGAGTAAGCTATGTCCAGGCCTCCAGCTGGGAGAAACTGGACAGGTTGAGGATCCCAGAGCAAAGGGAGGGACGTATGTCCACCCTGACAGAGAGAAGCTGGCAGGCTCGGGAGAGCCACACTTTCTTCAACCTCCCCTCCAGAGACCCACTTAACTTCCCAATTCCTCCACGGTAAGCCAGAAGGCTGAGAATCAAGAGAAGCAATTAACCTATTTTTATATTTTATTTGTTTATTTGTGTGTGTATGTGTGTGTAAAAAATAAACTATCACGGTCCATTTTCAGTATGGGTTCATTTAGAGTTCATCACAGATAAGCAGGGTGCACTACGCCCCTGTCTCCCCTAGCCAGCAGCTGGAGCCTGCTTGTAAGGCACTTGCAGTCCATCCTAGGGTTGAAAAGTTACAGGCAGCTGCTGTGCGACTGAGCCCACGTGACAAAAGAGGAGGGAATCTTAAGCTCGGAGATATATGTTAGATAAAGCTTTGCATCCTGAACCAATAGCATGGGTACTTGGGGAGGGGCAGTGCTAGAGCCCTGGGAGATTGTACCTTCTCAGCCAATGAGAACTAAAGGGGACGGGGAAATGTGATCAGGGGCATAAAACCCGCTGCTCTGTGCCAAATCAGCACATCAGCCATTTTTTGCCTTTTGTCCAGGCTGATGCCTGGCTTTTATAGAACCAAAAATAAATCTGTCTCGCTTTTGCTATTCTGAGCCTCCAGCATTCTTATTACGGAGTGAGGATCATTGTTTCTTACAATTTGGGGGCTCATCTGGGATTTATGTATTTGAGACGAGAACCTCTTGGTCTCTGGAGAGCAGAGGACGTGTCCTGTCCCACATTGGGCAGCCCGCTCCGCTAAATCTTGGTCTTCTCCCAGCACTTTAGGTAAGACCCAGGAGAATTTTTGAGAGAAATGAACTGATGCAGGGCACTTGGAGAGCTCACCAGGAGAAAAAAGGGACATCGTGTGACAACCGTGCAGGCCTCATGCACGAGCCAAGGTAGGGGAAGCTGGCAAGGAGCACAGTACCCCTTGGTGATTGGGCATTTTGGGGGAGCATGAACGAAAATGCAGACCCCTTTACTACAAAACGTGAGGCCGTGCTGGCTGGTTTTTATCAACTTAACACAAGCTGGAGTTAATGAGAAAATGTCTCCATCAGACTGGCCTGTAAGCAACCCTGTGGGGTGTTTTCCTTATTAATGATTGATGCCGAGTGCTATCCTGGGCAGGTGGTCCTCGGTTGTATAAAAAAAGCAGACTGTGCAAGCCACGGGGAGCGAGCTTATAAGCAGTATCCCTCCACGGTCTCTGCTTGCATTCCTGCCTCCAGGTTCCTGCCCTGCCTTGAGTTTCTGCTTTGGCTTCTCTCAAATATGCACTGTGATTGGATGTGCAAGCCAAATAAACCCTGTCTTCTCTCAAGCTGCTTTGGGTCACAGTGTTTTATCGGAGCACCAGAAAAGCAAACTAAGACAGACAGATGATTTCCACATTTTACAATGTGTGACAAAGTCAGAGACAAAAGAAACAGATACAGCTAAGATCAAGGATTTGATATTGGGGAAACTGGGAATGGAGAATTGAATATTCAGGTTAATGGGTTAAATCAATAGTACGCATCTCAATAAGAGTGATTGTTGTGTTTGCATGGCAGGACAACCCCAGGATCAAGTAGGACCCTTCGCCTTGGATACAACACAGATTCCAGGGTAATAACTTGTACACTAGCTTTGGGATAGGATGCATGAGGAAAATAAGATTTGCCAGAGTCTGTTGCTCCTGTTCCTGGCTGTCCAGGCCAGTGCATCAGAACCCTTTCCTTTCTCAGTTGGGAGGGTGAAGTACTTCTCGTGTCTCACATGACAGAGGTATGGATCCTATCACCCAAGGAGGTGTACCCAGGACCTAAATGTCTCGAGCAACAGAAAGACAATGACAGATATTCTGTACTCAGTGTCTCCTGGACTGCCATATTGTGATACTGTGGACAGGGGAAACTTCACTCAAGTCTACCACCTGATGGGAGCCTCCCCCCACCCCCACACACCTGGTTCAGTTAATCATATTCTTTACCAAGACCTTTAATTCTCCCCATCTTAGTGAAGCTAATCCCAGGGCTAAGAGGTCAGTATCTGGGCCCTCTGATGTTGACAATGATGCTATAGGAATCCTCGGGAGAATTCCAAATAAATTTAAAGCTAAAACCAAGTAGTTTGAGTTGAATTCAAATTGGCTATATTCGATAAACAAGAATGTAGAATGATCAACAAAGATTTAATCAGTCATACCAAGGATGCACTTAAAGGAGTGTCTATCCGCCTGATGTCACTAGCCCAATGGCTTGAACAGGCTCACACTTGACATAACACTAACGGAGAAGGGAGGTGTTTGTATTATGCTCAGTGGGTGATGTCACACTTGTATTCCCAATCATACAGCTCTGATGGGACAATTACCAAGGCCCTTCAAGGATTAACCACCCGTGCCAAATAATTAGCAGAAAATTCAGGAACTGATGACCCGTTTATAGACTGTCTGGAAGGATAGCTTAGGAAATGGAAAGGGTTGATAGCTTCAGTCCTCGCTTACCACATAGCTGTAAAGGGAATGTTAACCGTGGTAGGGTGCTACACTCTTCCTTATGTAAGGAAGCTAAGGAAAAACTCACTGAAAGAGCAATCAATGTTCAAGGCCAGCCTGGTCTACAGAGTGAGTTCCAGGACAGCCAAAGTTATACAGAGAAACCCTGCCGTATTTATTTTTGAGACAGTCTCATGTAGCCCAGGCTAGCCTTGAACTCATTACGTAACTGAGGATGACCTTCAAGTCTTGACCCTCTTGCCTCTACTTCCTGAGAGCTGGGATTACAGGTGTGTGGCACCATACCCTGCGATCAAACCCAGGGCTTTGTGCTAGGCGAGCACTCTGCCAACCGAGCCATAGGTAACCTCTGCCTCTCAAACATCGCTAGATGAATGAAAATGAAAACACAACAGAACAAGATTTGCATGCCACTGCTGTAAGTACTTCCGTTTTAATAAAGGAGACTGGGGGCTAGAGATACAGCAGTGGTTAAGAGTACATGCCACTCTTACAGAGGAGCCAAGTTCTGGCACCTCACTGATGAGGACACAAAGTAGGTCAGCCTCTTGCAGAACGGTTGGCTCCCTTCTGAAACTGGACATAGCGTGCCCACGTGACCCAGTGATTCTGGTCCTGGGTACGCACCCAAGGCACATGGAAACAGCTTCACGTGGTGTCCAGATATGTCCACGGTGGAGCTGTTCACAGTAACTGAAAGGAGTCTGCTGTCTTCTCTATTTTTTGGTTATTTTGGCTAGAGGTTTGTCAGTCTCGTTAATCTTTCAGAAGAACCAACTTTTTGCTTGGTTGATGCTACGTATTGTTCTATAGTCTGCATCTCACCAATCTCTGCCCCAATCTTTATTTTTCTTCCCATCTATTGCTTTTGGGTTTGAATTCTCTTCTTTTTTTTTAAGATCATGATTTGCATCATTGGGTTAATAATTTGAGATATCTCTGTTTTTTCTATCATCATCATCATCACCATCATCGTCATTATTGTCAGGGTCTTGGCAGGCTCACAACTCACTAAGTAGACCAGGCTGGCCTTGAACTCACAAAGGTTCACCTCTTCTGTCTCCTGTGTAAAGGTATGTGCGACCATATCTGGCCCATTCTTTTGTTTCTTTAGTTGTCATTGTTTGTTGGTTGGTTGGTTTGTTTTATATATCTAAGCACCAAAGCTATAAGTGTTCCTCTTAGAACTGCCGTAGCTATAGCAAAGTGTCTGGAAAGTACCAGGCTAGACTAGAACTTACAAAAATCCTCCTGCCTCTGCCTCTCAAGTGCTGGAATTAAAGGCATGTGCCACTGAGCCTGGCCTGATTCTGAGAATTTTTAAATTCCTGATTTCTTGAAAGGCTCTCTGAGGTCATTCAAAAGTGTTCAGTCTCTAAGTATTTATATAGTTTCTGTAGTTTCTCTCTACCGACTTGCAGTTCTATTTCTCTGTGATATGAAAAGATAGAATATGTTGTTTTGTTCAGTGGGGTGAATCTGAAGTGTGTCCCATAGGGTCTGTTGGTGCGTGTCCTGCAGAGGGCCCCATGATAATTCACACGTTTCCTGTTTTCCCTCGGGGAAAAAAAGAGTCTATGCTGAGGCCTTGGGCGCTGCCTGGGCATCTGTGAGTATGTGTATGTGAGTGTTAGCTTTGTGAGCATCTAGGAGTTAAACCATGAATGCCTGAACACTCACACTTTTCAAGTTGAGGGCCTGCATGTATACGCACATGTGCTCTTGTATAAGCTGCTAATCATCAGAGTCCGAGCATTGTCTGTGTGCTGCACGTCAGAGGCTGTGTGCATATCCACACTTGTCATCCGAGCACAGGCGACTCTAGGGTGTGCTTCAAGCATGTCTGTGCCGGTGCGTGTACCGCCGAGGTCAGGATCTCTAGAGAGGCCCTCCATGGCTCTCCAGTGATTAAAAATCTCCTGTCGGGTGGCGCCTGGGAGAAGGGTAGAGTGTGCGGTGTAATGACAGCCTGTGGCCTGCCCCCTCTTCCTCGCTGATGCCTGTCTGGAGACATCCTCATCAGTCTGGTCTCAGATGTATGTTTCCCCTGACGGGAGGCAGCCAGAACAGCTGTCAGGACTTCCGACATGGTGAGCACTGCCTCACCTGTCTGCGTCGGCTGCGTAGCTGTCTTGGTGACAGGTGCCAGCAGCAGGAGGAGAAATCGACTCTTCTTGGGCTCCGGGTTCTTGTACCACTGCTGCCTCTTGACCTGCCTACAGGGAAGGGTGAGGGGTGCCCTGTGCATCTGACGTCATGGCCTAACCCCTGGATATGCTTCACTAGCTTCAATTCTGGTCTTGCTGTCTACATGATCTGTGTTCTTTGCTGGAGAGCTACAGACTGCTCAGTCTGCCTGGGGCCCGCGGCCTCCAAGGTGTTGGCAAGCCCTCTGCCACTCGCTGGCTCACTGGTGAACTCACCCTTTCCAGGGCGTATCTTCAGGCCTCCTGACCTACTTCACCCAGGAGGTCATTTTCTTCCCTTCCAGTAGTGCTTCTGACACACACATTAGTTCCCAGGAAGGAGAACATGACCCTCAGCTTCCCAGCCCAGAAGTGTGTTTGTAGCTCAAGGAAGGAGACCTGGTGGGCTCAGGACCCTCACCCAAGGGCACCAGGGTCAGAGTTAGACAGTAAGGGGTCTGGATCCCAGAAAGGGGACTCTGTGGTTGTTAAAATTAGATTCCAGCTGGTGATTGGAAGTGAAACTTAAAAACAGAGGAAAGAGCCCAGAGTGGATGGGCCTTACCTCCCAAGACAAAGGGCCAGCTACCCTGGAACAGATTGCCAGAAGGCTGACCTCCCCCAGACAGAGCACAAAAGTCAGGACACGGTGGCAGTCCAGCAGGAACTGGAGCATAGGTGCATCCTTCTCATTGAGAGAAGCCAGAGCCTCTGAACCTGGGTTCAAACCCCAGAACCTCCACTTATCTGCTGTGTAATCAATCACATGGCCTCACCTCTCTGTAACCCCAGAGCCTATCATTCTTTTGCAAGGATCACAGCAGTCACTGTAAGGGGAGATACTCTTGGGGAGAGCCTAGATAGAGTGGGGACACAGCAAGCAGTTAGTTTCCATGTTGGGGAATGAAAGCCATCACTGTGCCCATTGGGGCTGCCTGAGACAAGCTCGGGAAGCAGAAGCATGGGCCTTTCTGGTTCCCTGCTCTGGTTCCCTGTTCTGGTGGCTGAGGGCTCCTGAAAGTTCCTGGTGACTGAGTTATCTCTGTAAAGTGCCCTGCCACAGGGTCTGGTGCACAGTGCGTGTTACACACTCGAATCGCCCAGGATAATGGTCTCACCGAGACAACATCTGGACATTCACTGTGTGTCAAGTTCCATGTCAACTGCCCACGTCCTTGGGAAATAGGAAAGCTGGGCCCAGCAGTCCTTGAGCACCAAGAGCCCCCCCGGGGTGGCAAAGGGGAGACACAGAAGCACTCCCTGACTTATGCCAGGTCCAAATATCACAAGGCAAAGCCAGAGACAGGTCAGTGGTTTCTGGGAGGGCAGGCTTCAAGCACGCTGATGCCAGGGAGTGTAGTGACTGGTGAGCTGGTCGCCGTGGACATTGCCTGCGCCCACGCACTCTGTCTTGTCCGCATAGTCTCATGTAAAGCTCAGAATAGCAGTTCTAGGGACTCCTAGTCCTCTTTTATGGATGCAGAAACTGAACTCAGACAGATCATGTGCAAGTTAACCTGCACTGCCAACTCGATAGGACTTAGAGTCACGGGGCAACAAACCTGCAGGCTTGACTGTCAGGGATTTTCTGGACTGGGTTAACTGAGGTTAGAAGACCTACCCCGAGGGCATGGACCAAATGAAAAAGACAAAGCAAGTTGAGAACCAGTATTCACCCCTCTCTTTCTGGCCACAGATGCAATGTGCCCAGCCACCTCATTCCCACGACCTTCCAGGCCATGACAAGATGGAGATGAGAAGAGCCAGTAGAGAGCCTTACCAGGAGATGGCTCCAGGGTTGCTGCCTTTAGATGACAAGAGAGAGGGACAAAGTGGCCTGGCTTCTGCTGGGTTGGGAACAGAACGCTCAGCATGAGAAATAGCCAGGGCCAGGGCCATTAGCCGTATCAAAAAGCTGATTGCTCTTAGCAAAGTATTTAATACGGTTTCCTGCTATTAGGGCCCAAACCTGGACTAGTGAGATTATTAATTCTACAGATAATCATTGAGAGGGGAGGACCATATTTTAATATATGGCAACAGGCAAGCTATTGTCATTTTTCCTTTCTATCTTGATTGCGGGCTACCCAATTAGAGCTGGCTTTCGATGCCCCTTCCTGGAGGGATGGAGATAAGGCTTAATGTCCTCGAACAAGATCTATCGGCTGTGACGAGAGGCCTATAAATATTAATAAATCTATAATTAGTCCTGTGGAAAGGGGTATCCATCCACAAGGAGGTTCCGCCCATGACAGGAAACCACTTTTGCTGGGAAAGCAAGACTTTTCTGTCCCAGATGCCGGGTTCTTTGTTCCAGAAGGAAGCAGCCCTTAGACTGCCCAGACTCTGATATGTGTCTACTCTGAGACAGGCCCCAAGAGCAGCCAGAAACTCTGCAGGGGTCCCCAGGAGAGGGAGACTTAGCAGAGGGGGTGACAGGAGAAGACTGGGGACTCCATAACCTTTTCTTACATTATTTTAATTTTTAACTGAAACTGTTTTGAGTTGTTGTATTTAAAGTCATCTGAAAGATTTAACTTCCATATAAAACTTGACAGCCCCTGGACAATGAAGGGGCTTAAAGCTACCCACAGATTGGTTTAAAGATTTGTTTGTGTGGCTGGATGTGGTGGCACACGTCTTTAATCCCAGCACTTGAGAGGCAGAGGGAGGTGGATCCCTGGAGCCAATCTGCTCTATATAGTGAGTTCCTGACCAGTTAGGACTACATATGAGACCCTGGTCCATTTCCCTCTCCAAACTGTGTGTATGCATGATGTACATACTTGTTCGTGTGTGTGCACCAGTGTGTGCATAGGTACGTGTGTGTGTGTGTGTGTGTGTGTAAGCGCGCGTGGGGACGTGTGTGAGTGTGTGTGTGAGTGTATGTGCGTGTGTGTGTGTGTGTGTGTGTGTGTGTGTGTGCGCGTGGTGTGGAGGCCAGAGGTTGACATCTAGTATCTTCCTTTATCACGTTCTATCTTCTTATTGGAGACTGGATCTCTCACTGAACCTGGGGCTCACCCACTCAGCTAGGCTTGCTGCCTATTATTTAAGTGTCTTCCTGCCCACCACCCCAGTGCTGGGCTCAGCTTTTATGCGGTGCTGGGGGCCTGAACTCAGGTCCTCATGCTTGTGCAGCAAGCGCTTTACCCACTGAGCCGTCTCCTAAGCGCTCCTGCAAGATGTTTTTATTGTTGTGTTTGTTGCTTTGTTTGGATCTGAAACGTCTGCCCAAGGCCCACGTGTGGAATGCCTGGTGTATTAGTCAAGGTTCTCTAGAGTAACGGAGCTTATAGAACGACTCTCTTGCTGTATATAAAAAAGGGGAATTATTAGAATGATTTATAGGCTGTGAATCGGTTAATCCAGCAATGACTAGCTATGAATGGGAAGTCCAAGAATTCAGGAGTTGTTCAGTCCATGAGGCTAGACGTCTCAGCTGGTCTTCAGTATATGCTGGAATCCTGAAGATTAGGCTCTAATGCCAGGGAAGGAATGGACTTGCTAGCAAGATGAGAGCAAGCAGGCAAAGAGCAAAAGCTTCCTTCTTCCCATGTCCCTATATAAGTTTCCAACAGAAAACATGGCCCAGTTTGGAGGTGGGTTTTCCTAGCTCAAAAGGTCTGGATTAAAGGTGTGTTTTCCTACCTCAAAGATCCAGATTAGAAGTAAATCTTCCCATTTCAAATTAAGTGAAAAAAGAAATCTCTCACAGGTGTGTCCTCCATTTGGGGTTTTAGTTAGTTCCAGATGTAGTCAAGTTGTCAACCAAGAACGGTATCCCACCTGAGCTCCAGCCTTGAGCTGCCTGGACCTTCAGGAGGTGGGCTTCGGGGGACGCCACTGGGTGCTATTGACTGGGACTGTGGAGGCCAGGCTCTCTCTTTTTTTCCTGTCCCACCCTGACCAGGTGCTGCTCTGCCAGTTGCCTGAAGACAATGAGTCTGTGATTACCAACCACGGCCCTTTTAACTAGGAACCTAAACCTTTCTTTTCATAAATGCTCTCAGGCACTAACTCAGTGACGGGGCTAACCCAAACTAGCGTTTACCAAGTACATGCACACTCCTCACAGGTTCAGCTTCACAGTTTCCTACACCCTGGAGACTACCACCAGGGAGATGAGCATTGTTCCCATCAGCCCAGAAGCTCCTGGGACGTGCTCAGTCCATGTTATCATGGTGTCAACTCTTCTGCCCTCTGGGGCTACAGATGCCATCTACCTGCCTTAGAGCCTTGTAGACATAGACTCAGGATGAGCTTCTGGCTCTGGCTCCCATCCCTCATTATGACGCCCTAACATCACGGTGAATTTTCCATTTTAAAGCAAATGCTGCCTTCTTTCTTGTCATGAAAGGAACGCTTGTCACTGTAGAAATGATACACAGCACAAACGAACAGAAGAGGTAGACATTGCCTTTGCACCTGTCTCATTTTATGTATTTTTTAAATGATTTATTTTATTTTTAAGCCAGTGTGTGTGTGTGTGTGTGTGTGTGTGTGTGTGTGTGTGTGTGAATGTGTACACGTGAGTGCAGGTACCCATGGGGCCAGAAGAGGGCAGGATCTCTCAGAGCTGGAGTTACAGGCAGTCACTCAGCAGGAATGCTGGAAGCCAAACTCAGGTCCTCTGCAAGAGCAGTGTGTGTCCTTAACTGAGAGCCATGTCTCCAGCCCCCTGCGCCTGAGTGCTTCTAAGAGCACCCACATTAAATATTTAATTAATTAACTAACTCATTAATTAGTAACTAGGTAGCCAGCGTGGGAAGTTTGGAAAAGAAGACTTGGTTACAGTCGACAGAAGTCCGACCTTGACCGGCTCAAGAAGATTGAATCTGTTGGCTCAAGTATCAATTCTCTCCTGTCTCTCTCCAGGGTCTCTATAGCAACCTCCAATTGGATTGCTAGGGTTACATGCCCTTGCTTAGACCACTCACTGTGGCTAGGCTGATGGAGTTCTCTGATTTGGCCATTCCTGAGCTGACTGGGACAGTGTGGTGAATTTTGCCCCTCCATAGCCAGAAAATCAGAGGGAAGGGCTCCCCAAAAGCACCGGGCTAAAGAAGGCCGCGGAGACAGACTATTCTAAGGCGAGCCTGCCCTACGTGTGGGGACAACTGACAAGAATAAGAAAGAAAGGGTGCTGTCTGTCTGCTTTGTGGGGCAGGATGCACAGCAGAGACAGGGCCTGGGACGTCCTCACCTCCGTCCTGACCTCCACATTCCGTTCCTCTTTTGTACGTCCCTCATATTTTTTCAAGGTCTAAAAGGTCTTTAAGATCTGAAAAATGGGGCATCGTGTAGTGTAGACAAACCTCAGTAATCTAGTCAAAACAAGTGGTCTGCGAGCTCCCGAGGAGACCAAGCCAGCCCCCTGCTGGGTCCCTGACACGCAGCCCAGGGACTGGACACAGAGACAGTGGCATTAGGTGCTGTGTGCATGAAGGCGGGAGCATGTACTGAGCCAGTCCTCCAGGACCCTGGACATCTGTATTCTGGCAGCTGTCTTCTGGGGTATTATTTTGAGTCCCAGGGTAACAGATGTGCTTTTACTTATGTTGCAATTCATTTCCTACCAAGTGTCTTGGATGCTCAGGAGATACCAGCCCCCTTTCACTCAGATACTGGAGCACCCATGTAAATTGAGCAGGGAGTACCCTGGGATTAGGTGGGAGGTCCTCTGGATCTTTAGCTGGAAAGAGTCCAGAACAACGGGGAAGGCGTAGCTGCGCTCCCAAGCTAACTAGAGAGAAAGAAAGGGGTCTCAACTGATGTTTCCCAGGCCCTCACTGGTTTCATCCAGTGCAGATGGGCAGGCTGCTACCTCAACCTGGCCCCCTCTCTCCCTGTTTCCTCCAAGCTTCTGCGGCTCTGCTGGTGCTGTGATTGACACAGTAATTGGTGTGTAGGCTGCGGGCTGAATGAAGTGGGCTGTGGATTGTGGTGGGTTGTGGATGCAGTGACCTGAGGAGGTTGGGTGAGGCAGTGGGCTTGGTCCCCTCCAGGGCAGTGGCGGAGGAGGTGGCAGCTGCAGAGGCAGCTGTGGTGGTGGCGGAGGGTGTAGGGGGGGAGGCTGGGACAGGTAGCTGCCTTCTTCTTCCATGTGGAGCACACTCTCCTGGGTCTAAGAAGGACCCTTGTGCTCCCCAGTGAGGCTAGGGACATAGGATAGGCAGAGAGACCATTCCCAACCCAGGTAGAACCCCTGCTGGTGCTGGAACTCCTGGAGAGGGAAGGGGAAGTAGCGCCCCTATTTGTCCTTGTCACTTACAGGGCCTGGGGGCCTCGGCAGCAAATTCGCTATTTGGAGCCTGATTCGGGTTTCTTGATTCTTATATTCCATTGCTCAGTGCTGGGTTACTGAGTGCCTTACGGGTTAGAGACTGGAGTAATAGTGCAAATAAGACAAAGTCTGGATGTCCAGAAGCTAAGGGCCAGAGGGCAACACCCAAACCAGCATATATTCTCACAGAAGGGTGAGCGCGAAGGGATGGGAGCTAAGAACAGTGGGAGCACGCAGAGCCTGTGGGAGGAGGGCAGGAGAGCTGCAGGTACTCTGCTTAGCACGCACCTCTCCGCAGCCTGCACTCAGGCCTGGCACACTGAGCCAAAGCGGGTCTATACAGGTCTAACCTTTCACCACTTCGGCTTTTCTACCTGGATGAGATGCTTCTAGGCAGAAGGCTGCCCCAGCCTGGTTTTTGTGCCACCATCACAGGTGATTTCAAAGTCTTCTGCGCAGCAGGGCATAGTCAGGGCATGGGCAGGGAAGTCGGCCCTGCTGGTGGTGGGCGGCCGGCCATCCCAGCTGAGGGCAGGGCACACTGTAGGGACAGCAGCACACAATCCCGGTCAGAGAAGGGCTTGGGCTGGAACACGAGAGGTGGCCTGAATCCATCTTGAGGCAATTTGTGGGGAAGGCGAGGCAGGGCAGCAACTCCACTGGCTGTGAAACCGGCCCCAGGGGCTCTGACCCCAGGTGTCTCTCCTAGCTGGCCCCCCACTGACTGAAGGCTGTGGGGTTTGCAGGCAGCTAGAGGAAGTAGCGGGAGTACGGCTTGGGTCCATGGCCGATGCCTGCCACCTCAGCCGTTAGCTCGGCCCTCGGATGCACGGGTACCAAAGGCAAAAATGGAGGTGCTAAGAGAACCCAGGCAGGACACCAGCTGCAAACACAGACCTTGTTATGGTCCATACCTGGATTGCTGATGGACGGAGAACGGACCTCAAAACAAACAAATTAGGGTGCACTGTCCCTCAAAGCCAAACCAGTTTCCTGGTGGTGACTCTGGACCAGAAACTGCCTTTGCTGGGTGCTCAGAGCAGCAGAGTTGGATGATGAAGAAAGATGTATGTGGCTGACACACGCACACGCACATGCACATACACTTGCACACATACACAAAAAAATACATACACACACCTGGACGCATGCACACATACACTCACACATACACACATGTGCATGCACACACACACGCACACATACACACACGCACATATACGTAAAAAACATACACACATGCACATGCACACATACACACATACACACACGTGCATGCACACACACATGCACACATATACACATGCACGCATACACAAGCACAGTTACTACTAAGGTGTGGGATTGAGCAGCCTCTCTGTGTCCAGGTTCCCCTTTTGCCAATAGTTATCCACTGTTTATTCTTGCCTAAGAATCCACCCCTTTGCAAACAGATACGCACAAATAATTCCTTTCTGATACAGCTGAGATTTTACACCTTGATCCTTTTCTTTACAAAAATTTAAAAGATTTATCTTTATTTTATATGTATAAGTGTTCTGCCTACATATATGTTGGTGTGCCACATGCTTAAAGTGCTCAAAGAGGCCTGGAACTGGAGTTACAGACAGTTGTGAGCCGCCATGTGGTGCTGAGACGTGACCTGTGACCTCTGCAAGAGCAGCCAGTGCTCTAACCACTGAGTGATTTCTCCAACCCCTCTTTTCTCTCCTTAAAAGTGTGTGTATGTGTGTGTGTGTGTGTGTGTGTGTGTGTACATGCACGTGTGTGTACAGGTGTTCATGTGTGTGGCGTGCACACACACTGAAGCCAGAGGTCAAAGGTGGGCGCCATTTTCCCTTGGTCACTTTCTACCTTACTTTTTGAGACATTCTCTCACTGAACTGGGAGCCGTGATTCAGCAGGCTGGGTGGTCTCTGGAGATCTGCCCATCTCCTTCTCCCCAATACCGCATCGCAGCTTTGGTTTTAAGATGTGTGCCACCGTGGCTGGCTTTGGTGTGGGTGCTCATCGCTGCCTGGCAGGCACTTTTCCGAGTGAGCCATCGCCTCAACCCCCCCCCCTCAACACACACACATACTCTTGATGCCAGTAACTATTTCCAGATTGCTTTGTTTTTGGAGACAGCATGGGTCCTCTTGGGTCTTTTGCTAGTTTTGTGTGATTTCCCTTCTCTGTGTTTCGCATCTAAGCGTCGACACTGGTGACCTTCAGAGGCCTGTCCCTCCTGGAGAGTCTCTGCCCACTCAACAAGTCTGAAGCCCTGGTGATGAGGTCCATCCCAGGGACACTGTGACAGGCAGGAGTGAGCCAGTCCAGTTCCCTTGACTCTGGTACTAGAGAAATCCAAAGTGCAAGTCACAGTTTAGAGCCCTCATGGGGCCTGGCAACATTCAGACTTTGTCTAAAATCTCACTGAGGCGGGCAGCCGCTAAGATGGCCGTTGAACAGTGGCCTCCTAGTGGTCTCACCCTGGGACCCCCTCCTTCTGAGTGTAAGCTATGATGTGACATTACTTCCAAGCCAGGCCCATGGCTTCCATCTTAGGGGACTGTCTCTTGCCTTTATCCCCTTCAGCATTCTCATTCCAGGGAAAGCCAGCTGCCCAGTGATGAGCAGTCCTGTGGAGCAGGACTGGTACCTTTGGTTAGCAGCTAGGAGGAACTGAGATCTGTCCACACTCGAAAGAGCGGGTTTGAGGTATATTCTCCCCAGGGTGGACCTTCCCACGACTGTCACTGCGGTCTATAGCTTGATGAGAGACTCTAGGCCAAGACTACCCTGTGAGATCACCTACATCGCTGATTGGGAGATACTGACGCTTGTTTCAGATGCTAAGTCCGGTGGCTGTTTGTTTGCAGCAGTGAAGGACGGGTGTGTGTGCTTGGCTTGGCTTCCTCGACCCCTGGTGGTACCCCCACCCCTCCTGTCTCCTGTCTGCCCCGGCGCAGTTTCTCTATAAACCACTCACATAAGAGTCCTTTTGCCTCTGAGGACCCAACCCAACACCCGGGACCTGTTCCAGTGTCCCCTGCTGGCACTGGGGAAGGGCTGTACAGCCAGGTCTGCATTTCAGAGCCTCAGGCATAAGCCTCAGGCCCCTTTAGCACTCCATATGGACCTCCGCCTCTCCACCCGTGCCAAGTGTGATCTTGTCCCTCATCATCTCCCGTGTCTTTGTCCTTCCACACACAAAGCCAACCCTAAAAGCCTTCCTCCCTCCAGCATCATGTACTCAAGCTCCCTCACCCCCACCTCTGTGTGTGTGTGTGTGTGTGTGTGTGTTTGTGTGTGTCTGTCTCTGAATCTGTCTGTCAGTCTCACTGTGTGTGTGTGTCTGAATCTGTCTCTCAGTCTGTGTATCTGTCTGTCTCTGAATCTGTCTCTCTCTCAATCTCTCTGTGTCTGTCTGTCGGTCTGTCTGTCTGTCTCTCTCTCTGCTTTTACCCAGTGTATTATTATTTCTGCCAGGAACAATCTCCCTGTCTGGATGGAGAGCTCTTCACTGGCCAAGGCCTACCTCCCAGGAGATCACTTGGCCCAGAGTAGTTGTGGGGACGCTCTGTGTGAATGAATGAACCGCCTGGCTGAGAGGAGGAGTAGATGAGCCAGGAGGGCACAGTTGTGAATTCCCTCTCTCCATCTGCCCACCCCCCCTCCCCAGCACCCCACATTCCTCCCACCCTCATCTCCTGGGCTGACAGTTGACTCTCGCTCTGCCTCCTCCCCACTAGCTCTGCTCTCCCTCCTTGCCATCTTAGCACCTCAGAGCTATTCACGGTCCTTTCTGAATCCTCAGTAAGTAAGGTGCGTGAAGACCTGAGTTCGAGTCCCCAGTGCTCACGCAAGAAGCTGGGCATGGTGGTAAGTACCTGTGATATCAATGTTGGGAGACAGAAACTGGAGAATTTCTGTGACTTGCTGGCCAGATAATCTAACCACTCAGTAAATTTCAGGTTCAGTGAGAGACAGTGTTTCAAAAAAAAAAAAAGAAAAAAGGTGGAAGGGCTTTAGAGACGGTTGAGACGGTTCAGCCATTAAAAGCACTGGCTATTCTTTCAGAGGACCTGGGTTCGATTCCCAGCACCCCTGAGGTAGCTTGCAACCATCTGTAACTCCAGTTCTGGGGAATCTGATACCCTCTTCTGGCCTCCAGAGGCACTGCACACATATACATGCAGATAAAACACCCATACACATACACTAAAAATAATAAATCTTAAGGTAGAAAGGTCTTGAGGAAAACAGCTGGTGTCCACCTCTGGCTTCATACATTCACATAGAGGTGCACATACTCACCCAAGGCATACACCACGCTATACAAGAAAAAAATAAAACCATGACAGCAACTGTTTGTAAAGCTAGTTTCCAGGCCTGCTGCCAAGCACACTGCATCCTGATGAGTCTTCTGCGGGAGGTGTCACCAACAGCGTCACAAAGCAGAGAGAGGCGGGTCCTCTGCTGTCAGGCAGAGGAGGGTGCTCCCCGGCCTCTGCCCCACTTTCCACTCAGGATCCCAAAGGTCCCCCAGGGTTATCAGCACACAGACCCCGTGTGTCTCAAGGGCATTCTGTCCGGCTGAGCAGGTCTTAGCCAGTGGGACAAGCTCGCAGTGTGGGACGCAGCCACCTCTGTGACGGCCTTCAGCCAGTGGAGGCCCCATTGCCTTCTGGGACAAGTCCTAAGCCTATGTCACCATCCCCAGTCCTGCAGGCATGAGCTCCAGGGCCCAGGACAGTGGCCACCCAGACCTGGCTTCCTGTCCCCACTTGTTTATGTCTCCACACTTTCACCATTCCGGGGTCACCTCCTAAAGTCCCAGGAGATGACATGGTGACACAACATCATTTTCAAAGTTCATGCTTGGAAACTACAGTCAGGGGCTGGGAGATGGTTCAGTGGTTAAGGGCACTGGTTGCTTTTCCAGAGGACCGGGGTTCAGTTCCCAAAACCCACATGGCAGCTCACAACTGTCTGTAATCCAGTTCCAGGGGATCTGATGCCCCTACACAAACACACATGCAGGCAAAACACCAATGAACATAAAATAAAAATAAATTTAAAAAAGAGACCTGTACAATCCAGTTATATGGGGAAAATGCAGAAAAAAAGTCTCCTGCTTTAAATAAGTTTATGGTTTTGTGTTGGGCTGAATTCATAGCTGTCTGTGGTCACGAGTTGGCATGCCTGTAGGACCAAGGTCAGGCTGTCTTGGAGTCTCTTTTGAGAAAGATCCATAGTTGGCCTCAGGAGATAAGATTCTCCCTGCCTGGAAGACACACTGCTCTTTGCATGTCCTCCCAGGACCCTGCCCGGAACACCCCCATCCCTGCTCACTCACTGCTTTGAGAAGACCCAGCTTACACAGATTTCTATAAAGAAGTTTGTCAGACACCCCTTCTCACACTTAGAACTGACCCTGTTCTAGTGTTGCAGCAGACAGAATTCTCTTGTGGCACCACTACAAGGAACCTTGGGAGGGACCTTCCTCCTCTCAGAAACTGCAGGTCCACCCAGGACTCGGCCCAGAGTGGGCATCCCCTTAGTCACCGAGACCTGCCAGGTAGCCACTCCCTCCAGGACTGAGCACAGAGAGGACATTCCCTTGAGTCACTGAGACCCGCCAGCCACCCCCTCCAGGACTCAGCACAGAGCTGGTGTCCCCCTCAGTCACCGAGACCCACCAGCTAGCCCCCCCCCCCGTCATGCTCTCTCTGCACTAGACCCTCCTCTCACCGCTTCCTCCCCAAGGGTGACCACTTATTTCTTGGCTAGCCCTTTTTTCTTTTTGGCCACTGCTCCATGTGCCTCAGGGTCTGGCAATCTCTCTCCAGGCTTCCTTCCCCTTCATTACGCTGGCACACTCTCCTATCTGCCTCCCTGGCTGGATTGCAAGTCCTTCGAGGCCCGCACCATATCTTGTTGATCATCACGTCGCTGTGCTACGCAGTACCTATTACATGGCGCATGCTAGTCGATGTTTGCAGAACGGATGAATTAATTAATCACCTAACGCACAGATCCCTGGGTCCCTGAATGGAAGGACACGGGAACTGCTACAAATTATCCAAGACCGTGTACTGTAGCCCCAGAGCCCGGCTCAACTGTCTTAAGCAAGAGGGAATATGTTTTGTTTTTAGAACAATTTGGTTGGCTTAAGTAATTTGTAGGTATTTGTGTACATGTGTGGAGACCCATCTTTCCTCAGACACCACCCATCTTTCTCTTTGTGTGTTTGTTTTGTTTTTGAGATCCGGTCTCTCACTGGCCTCGCAGCTCATGGATTATGTTAGGCTGGCCGGCCAGTGAGCCCCAAGGATCTTTGCCCACTTCTGCCTCACCAGTGCCGAGGTTTAAAGCATCCACTGTCACACCTAGCCTTCTTGTCTGGGTTCTGGGGCTCAAACTCAAGTCTGAACGCTGGGATAAGCAAGCACTTACCAACTGAGCCGTGCCCCTAGCTCCTTAGTAAGACGGGGGACTTACTATGTGGGCTAGGCTGGCCTCAAGCTCATGGTCCTTCTGCCTCTGCTTCCCAAATGCTAGGAGCACAGGAGTATGCCGCGATGGCTAGAAGAGGGTATTTATAGGTTTTATCACTCGGCAGCCCGAGTAGACTTGGGGCATGGCTGGATTTAGAGAGGTAATGACATCATGCATTCCTCCATTCTCTCTGGACTGCCGAAGGTAATGTGATCCAAAGATAACATTCCCATTTTCTAGTTAGGAAAAACTGAGCCCCAGAGAAGCCATGATTTGTTCAAGGTTATCCAGCCAGTTAGGGGTAGGGTTGGCATTATAGGTCACGCCTCTGACCCCTATGGGAAAGAGCACAATGGCGCTTCTGACATAGACAGCTCCAGGGAGAGGGACCTTTAGAATCAGCTCTCAACCAACTGCCTCCTCCTGGGCCTCTCCCTAGTTTTACCCTGTCCCGTATGAATGCTAATATTCTTGCGCCACCAACTACTTTTGTGTCAAGTGTCTCTGATGTTTAGGGGCTGGATTTGAAGACTAGCGCCACCATGGGGCAGCTGCCACCCTGTGTCAAGCACTCTGCAGGCATGATGGGAGGCCACAAGAGTTCCTGCTCTCAGCTTGCCTGGTGCTGTTCCATTTTTAAATCATACAGTCCCATATCCAAGTAAACTATGGTCCCAGGAACTGGCTCGGGGGTTATCCTATCAGACAGGTGCCTTACCTAGCACAGAAGCAAAGGCGCCGTCTGAAGAGCTCCTAGGTCAACCCTGCCCCTCCCCCAACCAGATCTTCTGGCAGACAGGGTCTAGGTCAAGGCCTGGATGGCGAGCCCCTTTCTGGACCTCTGGGCCCTTTAGAGCAACTGTCTAAGCAGTGGGTCCAGGAGGCTGTCCCTGTCTCTGCCTCCAGCTTCCTAGGCCCCAAGTGTTCCCCAAACTCATACTGTACGAATACAAAGCTAGCCATAGGGTAGAAGAGCTTGCCTTTAATCCTAGTGTTTCTTCCTTCCCTCCTTCCTTCTCTTTCTTTCTTTCTTTCTTTCTTTCTTTCTTTCTTTCTTTCTTTCTTTCTTTCTTTCTTTCCTTTTTCCAAGACAGGGTTTCCCTGTGTAGCCCCAACTGTCTTGGATCTCACTCTATAGATCAGGCTGGCCTCAAACTCACAGAGATGCACCTGCCTCTGCCTCCTGAGTGTTGAAATTAAAGGTATGTGCCACCACTGGCCAGCATTGCTTTCTTTCTTAACATTTATTTATGTATGTGTCCATATGTGCCAGTCTGCATGTGTAGAGGTCAAAGGACAACACCTTGTGGATCCTAGGGATCAAATTTAGGTTGCCAGGCTCAGAACCAAGCACCTCTATCAGATAAGCCACCTCCCTGGTGTGTGTGTGTGTGTGTGTGTGTGTGTGTGTGTGTGTGGTCCTTCTTGGCATGTATATACATATTTGTTGTTTTGTTTTTAATACAACTTGCTTTGGAGGTTGGAGAGATGACTCAGCAGTTACGGGATCCAAGTTCGTTTCTCAGTCCCGTGTCACACAGCTCACAACTGTGTGTACTTGCAGTTTCAGAGGCCCTGGGACCCTCTTCTGGCCTCTAAGGCACCTGCATACATGTCACACACACACACACACACACACACACACACACACACACACATCCACACACGTGTACATATTTTTAAAATCCTTAAAAGCAACTTTTTTTGCAGCCTGGTATGGCAGAGCACTCTCATAATCCTTACTCTCAGGAGGTAGAGACTTGAAGAACAGAGTTCAAGGCCATCCTTAGTCTTATAGTGAGTCCCAGCCCAGCCCAGGTTACATGCATGAGATCCTGGCTCAAAACACAAAAACAACTCCTGAAGGCCATGGGGAGGGGGCGGAGCGCCCCACTCTCCTGAGAGTGAGGAGCCGTCAAGCAGAGGAAACCAGGCTTTCCTGGCTTCCAGACTGTTACATTGCCTGGGTCTTCACCTGGAAAGCCAGCCCTCCTTCCCTCCCCCAACACACACAGCAGGTCTCAGGCCAGCTCCTGTCCATCCTAGGCTCAGGGCAAACCATAGCCTTCCCCGGGGATTTTCCCTGGAGGCAGTGTGAGCCTGACTTCTGCAGGTGATGTCGCATCCAGGACCTGATGTCCTATTTTGGAATCTCTCTCCATGAGACCCCGGGGCTTTAGAAGGCAGAGCAGATCCCACTTACCCCTCTTGAAGGCACATTCTGGGGCAGACACCAAGGAGGCCCTGAGCAGTTCCGTTTAATTAAAGGAGCTGGGGACAGTAGGGCACAGAGCCCTGGGTCAGCCTCAAGAGGGACGGGGCCACCAGGCCTCCAGATTGTCCCCAGTGGTGAGGTAGCTCAGCCAGGGTCTCCATCACTCTACCAGATACACTTCAGCGGCTACAGAAGAAGTTCAGGGGCTCACCTGGGTCCGTTGCTTAGCAACAGGAGGCTGTAAATGACATCGCTCCTGACACTTTAACTTACCCCTCTGTGGCAAGCAGAGGATAATAAAGGCCTAGGCAGACAGCAAGACAGGTTTCAAAACCAGCAGTGAGCAAGAGCCAGGGAAAGTGGGGGCCTGAAGTGAGCACTTCTGGGGTTTGGCTTTCTCAGTCACATGGTGGCTAGTGGGTTATTTAGAAGCTGGTTCAGGTGTCCTGGGTATGTTTCCCCATTGGGCTTAGTCCCCACTAAGTGGGTCATACTTGCCAGCACTGTGCCTGTAATTCCAGCAGTTGCCACTAGGAGGACCGTAGCCAAAGCAAGGGCAAGTCCCCTCGGCCCACCCACTCCACAGACAGCTTTAAATCTGTTAACCCATGGGGTCATCACAGTGTGTTTGTGATCAGGGACATATTTGCCCTGGACAGATGAGGAGACAGAAAGCTGTTTGTTCCCCATGTCTATCGAGCTGCTCCTCTGGGGCAGGCTCCACTGTATGTGCAGCAGTGAGCAAGGCAGACACAGCTCCAGCCCTCGGGGATCCTCAAGGGGATCAAGGGGAAGGATGACTTGTTGGTAAGTGCAGATAGCCATGCTCACCAGAGCCACTTTCCCGCTTTATAATGAGGCTAAGGTGATGGAATTCGAAGAAGTGGGTTGCACATTAATTTTTGGTTTAAAAATTTACTTATCTAATCTATTTTTTTGCACGTGTGTGTGTGTGTGTGTGTGTGGTATGTGTATACACGTGCATATTCACATGTGTGTGCGCGTGCACGTGTGGAGGCCTGAAGTTGGATTTCCAGTGTCTTACTCTATTGCCCATTCAACCTGGAGACTTGAACCAGCTTGCTCCAGGGTCCCCTGTCTCTGCCTACCGAGTCCTGGGATTACAGGTGACTGCCATATTCACTCTAGTCTTTTACATGGGTTATGAGGATCTGAATTCTGGTCTCCATGCCGGCAAAGCAAACCCCTTATCCACCGAGTCATCTCTCCAGGCCCCGCCCCCAGCCCAAATTTTATTTTTAACTAGCTTACTGAATGTCGATCTCACCCTCAGTTTAGCATATGTGATGTGACATCGACTCGTGATGACCAATCATAGGCCAGTGAAGGTGTGAACACACTTGAGGTGGGGAGTTCTGCAGGCTAAGCGTGAATGCACTTCTGATGTAAGATGCTTTTAATTATTGTGGGTTTATGGGAGTGGTAATCTCAACCCAGGATGAAGAACATCTCTAAATCACATATTAGAAGATACCAAGGTCCAAGGAGAAAAATAAAGCAGGAAAGGGGGTCAGCGACCCATGGGAGAAGGAAATGAATTGGGTGGCCAGAGCTGCCTCTGAGGAAGTGTGCTCGGGTCATGATTCCAGGAGGCAGGTGAGGCAGGAACAGCCTTTTAGGGAGGCCAGTGTAGCTGTGTGGCAGCATCAGATAGGAGGAAAGCGGAAAGACATCAAGGCAGAGGGGTGGCAGATCAGAGCACGGGCCCAGAAGCAAGAACTCCGCATAAGATGGGAGCCGTGGAAATATGAGTGTCAAATTTCCCAGATAAAATGACAGGTTAAATTTGGATTTCAGATAAAGAACAACAAAATTTTTAGTGTGATTTTGTTTTGTTTTGTTTTACTACTTTTTTTTTTTTTTTAGTGTAAGTACATCTTTGACACCCCCAGGACACATTTACAATAAAATCAGTATGTTGTTTAACTGACACTCAAATTTTACTGAGTATCCCGGGTTCTCTCTGGCAAGTCATCCTGGGAAGCCTTGTAGCAGGGGCTTGGAGTTGCGTTTCAAGTGGAGAGGTCAGATTGACGGTGTGATGGGGGAACCTGGCAGCCCCGTGGGGAGACGACAGCCAAAGCCGTTGTGTGGGGCTCATGAGGGACTGAGGCCAGAGTGAGCGCAAGCAAGAAGGGAGGCTTCTTCCTTTTCTCCTCCTAATCCTTTGTCTTCCCTCTCCTCCCTTCTCTTCCTTTGCCTTCTTTGAAAGCATCAGTGATGGCAAAGATCAAAGAGGCAAGAAGGCCAAGGCAAGCAGCAGCAGGGCGGAGGGAGGCATGGCTGAGGGTCCTTAGAGCAGAAGGGAGCTGAGCAAGCTGGCGCATGTATGAGGTCATGGGAGCTGTTTTGTCAAGCTGGAAGTAAGCTTCACTGGAACTGGGGGTATCTAGGAGCCAAGGGTATGGAGTCTCTCTTCCCTATCCTCTCCCTCCCTCCCTCTCTTCCCTATCCCCTCCCTCCCTCCCTCTCTTCCCTATCCCCTCCCTCCCTTCCTCCCTCCCTTCCTCCCTCCCTTCCTTCCTTCCTTCCTTCCTTCCTTCCTTCCTTCCTTCCTTTCTTCCTTCCTTCCTTCCTTCCTATAAAACATTTCCTGGATATCTCCTACATGGGAAGCTTCATTCAACTCATTAGGCCTAAACTCCCTTGCTGGACTTAAAGTCTTGAGAGAGAAAGAGATAGGCATGAATCAAACCAATTAACTCAGTTTCAAACAACGATAGGAGTTATAAAAGAATGAACAAGCTTCAGAGAGAGAATTATGGGAGACTCTGATGGAGCTGTCAGAGAGAGTTTTTCCATAGAGACAGGTGAAGAGGGCCAGCATGCATAAAGAGCCTGCGGTGGGGAGACATTGAGGTAGCTTGCTGTATTTGGGTAACAGAGCAGGGAATGAGGCTGGGGAGCCAGAGGTTATGAGAGTGTGGACAGGGCAGCGTGCTTCCACAGTATGTGACATGGGTCCATTGCTCCTTGCCTTTATTCATGCCTTCCTGGGATTCACGGGGCCGTCACTGGGAGAACGAGTAGAGAGCTGAAATATGGCCAGAGTCCCCAGGCATCTTCACGTTTGTGCCAACTGGACTATACCATGTCATCTTTCTAGGTCAAGGCCCCACCCACCCTGCCTGGGGTAGGAATTGCCCGACCATGTGACTTCCTTCACTGATGGTGCCATAGTATAGGTGTGGTCAGGAGGGACTGGTAAAGACTCTCTTGCATGGTGTTTCTAGTCTCAGCCCTGTGCAGTGGTTTCTAACCTCATCTGTCCAGTGGGAGAAGGAGGAGGAGGAGGAGTGGGGTGTGGGGCAGGGGAACCACCCAGCTGCCCTGCACACCAGCCACCAGTTCAATGCTTGTTTAGTTCTGATTGTCCTGGCTGTTCTGTATAAAGCACCTGGGACCTGGTCACATGACATTAGGACTCTGGGACTTGTTTGCCTTTACTCTAGCCTGGGACAAGAGAAGCAAACAGTGAAGCCAGGGTTCTATCTTATCTCCCTGGAGGCCTCACCACAGGCAAGTCCTTCCCCACAGGGTCCTGGGCTTGTTTTCCATCTAGCGATTTATCAAGGCTGGATCACTCAAATCTTCCTCATGAGTCTATGAGCTCAGTTTGTCCTAGTACAATGGTTACTTGTGTCATTGCTATGACAAGATCCCTGTCGAAAGCAACTTAAGGAAGACAGAGTTTGTATTTTAGTTTGCTTTCTCCTTTTTATTTACAGGATCCTAGCTTATAGAATGGTGCCACCCATAGAGTCTTCTCTATGGTTAGTTTGGACTGTCAAAGTGACATAGTCTAGAATCACCTGGGAAGACAGACTCCAATAGGAATTGCCTAGGTCAGGCTGGCCTGTGAATATGTCTGTGGGGATTGTCTTGATTAGCAATTAAGACTGAGGTGGAAAAACCTGTCCACTGTGGGTAGTGCCATTCCCTAGGAAGGTAATTCCAAACTGTAGAAGAATGGCGAAAGCAAGCTGAGCACTAGCATGCTTGCATTCATTCTCTTTTTGCTCTTGACTGTAGATGTGACCATCTGCTTTAAGTTCCGCCACCTGACTCCCCAACAACCATGAACTGTAACCTGGAATTATGAACTGAATAAGCCCTTTCTCCCTTAAGTTGTCATAGCAACTGAAAAAAAAATTAAGATTCCACCTCAATTAACCTAATTAAGATAATCCCTCGCAGGCATGCCCAGAGGCTAACCTCATCTAGATAATTCCTTATTGATCTAATCAGAAGTTCCTTTCCTAGGTGACTCTGGGCCCTGCTGAGTTAGCAGCGTTAATCATCATAGGAATGTGCTCCTCTCTTGCTTAAAGGTCCAGAAGCTTTTCCCTTTTCAGAGAAAAGCCGAAACTTCCTAGTTCGGCATGCAAGGTCTGTGTGGTGTTACTTTGCCCTCATCTGCAGCTCAGCGCCTACCACTCACTCTGAAGTTTCCAGTCCCTGTGTCACACACTGCCTGTTCCTGACTCCTGGCCTCTCTCTGCTATCCCAGCTGTCTCCATCTCTCTGCTTGCTTTCTGAGTGTCTGCCTAAAAGCTTTGTCTCTAATCAGCACCCACTGAGCTCTTACTGTATACCAGGCACATGTTGAGCTCATGCATGTTTGTTCTAATACTCTTCCCATGACACGAGGAGGTGCTAACGCTATCTTCTCCGCTTGGAATGCTCATAAACATGGGCTCAGAGAAGTAGGTCTGCTGGGCCAAGGGTGCACAGCCAGGCACACATTAGGACAGCTGGGCTCTCAGGCAAGAGAGAATTGATGGATTCGAATATAGTATGCGTGCTCCCAGAACCCTTAGTCACCTCTTTGTGTCTCTTCTGTTTGCAGAAGAGCTCTTATGCCATGCTCTCCCTGGAATGTCACCTCTTTGGTCCTCCTTCCCGCCAGCCCTGGAATTTTTTGCTGATTTCACTTTGCAGAGGAGAGCCAAGGAGGCTAGAGAATGAAGGAACTCTCATCAGGTTCTGCAGACATTAAATGGTAAAGCCAGACCCAGGCTGAACCTCTTTCCACACTAGCCCTGAGTTTACTAAAAGCTTCAAAAACCATCCTGAATGCTGACTGGCTGAGTCCCAGGGACTTGTGGCTCTGGCCTGTCCACCAGCACCCTGCTGTCCACAGGGTTTGGGCAGAAGTCAGGCTCCAGCAATCACGCTCTCCTGCTTACAGCTGGATGTGCTCCCCCCCCCACCCCCGGCTCAGGCTCTGAATGCAGATAAACACAAAGCCAAATGACTTTCACTCCGTCCCTTCCAACTCAGTGATTTTGGAGGAGAATAAATACTGAAGCCACTGGCATGAATAGAAATTAATCTAGAGCCAGCCTAACTGCAAGGGGATGTTTTTGAAAAGAGGGGGGAAATTCTCAATTTAAAATCTCAACACAAATAGGCTCTTCTAAGGTCAAATGAAAGAGAAATGTGTTAGGAAAGCAAAAAGATGTCCGGGAACCAGAGGGGGCCCCCCTGCTATCTCCCCTCCCTCTCTTTTTTCTCTCTCCCCCCTCTTCTCTCATCTCCTTTTTCTCCCCTTCCCTGCTCTCATTTCTTCTGCCTCTTTCATCCTGTTCACCTCTGAGTCTTCCTCCCACTACTCTTTGTCTCCACGTTTCTCACCTGTGTGTTTACATCCACAGTCTCTCTCTCCTTCTCCCCCACCTCTCATAACTTACTTACTTTGTGTGTGTGTGTGTGTGTGTGTGTGTATCTGCAGTGTATATTGCACATGTGCATTTACGTTTGCATGTGTGTGGGTGCACCCTGTGTGCAGAAGCAGGGTATCTCCCTTGAACCCAGAGCACATCTATACAGCTAGTTCAGGCAGCCAGCTTGCTCCAAAAATCCCCTGGCCTTACCTCCAGTAAGCTGGAATTCCAGGCATACTGCCACACTGGCATTTATGTAGGTGCTGGGGATCTGAACTCTGGTCCTCACAACTGGGTGGCAAGTGTTTACCCAGTGGGGAGATGGCTCCAGTGAACACTTTAGCTCAGTGCAGAAATTCTACCTCAGGAGAGTAGCATGACCTCAGCCAAGTCATCTCCCCAATTTTTTCCACTTTCAAGTCATCATGGTTGAAAGTAGGCTTTCTGCTTTTCGAGGGAGGTACTGAACATAGTAAGACAGTCCTCTGTAGAGGAAACAGTTTTTACCTTGTGATGCTCTCAGGCCTGGAGGGTGGGCAGAGGTCAGGAGTGAGCATCATCCGGCTATGGAGGAGCACAAGTGGATGAGCACAGCTGTCTTGTGACCTTGGTGCATGCGTGTGTGTGTGTGTGTGTGTGTGTGTGTGTGTGTGTGTGTGGTGCATGTGTAGGTGTGTTTGCCCACGTGCCCACATGTGGATGGCAGAGGAGGATGTCAGTTGTCTTCTTCCCTCACTTTACACCTTAGTGTTTCCCATTTACTGGAATGTGTATTTGTGTGTTTGCGCACATGTGTACCACGGTGTGCATATTGATGTCACAGGACAACTTGACGGAGTTGGTTCTCTATTTCTATGCTGTGGGTCCCAGGGATCAAACGCACGTCATCAGGCTTGGTGGTTAAGTGCCTTTACCTGCTTACTCCTCCCTCTGGCCCTCCACTTTAGGTTTTGGGACAATGCCTCTCACTAAACCTGAAGCATGCCGTTTTGGCTAGGCTGGCCAGCTGGCCAGGGGGTTTCTGGATCTGCCTAACTCTGTCATCCAGTGCTGGGTGATAGGCCCGCGTGACCATGCTCAGCTTTTACTTGGGTGGTGGGGCTTTAAACTCAGCCCTTCTTGCTTTCACTTGGGTTCTCTTACCCACTGAGCCGTCTCCCTCACCCACACCTTGGCGTCTGTACTTCAGCTTGCATCGGACTTGAGATGAAACTACTTTGAAACCGAGGAGAAGCTGAGAGGTGTGTACGGCCTGGTGGGTGGGGGGCCTTCAAAGGTCAGATTAGAGCTATATGGAGTGGGAAAGAGCCACATACTGAGTCTAAATGAGGAAATTGTGACTGGCAGAAGGAAGTGGTCTCCCTGGCAACCATGGGGAGCTGAACCCCAGGAGGGATCGACTGGAAGGGAAGCCCAAGGCATGATCTTCATAGGGAAGGGAACACATCTCTCTTTGTCATCCTTGTCTCCCCAGGGCACAACATGAAATCTGGATCCATAAATACAGTTGCAAGGCTGCCTTAGTGAGTGAATGCACCTGTTCCCCAGCCCCTCAAGACAGACTGGACACCATTTCCCCAGAGCCCGGAGCCTCCTGCAGTGCACACTTAGCAACCTCTGGCTAAAGATGGAGTAGCTAAGCCTTCCAGCTGCAGTACCGTTGTGGCCACCCGTGCATGTCTTACAGATCAAAGGGGCCCATGAAGGGGCATTTCAGGGTAGATCAGGAATGGGACAGCACCTTGCCAAGTCACCCAGGCATCTGCGTCCAGCCAGCTTCAAATACTCTGTTGCCTGGAGATGAGGGGCAGGCCAAAAGAACAATTCTAACTCAAGTGCCATCTGGTCTCCGGGGGCACTAAGCCAAGACACTGGAGCGGAGAGGGGGCCTGGAAGGGATAGCCTTCAGACAGCCAAAGCACTGCTCCGAGTCTCAAGTCCCCATAGTCTATACTCAAACCAGAGCAAAGCCCAGCAGGAAATCACCCCAGAGCCTTCTAGCCAGGAGAACCTCTAGCCACATATTAGAGATTGTCTCAACCTTCCAGAAGGCGGCCAATGTGGGGGGCACTCATTAGACTGTGTGCTTAGAGAGGGTTAAAATGGGACCAGGAAACAGGACCCGGACAGCCCTGTGGATGCTTTCGAACCTGGGAGGGCAGGATTGCTGGGTACAGAGCAGGGAGGTGTTACATTGCCTTGGTAATGAGGAATCCAGGCTGCCCCCAAAGAGTTGTTACCGCAAACGAAACTGCGCTCGTCAGCAGAGGTAGCTCCCTCGGGCCCTGACAAGTTGATGGCTTCACCCCTGATAGTCGGTGAAACAAATCCTTTAGCTTTGAAGAGAGATCTGGGCATGGAGTGGCATCCCCCACAGCACGTTCTTCCCCTCAACACTAATGCCTCCTGCGATCCTATGGACTAGGTAGTATCATCCAGTTTTGCAAATAAAACAAAGCAACAACCTCCCCCTCCCCAAACAAAACCAGAGTTTTGGAAAGAGGATCAACTTGTCCTGAGCCACACAGTTAGTAACTATGCATTGTGGAGATAATTCAGTTTCCTCCCTTCCCGTTTACAGCTACAGTCTTCCTGGATTTGCTTCTTTCATCGTCTTCGCCCACATTCTGCCTATTTACTCTCAAGATTTTGACAAATGCTCTCTTCTCCATGAGGCTCATTTTTGCGTCTTTTTTTTTTTTCTTTTTGGTGGGTTGAGTTATATCTGATTATTTTATTTTTCAGACAGAGTCTTGCTTTGGAGTCCAGGCCAACCTGGAACTTGTGATCCTCTGCGGCCTTCCAAATTCTAGGATTACAGACATGTGCTAACATGACATCCAGCTGTGTCTAAGATTCTTATCCAGAAGTCTAGGAATCCCGGGAAATAGTAGGCTAATTTTGGTATTAAAGCACACAATTTGGGGTTTTTAAGTGTTTTTTTCAGGTATGGCACCCATGATATTTATATTTATATATATGTGTTTACATATATATATGCATATATATATACATATACATATACATATATGTATATATGTGTATACATATGTGTGTATATATATGCATATATATACACACATATGTATACACATATGTACATATATAAAAATGTACACATGCATATATACATAAATATGTATATGTATATATATACAAATATATATATACATATATATATATATATAGGCAAACATTTGGGATGTGTTTCCACCATTGAGAAATGAAAGCAGCCAAGACAGGTCAGCACCACGGACAGCGCTCGGCATGCGGCTCCCCACAAGTCAGACCAACTTCAAAGCTAACCTAAAGAGTGGCTGCTGGAGGGTTCTTGCTGCTCCGGATCAGTGGAATGGCAAATGGCATGTCAGAATGGGCAGACGACACAGATGGCTTCCTCCCATTTTTTTCCTTTTTTAATAAAGGAGTCCCAAATGTTGCAATTGTCCTCACAGTGACATTTCCCCCATCCCGAGGGCCACCCGTCCCTCCCCACCACAACAGTGACGAAGAGGGTATCGAGCAGGGCAGTGGAGTACCCTGGTGACAGATTAGCGCTGCCAACCACCGACACAAAACCATTTGGTGTGGGGAAATGATAGATGCTAACACTCATTTTAAACACAGGCAACTGAATTCCTGCAGACAGGCGCCACGGCTGGAATTTAGGGCACAGCTGGTAGGTTCAGATAAGGTGCGGAAGCAGTCCCGCACAGCGCCGCCTTCCTTAATAATGGAAATGTGGTGATGGATGCCACTGTCCCGAGGATATAACCTCCCCATTTGGAGGTTTTCAGCTCCCAAATCATCCATTCCACTGCTCCCCCCCCTCCTCATTTTTTTTTTGAAAGGATGTGGGGGGAGGGAAGGGGGCAGTGGATAAAAGCCCGGGGTGAAGGCTGCAAGAAGCTCACGATCCTAAAGAATTTGAGGAAAAGTCCGAAGAATTCCGTTTGAAAGAGTGCAGTTCTGTAAGCTCTCGGGACAGTGAGTTCAACATGAGAAAAATGGATTAAGTTACCCTCGACAAGTTTTAAGGGTCAAGGGTACCACCCTCATCCTCATTTCACAAATAGCCAATCAGAGTTTTCCATACAAAACTTTGCCTCCCACTGGACTCTGAGCTCCGGGCATTTGTCGACTGCCTCCTCAACAGCGCCCCCTGGAGAAGAACTTGAAGTCCAGGGCATACAAATGGAATCTAGGCTTCAGTGCCCAAACATGCCAGTTTCTCTCTGACAGGAGACACCACTAATAGCTAACACCAGAGGATCACAGCCCCATCCTCTCTCTTGACCACGTGCAGTACCCCAAATCCAGTGCTTTCCTCTCCCAGGTCACACTCTCTCTTGAATTTCTTACTTTTCTTTACTCCATACCCAGTCTTAATGCAGGACCTCATCCTCTCCCTGATAAATACTTCCCTCTCTAACCTTTTTTCTCCAGTCCGTCTCCATCTGGCCACTGGGTCCTGTCTAAACAGAAGCATGCATGTCCTTCTTATCCTTAAAGTCAACTGTGGTGTTCAGCCTCCTGTAGGACAAAGCCCTCCCATTCTCCTTGACCTTGGCAGTGGGAACCTTTCAGAATCTGCATCCTGACCTCTGAGTCTCCACCAGGGCTCCATGAAGGGTGTGTTTCAGCCACAGGAACATGCTGCTGGATGTCCCTGCCCGCACAGGCACATATCCTTCCCTCTGGATTGCACACTCTCCCTTCCCCTTTGCTCTTTATCAGGACTTGAGACCTCAAGACTTTACCTTCCCCATTTGAGAAGATTTCCTTGCATCTGCTCACATTGCCAAGTTCTCAGTCTCACAGAGATCTGCAAGCAGGAGGTAGAGAGCACATTGGGAATATGGTGGGTCTTTTGAAACCTCAAAGCCCTCCCCTAATGATATACCTCTTCCAAAAAGGCCACACCCCCAAATCCTTCCCAAACAGTTTCACCAACTGTAGTCAGGCATTCAAACATATGAACCTATAGGGCTCATCCTCATCCACACCATCACAGGAGGCTTAGTGGGGCATCTGAAGGGAAAGACTCTTCAGTGAAGATGTGAATGATGTCACCACTCACAGAAGGACTTGCAGTTAGATTGGGAAAGGAATGTGTGGCTGTCTTCCTACTTCGTTCTAAAAAAAAAAAAGGATTTGAGCTGGGTGTCGGTAACCCATGCCTGAGTTCAAGGCCAACCTGGTCTCCTGGTCTATAGAGCCAGTTCCTGAACAGTCAGGATATACAGAGAAACCCCATCTTGAAAAAAAAAAAACAGAAGGAGGATTTCTTTTCACTTTTACTGTGTGCATGTGTGCGGGTGAGTGCTCTGAATGAGAGCTGGGAACTAAGCCTGGGTCCTCTGCAAATGCAGCAAGCGCTCCAATCCCTGGGCCTTCTCTCCACCCCCACCCTTTCTTATAATTCTATTACCCAGAGCTTTTACCAGCCATTTACACTTGAGTATGAATGCGATTTAATACTTTTGTTGTTGTTGTTGTTGAAGGGGGATTGGGGAAAAGGCCTACGGGCACTGAAGGTTTTGCAGAAATGGTATTAAAAATGACAGAAAAAGAGTTGGCAAAAAAGGAAGGCTTGGATCCAGACTCATTCTTTTTATGTTTGTGGCTCCCCTCCTCTGTCTTTCTCTGTCTCCCTCTGTCTCCATCTCTGTCTCTCTGTCTCTTTCTGTATAGCTCTGTCTCTGTCTCTCTGTGTCTCTCTGTGTCTCCCCCTGTCTCTCTCTCTCTCTCTCTCTCTCTCTTCCTTTTTCACCTTGAAGTCTTGTGGGAAGAAGCTTGACCTAGAGCCACCTGCACCCAGGGTCTGCTTTTCTTGCGGTCCAGAGGCAGCATCACCCACCCAACAGTGCAGACTCTACAACATAGCCCCTCCCATCGCCACTGAAATCCTGCTGTGAGCTTTTAAAAGCCTGGGCTAGAGTCTTGGAGATCCAGTTTGGCTCTCTCCTGACCTTGAACCCAGTCCATTCTCTCTCAAAGCACAGATTGGAGATTGGCCCACCTCCTTCGGGCTCCCTGCAGCCTGGTTCTTGACAGAGTCCTCCCCACATTGGTGCTAACCAGCAAAGCTACAAATTGTGGGTGCTGATCTGGAGGCCACCTGAGAGTCTGGAACCCAGGCTGGGCCTGGAAGCTGGGACAGAGAAGGCCCTGAAAGAGGCCCTCAGTCCCTGTGACCCTTCTGCTGCTGCTGCTGAAATGGCTCCCGCTGCCCAGATTACAGCCTGCTGCTGTCAGGCACGCGTCAAGGTCAGGGCTGTGCCTCTGCCCTGGACACAGCAATAATGGCTTGTAATGGGCTCTAAACAGGTGAAGTTTGCCTCGAAGATGCTGTTGCCACCAGGACAATAGCAGATCCTTTCTCTTTAACCCTCTCCTGGCTTCTGATTGTATCAGAGCTCCACCAGCTCAGACAGGGCCTATTCAAAGGCCTTCGTATCTGGCACCCCACCCACCTAAACCACAGAGCAAGGGGAGGACATTATTGTCTATGCTGTAACGGTAGAAGAACAGGTATGGAGAAGAAGAGGCTTTAGGCCTCTTTGGCACAGCTGGAATAATTACTTAGACTTGTATGACCTCATGACTCACAGAGAAAGGAGTGGGGGGATGACAATACGCAAGCAAGAAACGCTGGAGTAGAGCGGTTTAGAGGGAAACCAGTGGTCGGTGTTTTACTTGCTGTGTGACTTTGGACCCACTAATTAACTTCTCTGAGCTGCAATGCCCTCATTTCTAACATGGAGATAGGATTTCAAACCAGAATGATTATGGTGATTGAGAGTAATTAGGTGCACGTGCTTCTTGGCGCAGGGGTTTTGGTAGATGCTTTCCCTCTCCTGTTCTCACTGTTTGAGTAGAACAGATGGCCTGGGTTTCTAAGAGACACGATCTGGGCACTGGGGCTGCAGGATGGAAAGCAGTAACCCTAGTCCCACGCCCAGTCCCACTGTGGACACTGTTGGGGACAGGAGTTCTGTCTGCAAGGTCACCCTGGGCCAGACATGCTGGGGCTCCCTCCCTCTGCACGAGCCCAGGGCAGCAAGGCATGAGCGGAGACGGTGAAGCCATAAATAAGTCCAATGAGGAGCCGTAATTCTGCCTGCACCATCCGCGCGGCCATCCCGTCACGCTGCCACCTTTAGTGCCACTGTCACGCCAAGGCGCAGGAGGGCAGTCAGTTCCCCTGCCATGCTTCTGAGCCTGTTAGGGGCCAGGCAGGGCTGTGTGCCTGAGGGCTGGGGGGGGGTGGCTGCACATCACCCTGCATCATCTCCTAGCTCCTCGTCCTTGGCCCCCACGTGGAGATTTGCCTCCAGTGACCAGAGAGGAGGGGTGTAGGACCTACCGCAGACCACGCTCTCTGAGGCCCAGCTATGCGGTCACTTTCAACCCAGACATCTTTGTTGTTGTTCTGCTGTCCTGAGGATTGAACTCAGGGCCTTGCGTCTGCCAGGCAAGTGTTCTAGAGACACCCCGATCCTCTTTATTCTTTATTTTGGACAAGGTCTTACTAACTTGCCAAGGCTGACCTTGAACTCACTCTGTAGCCTAGGAGAATCTTGAACTTTCAATCCTCCCGCCTCAGCCTCATGAGTGGGAGATTAAGGGTATGTACTACCACGCCTGGGGTTCAAAGTACATTTCAACCCCCTCTTAGCTATAGGACAGCCCCACAACCAGGCATCTCTGTCTGTTACTGGTGTGGCGTTGGCCAGGCCTTCTGTCCTGCTGGGTCCACACTTTCATCTGAGAAGAGAAGAGAGAGAGAGAGGCAGGAATCCTGCCTTGAGAGAGGCCTATGTACACAGCGCACAGCCTCTCCTGCAGCCAGGAGACTCCACAAGAAGCCTCTAGGGGAGCCTGGTGGGTAGTGGGGACAGCTGGCATCCTACTCTCTGTCCCCAGCTGTCTCCTAGTGTGCTGGAGGATCCTAGGGAGGATCTTCATTTAACTCCCTGTCCTGGGATATCTAGTCCAGGAGAGCATTATCCTGGGTACAAGACATTACAGCTTACCCAGTGCCTCCCCATAACTTCACTGACATTGTCAGAGGAGTTACTACTAACATGTTGTGTGAGGACAAATGCACACACACACACACACACACACACACACACACACACACTCCATGGCATGTGTGTGGAGGTCCTGGGACAATTTTCAGGAGTTGGCTTCTCCTCTTCCATCGTGTGGGTTCTAGGGTTCGAACCCAATTTGTTAGGCTCAGCATCAGGCACCTTTACCAATAAGAATCCAGACAGTAATGAGCATGGAAGTGACTGACACATGAACAGTAGGTGTGCAGCAATGTTTCCAGCTGAATTCACCAGGATTTGGCTTTTGCTGTCTGTAAGTTGGGTAGCAACAATAGGCTGATTCTCAGCGGAGGGCAAAGCCACCTTCAGCTCCCACGATGACTGCTGATGTTGGAGCAGACCAAGTGTCCTTGGGCCACCCAGGCAGACTCTCCATCTCATACCTGCCTGGGTGGGCACTCTGAGAAAGGAGAAGCCACCTTAGTGATGCCTGAAGGAAAGGAACCCATGACCACTAGCGATGTAAGCTTCGAGAAAATTCCTAGGGTGCTACTGACAGATCCCAGGGCCACACTCATGGAGCTCAGATCCAGACACAGTCACTGCCGAGGGCCAATCCTGAGGGGAGCCTCAGCTAGGGCTCTGAATCAAAAGAGGAGAGAAGAGACAAACAAGAGGGGGGAGATGGGGGGACTGACCACCAGGTTTGACCAGTCACTGTAAACAGTGTGAGACCTCTGGTAAAACTGAGGGAGGTTGAAGGTCACCATGCCCCCCAAGTGATGAGGTTGGGGGCATGGCCTTTGGAGATAATTAGGTGTTGTGCCCAGATTTTGAAATCCCCCTCCTCAAATACCACCAGGAGACCACCAGTTCTGATGCAAAAGCAAGGAGCCTTTGTTTTGCAGAGCAGACCAGCGCACTGGGGTCTGGCACCATGCAAGATGGCCAACCCCAAGTGAGCTTCCTACATGGGTTTTTAAGGGAACAGGGTATCTCTCTGATTGGTCAGAACCCAGGCACTGGGTTGGCTCGTTAAATGTTATGCGGCAGCAAGGATTTCTGGGAAAGTGAGTACTTGCCATTAAACAGAGAGTTTTATGGGAAAGCGAGTACTTGACATTAAATAGAGAAGATGTTAGTGCCTTTACCACTAGGGGTGCTGGGCTTTTCATAGGTACTGGGGGTAAAGCTCTGTGCATGAGTCTGTGCTCTCACACGTGAAGGGGGAGCTGTCTGGTTCTTCAGCCATATAAGGACGCAGCCCCAATTGGCAGTATGAAACCCCCAGAAGCACTCTCACCAGAACCTGACCATGACAGCTCTGACCTTGGCCTTTCAGCCTCAGAACTGTGAGAAGTCACTTAGTTGTGTCCTGTCTGGGACTTCACTATAGCAGTCCCAAGACCTATGTATCCTGCTGTGATACTGTACAGCTTCTGGCGATGTCATCGAGGGAAAGGAGAACAGGGGTCATGGGTCCCAATCCAGCTCTGTCTTTCTTGCTTTGTGACTTTGGGCCCACCACTTTGTCCCTTTGACAGTTTTCTCATTTCTAAAACAGTGTTAAGGTTTGAATGAGATGTCCCCCATAGGCTCTGGCATTTCAATACTTGGTCCCCAGTAGGTGGTGCTGTTTGGAAGGCGTGGCTTTGCTGGAGGTGTTCATCACTGAGGGTGTTTTGACGTTTTGAGGCTTTGAGGTTTCAAAGACTCTTGTCTTTCCCAGTTTGATCTCTGCCTTCTGCTTGTGGCTCTCTGCTTCTGCTCCAGCTGCTGTGTCTGCTGCCTGCTCCCTCTGTTCCCCACCACAATGCACTCTCATCCTTCTAGAACCCTAAGCCATATTAACTGTCCCTGTGTAAGCTGCCTTGGTCCCTGGTATTTTATCACAGCAATAGAAAGGCAACTGATAAAGCTGTTTAAAACCAAAAGGCAGAAAGGGTGCGTCCTATCTGCACTGTTTGTACAGAAGAAGAAAAAAAAAGGAGTTAGAGAGCAATTCATAGTCTCTAATGCGTTTGTTGGAAAACAAGATGGATTAGAGGCTAAAGGGGATGGTGGCTCCGTTGGAAAAATTAATTATGCATAAACGTGAGGACTGGAGTTTGGATTTCTAGAGTGCGTGTGAAAAGCCATCATGCACACGATGTCCTAGAGCTGGGGAGGAGGCAAGATGACCCCGGGGCTTGCTGGCCAGCCAGTCTAGCTAAATAGGTGAGTTCCCAGCTCATAGAGCGTCTGCCTCAAAACAGAAGTCAGAGAGCAGTTGAGGGAGACACTGGATCCTGACCTCTGACCTCTACCTTTGCATGCTTATATATACCTGTACATGGACATGCACACACACACACAAGAAAGCAAGATGTTCTAAAAATAAACTAAAATTTCGATTCAGGTTACTAGGTATAAAGGAATAAAGAAAAATAAATCCAAAGAAAATTTTTTAAAAACCCACAGTTTTTAAGAGATAAAAAGATGGGCCCAAACAGAAGACAAAACGGAGGCGATCCCACGTTGCAAGGCTGTGGTAGGAACAAAGTGAATTCATTCACGTGCTTCCTCATTAAAATCAAGACATGTGTTCTCTTCCAGGCACTGTGCTAAGTACAGGGTGCAGATGTGAGCCAAACTCGCCCCCCTGTCCTCAGGAGTCGCCAGGAGAAAGGTGCCAGTAAACCAGCAACCAGTCCACTCACTGCACAAACGGGCACAGCAGAGGCATTATGGGAGTGGAGAAGGTCCTAATGGTCCCCAACAGATGGTGCTGAGGCAAGCATGCCTGATGATCCAGTTACTCTGCTTGCCTGGCCCTGAAAACCGCCCCCACCACCACAGATGCGGGTGCAAACCACAAGACAACCTTGCCGTTTTCTGGGCACCCCGGAAAGCTCCGCAGAAAGGACTGTCGCCATCTCCACTCCAGAGCAGGGGAACTGAGGCTCAGTCAGTTCATGACCTGGCCCCAAACTTCAGGGAACATCCAAGGGCGTGGGGGCGTGGCTTCCTGAGGCGAAGGCTGAGCTGGCGCTGGAGCTACTGAGCCTGGGCAAACCAGGCAACAGGGGAGAGGAGAGAGAGGAGAGGGCTAGCAGAGGGGCATGCGTGTTAGTGTCCGCGGGGTACTGGGGTGTGTGGGAGCAATCCACGTGTCTGAGCTTCGTCTCATCTTCTCACAGGCAGTTTCCAGATGGTTTCAAAGGGTGCTGCTGCTTGGCCCCTAGGGAAGCCTGATCCAGCTCCAAAAGAGATGCCTTCCGGATGGCCTGGTACTCATTGTATAGTTCAATCTGGTCTTAAACTCATGGCAATCCTCCTGCCACCGCTCCCCAAGTGCTGGGATTACATGCATGAGCCACCACTTTACTGAATGTAAATCGGGTGTGAAGAGCTGGAAGCCCCAGCCCTGACTTGAACTAGTGACTGTCGTTTGGTGCACTTGACGGAGACCTGGCTGCAGACTGGCCCCCTCTAGGAGAGACTGGGGCAGCTAACTAGAAGAGCAGAGGCTGTGGGAACCCTCGGTGGAGTAAGGGTCCCATAGGGCCCTAGTCACGTCCAAAGGCCAAGGTGTGAGGGTGGGCGTGGCCACATGGGGGCATATGGGCCGGGCCGGGGCCGAGGCTTCTGTGATGTCCCGTCGGTGGGTTTTCTCCGCAGGGCAATGCGGAGCCGTGAGGATGCCAACCCCTGGCAGGCCGTGGGCAGCAGGAACTGCAGAGCCGGGCTCCCCTGGCAGCGGGGCAGGGACTCTGACTAGCAGGGAAGGGGAGACCTCACCCCCTCTCCTTCTTTTCCGGGTCCCAGGCCTGCAGCTGTATGCTCCCCGTGAAGCCGCGGTGCACATCCTTCAGCGTGACATTGGAACATCACTGGGGGAGTGGAGGGTGACGGAGCGCCATCCCGGGCGGTAATGGCTCCAACGCCTAGAGGAAAATGACATAAATAATGTCCCATTAGAGGCGCCGAGCTGCTCCGCCGAGTGCCTTGTTTTGCCGGCAACATGATGGTCTTCATAAACAGACTCATTTATTTTCCAGCCCTTGTTCCAGCGAGGTGGGGGCGGAGTGCGAGGAAGGTGACCCGGCAGCGAGGGTAGGAACGGGGACCCACTTGCTGCCTAGACTCTGACTTGGCGCCAGCGCCCACCGCCCATCTGCTTAGTCTTTGGCAAAACCTTCTTCCTGAGGGCCATTCAGCCTCGCTAATCCCAGACTGGGTTTTCTCGATGCCCCCTAACCTGGCCAAGTAGCCACGGCTATGAGAGATAGACTTGCCTCAGGTCCTGACCCCGCGGGAACCAGCCAGTCCCTTTGAGTGCCCTCTAGCCTGTCTGAGCCTCAGTTTCCTCTTGTGAAAAGTGCCACAGCGATAACTTCCTGGCTGCTGTGAAATGCCTCACGGGATTGACGAGGCCGCAGCCTCTTTCCTAAGCCGTGGCTCCCTCAGTTCCCTCGGCTTTGTACACAGAGGTGCAGACTCTCCTCTTCCCCACGGGAGGCTCGTTCCTTTCGCCTCTGTCCGTCTCCAGCCTGGGCCTTATGCCAAGCTCAGTCCACAGAAGCTCTGTTCTGCGAATATGCCCTGTGACACTTGGGCCAGGAACGTGGAGCTTCCGGTTATGATGTGACCCTGGGCACATCCATTCCCCTCTCTGGCCTCTTTCTCCCAACAAAAGGTTAAGTTGAAGGACATGTGACCCCCTTTCAGAGTCCCCCTAGGACTCCCCTCCCTCCACCTGCAGAGCCGAATCAGGGAGCATCGGACTGCCTCTTGCTCTGCTGTGTGGCTTTAGGCAAGAATAGAATGTCTCTATGTACATGGTGTAACAGCGGACTGAAATGTCTGCTGAGCCCCTGTCGTGGGCCAGGCACTGCTCAGGGATGGGAGCACAGCATGAGACGAGACACAGGACTCAGTGGGAGAGGGGGAGACAGAGAGATCCGTTCCAGGAGCGCTGGAGGGGTGGTGAGTGGCAGACACTGACTGGCTCTCTGACACTCGCATAGAAGGGCCTGTGGGCTCTAAGTCACTGCTGCATCTGCCTGTGTTTTCTGTGGATTAGGGATCAGAAGGCTCTGCCCTGTGGGTGGATGCTGGTCTTATGAGGATTTGGTGGGAGGTTGGTCGGCAGAGCTACCCCTCGCTACAGGGTCAAATGTCTTTGTTGATCTCCCCTCAGAGACTGACTGAAACTTCATCAGCATAGGGTCTTCAGGAGGCCTGGCTATGTACTGTACCTCAGGGTCCCCGGCCTTCCCTCAGAAGGGTCTCTGTGTTGTAACACATCCTATAGCTTCAAGAAGTCATAACCTATCTCACACCGAGGGGAAACATCCACTCCACTTATCCTCCAGCCTTTCCCCAGGGCAGTGCTGAAGCCACCATTATGGAAGGTGAAAGATGGCCTTCTGAGGTGGGGAAGGAGAGGGGAAAGAGGCTTCTATGCAGATGGAGCAGGTGCAAAGGCCCTGGGGCAGAACCAGACTATCTGGTTCAGTTCTGAAGAGTCTTGGGGAGCACTGGGACATGACACTTGGAGCATTTATCACGGTGGGCGACAGACAGCAGCCATGCAGGTGAGCACACAGCACCACTTTGAGCTGTGCCGAGTGTGGGGAGCTGCTGAGATCTGGGTGGGGGTGGGCTGAGGCTGAGCTGGGGAGCCGCTGAGATCTGGGTGGGGGTGGGCTGAGGCTGTTTCATGCCAAGAATCCTTTCCCAGGAGGTACCCTCTAAGCTGAGTTCTGGGAGGGAGCTGGTCAGTTATACCAAGGAGAGGGCGGTGGGGGGGGCATCAGGTGAGATACACGGCAGTGTGGCTAGAACAAGGTGATGTGGTGACCAGCTGTGAGGGAGAGGCCCGATTTTGTGTGGCTCTGGCAAGGATTGTGGAGTGTTCCTGAGCATGACAGGAAGACACTGGCAGGATAAGCAGAGGTTAATGTAATCTGATTTTGCAGTAACAACAATAAATTGGCATTGTGACACTCAGTTCTGGACTTGATACTCAGCTTCTGTTCCTGGTGGGACATCAATGTGCTGTGTGACCGTGTACTAGTTGCTTACCCTCTCTGAGCTGTCAATCTGGACTCTGAGGAGTCACAATATAGAGGACAATGAGAAATGTGAGGGAGGCAGAGATTCCAGAACCTTGTGATTGGCTGTGGAGGAAAAAGTGATTCTCTGTTTCTGGTTAAGCTTCATCTCCTATTACACCTTAGAGTGGCCAAGTGTAGCGGGATGCTTTGAAGGAGTTTTGTGAGTTGGGTTTCTTTAAAAACACAAAATGGCTTTTGGACTGTGTTTTTGTCCCCATTCCAGGTATGGTGGATGAGAGAGAGTTTGATTTAGACTGTTCGTTCCCGGAGGCTGCGATTTGGTCACATGCAACTATTTTGCTACACGTAGCTTGTCCTTATGATTGCGTGCTGCTTAGACTTCTGGGAGCTTTGCTTAGAGTGTATATTGGTTGAAACCCAGAGAGTTGGGGTTGGGTGGTTTTGGGGTGTTGGTGGGTTGGTTTCTTGGTTGGTTATTGCTTAGAAGTTGGAGAAATTAGGTTCCAGGATATTGAGTTGAGACATAAGTCCAGCTCACTACCAGCTCCCGCTCTCCTGTTGTAATAGAATAAATCAATAATAAATAACCATGCACACTCGCTTGCCTGTTCTCCCTGTCCTGCAAGGCAGTTACAGCCAGCCTGCAGCTGTAGCGCTCCCAGGTGGGAAGCCGTGGGGGAGCTCGTGGTGTGGTTCTTACCTCCTAACCAGCCTTTGATTGGAGCCCAGGAGCCAGCCAGAGTGAAATCAGGAGACTCTCGGGGGAGCATTGTCAGAGGAATGTCTATCTCCTTTAATGCAAGGGTCGTTACATTTATCGGGTTCGGGATGAGGGAGGGTCTTTGGTACCTAGGGATGGAGACCATTGGTTAAGACAGGAATACTGGGACTTAGGTATGCAATTCTGCTGATCGCAACCATGCCTTTTGGGAGGGGCAGAGTTTTGCTATGGCTTGTGGTCTTTCAGCACAGAGAGGAGGGGCCCAACTCCCACTGGCACTTTGGAATAAGAGCTCTGGCGGTTGCAAGTGCCCTCTAGACCCAATTGTGTGACCAGTCCATGAGGGCACCACACTCTCCAAGCTTTGGACAGCCAATAAAGACTGTGAATATTTCTTTCTTTCTCCCTTTCCAGGATGGTGAAGATTTCTTTCTTTTTATCCTTCATTTTACTTTCCTGAGCTGGAGAGTAAAAAAGAACGGTAGTAACCTGCTACAGTTGAGTGAGTAGCCTGTGGTTTCACAGCTCTTCCAGATGCCACTGGGAACAGAAAGAAGCCAGCATCATCCCCAGAGTACATGCCACTCTTGGGGCTTGTCCTGGCTCTGGGGATGGTCCTGGCCTCGGGTCCCCCACCTTTCTTCTCTGTATTCTCTACTGTGCTCTGCCCTTCTCCTGGACAACTTCCTCTCCTTCCTCCCAGGATGCCCGTGGCTCTGGCTGACGCAGGCCCAGCAGGTGCTCTTCCCGGAGCTGTCTCTGTGATGAACAGCTTCCCATGGCCGAGCAGATAACAGTACACACACAGGTCAGGGGGGGCCCATGTAGCCCATCCATCAGCCCTGCAGCAGGGCGGAGGCTGGCACACCCTTGAGCCTGTTATCTGCCACAAATGTGTTTTCCCCCAAGGTTAACAGCAAGAGTGACGGCTGAGCACCTGACATCAGTAAGGGCTGGGTAGCTGGCGCCAGCCAGGCCTCCTCCTTGGCTCCCTCTCTCCCCTTGTGGGCTGATGGAGACTCCCCCAGTCTTTCCAGGAATGCTACCCAGCCCCTGCAGCCCAGACTTTCCAGCTGAGATCATATCTTTGAAAGCTAAGATGTGCAGAACACATTATTCCTTTAGAATTGGAAGGCACTTTGAAAGGATGGATCTACTTAGCTGGCCTGGGTTCAAATCCTAATCCTCACACTCATCTGCTGTCCTGGGACATAGGTAGGTGCCACACTCAGCCTATGCTCAGGACAGCGTCTGGCACGTGGAAATGGCTGGTATGAGCAGATACAAAGTTCTGTCTCCCCCCTCCTCATCTGTATGTGTTCACATGCATGTGGAGGCCAGAGGTCAATGTTGGCTGCCTTCTTTAATCACTCTCTACTTTCTTTGCTGAAGCAGCTCCCTGAACCTGGAGCTTGCCAATTTGGCTAGACTGGCTGAGCAGCAAGCCCCAGGGACCGCCTGTCTTTCCTTCCCCAGCTCTGGGATTATTAAAAAAAAAAAAAAAAGCCGCTATGTCTGTTGTTTACATGGATGTTAGGGGTTGAACTCAGGGCCTCTGTGTTGCTTGCACAGAAGCATTTTTCTGACTGACCATCTCCCTAGCATTGGCATTCTAAGTCTTACAGGCATGGAACCTCAAAACCTTAAATTAGCTAGGGCCAGAGTTGAGGATTTGGCTACTTGGTGGAGTATGTGAGTGGTGTAGCTAGGTGTCAGTGGTAGCTCTCCAGACTCTTTCACCTCTTCTTCACCCGGGCAACTGACATGTTCTCTGCTTGGTGCAGAGTGTTCTCCCAACCCTTCAGCAGACTTGCCTTCCAGCCAGGCTGTTGTCCTCCATTGAAGGTTTTGAGTATCCATTGCATAGTGCCTCACCAGCTTGGAGAGACATTAGTCTACCTGTCTATCTGCTCATCTATCCATCTATGCACTCAATCTGTTAAACTACTCCACCCATCCCCCATCCATCCATTCATCCACCAACACATCCACCCACTCATCCATCCATCCATCCACCCACCCATCCATCCACCCACCTACCCACCCATCCATCCATGTACTTGCCTACCTACTACTCATCTATCCACCAAGTCCATCTATCTACCCACAAACTCTATCCATTCATCACCCATCCATCCATGTATTTATCTGCCCATCTGCTCACGTATCCACCCAGTCCATGCATGGACCCACTCACCCACCCACTCACCCATCCATCCATCCATCCACCCACACATCCACCCATCCATCCACCCATCCACACATCCACCCACCCACCCATCCATCCATCCACCCAACCACCCATCCATCCATCCACACATTTATCCCCCATCCATCCATTCATCCATCCATCCATCTGACCAAGGCACCTACCTATCCACTGATCCTTCTCTACATTCATTTGCCCATTTCCTCATCTATCTACCCAGTCCATCCATCCACCTATCCCCTAAATCCACGCATCCATGCATCCAGTCTACCATCAACCCAATCCACTCCGTTCACCCATCCAAGCACTTACCCATCCATCTGCTCGTCCACTACATTCACCTATCCATTACCCATCCTATTGCTGACTTACCCATTCCATGCATCCATATATCTGCTGTCTGTCTATCTATCCATCCATCCATCCATCCATCCATCCATCCATCCATCCCTTTACTCATCCCTGACTGAGCACCGTCACCTGCTGGGCACTGGATTGTTTACAGAAAGAGATTTACAAATTGGTTTCACCTACTGTCCATGACCGACTTTCAGCCCTACAGTCACTTTTGCTCTGTCCATTTTCTTAAATGTCCAGTTTTGACGTTTGTAGTATGGATTCTAGTGATTGTAGCATGTGATTGTAGAATGGATGGGTTTTCTGGTATTGTTAATTATTTCAAGCTTTAAAAAAAGATTTATTTTATTTTATGTGTATGAGTGTTTTCTCTGTGTGTATATATGTGCATTGTGTGCATGCTGGGCTCCCACAGAGGTCAGAGATGGCATCAGATCCCCTAGAACTGGAGTTACAGGTGGTTGTGAACCACTATGAGTTCTGGGAACTGAGCCTAGTCCTCTGCAAGAGCAGCAAGTGCTCTTAGCCGCTGAGCTAGCTCGACAGCCCCTATTTCAGGCTTTTAACAAACAGTTCATGGAAGAAACTATTGGATTTATCATGGAGAAAAAAAAGACTTCTTTTGGTTTGGATTTCTGCCCTGCTTAGATTTTCTTGAAGTATGAGCAGAGATTGCCAATGCCACGCTCTGTAAACAAAGCTTTTAGATGTAATACATACAACAACTTGTTATATCAGGTAGCCCAGTTTCAGACATTTCTTTCAAATCTAAACTGCACCACTCTTACTGAGCCTGTAATTTCCGCGTGTATAATGCACTCACAGACGTGGCCTACATTCAGTCTACTTTTTCCCTATTTTGATTTTTGCTGTCTCCTGCCTGCTTGCCTAAAGCGAGGCTGCCCCAGGTCCATGTGCGATGCAATGCGCTTTGAGCTTTAGAACACTGAGTGAACTGGGCAGGCAACTCATCACACACAGGGGTAAAAAAGTCTGGGCCGTGTTTTGTGGGTTTTTTTTTTTCAATAAAAGTTTTCAAAAAGTTTTTTTTTTTTAAAGGAGATTGCTTTGAATCCCAGCAGAGACTTTGTACTTTTGAAGTGTGGGTTTGTTAGAGATGATGAGGACTTTGAAGCTGGACTGGATGCATTTTGCCTATGAGATGGCCACGAGTCTGCGGACCAGGGATGGAATATTATAGTTTAAAAGTGGCACATTTTATGAGTTAGAGAGACGGCTCTGTAAATAAAGTGTTTGTTTGGAAAGCATGGGGCTGTGCTTCAGATCCCAGAACCCACATAAAAGCTGGACAGGTGGTGGCACACGGGAGTCAGAGATGAGATCTCTGGCCTACTGGGGCAAGCTGACTAGCTGGACTAGTTGAAATCGGTAAACTCTGGGCTCAGAAAGAAAGCCTGCCCCAATACAGTAGAGAAATATTGAGGAAGAAACCCAATATCACCTTCAGGCCTTCACATGCAACACACATGCACATACACACACACGCACACGCACACACTTATGTATAACACACTAGTGTACACACACACATCATACACACACACTAATGCATAACACACTAGTGTATACATATACACACACATCATACACACACACACACACTAATGCATAACACACTAGTGTATACACACACACACATACATATACAAACACACACATGATATGTTTGGATTTCAAATTGACAAGTGACAATTAATTGTCATTGTCAACCTGACTCAATTTGGAATCACCTAGGAGACACACCTGTGGGCACATTTCTGAGGTGTTCTCAGAAAGGGTTAAATACAGAGAGAAGACCCACCCTGAATATGGTGGCATTAGCTCATGGACTAGGGTCCTGGATCGAATTAAAGAGGGTTGAGGGAGGATGAACTGAGCACAGCATTCATGTCTCTGCTTCCTGACTGTGCATTTCTTCCTTTCTTCCTTCGGCTGCCTTTGTCAGATACCCTGTCACAGCAGTAGTATATTTACCAGCGCAGTGCTTGTTGGTTCTGACTTTTGGGGGTCTGGGTTGTTATGCCCAAGAAGAGTGAAGATGAGTCTGAAGTTAGTCTGGTACTTGTCTTAGTTCCTTTTCTATTGCTGTGGTGGTGTGTTGCCGTGATCAAGGCAACTTATAGAAGAAACAGTTTATTGGGGGCTTACCATTTCGGAGGGTGAGTCTCTGATCATCATGGTGGGGAGCATGGCAACAGGCAGGTAGGCATGACACTGGAGCTTACATCTTGAGTTTACATCTTGAGTCAACAACCATGAGGCAAAGAGGGAGTTAGCTAGAAATGGTGGGCTTTTGAAACCTCAGAGCCCACCCCCACCACCTCCTCCAAAAAAGCCACGCCTCCTAATTCTTCCCAAACAGTTCCACCAACTGGAGCCCAAGCATTCAAATGTGTGAGTCTATGGGGGACGTCTGGTTCAAATCACCACAATCCTTTGCCTGTGTTATGTTGCAGCTGGCTGCTGTGCAGCTCACAAGAACAACAAGGAGGCATATTTATTGGTGCAAACCTTGTCAGACCTCAACAGAGGGAACCACTATCATGGCCAGTGCCATGCTGGACAGTAGAACCCTGAGCCTCTCATCTCAAGGGTTTTATTAATACCTAAGCTCTGTAGGTACTCTATTGATGGCACATGAGCAACTAAACATCTTTTACATAAAGCCAACACCTGCAAACAATGCAAAACGCCTAGGCAGCCCTTCACCCAACAATGCATACACACACACACAAACACACACACACACACACCCCAAAAACATAACTGGAAATAAACTTCTGCAACCGTGTTGGGGTGTGGAGACCTTGTGAGGAGCACATGACTGGGACTTAGCAGCCCCCAGCTTGTGACTTTGAAGAGTAAGCTACTCCATTATTTGAGCTTCAGTTCCCTTTGGTACATTGGGAATGGAGAGTCTCACCTTGCTGGGTGACCTACAGACCAAGGGAGATGACGGATGATGGGGAAATTGGTCAGCACTGAGCTCTGTGAACTGTAGCCTGTGTGCCTGCAAGGTACTCACTGTGTGTCTGAGCTTGTGCCTGGCCCCCAATGGAGCAGAGGGGATTGTGGGCCAACATGCTCTACTGCCTTTGAAGCTCTGCTGCTCTGGCCCTCTAAGTGGTTTGGGCCTTCCTGCATCCCTTATTAATATGCCAACACCTGGAGAGGTGTTAATCCATATTAGCTAATGCCTTCGTTACTGAAGGCACTTTCATTAGCAGGTAACACCTCCAGTTTGCAGCTCACTCTTTCACAGAGCCAGTTGGCATTCAGCTGAGAAAAGAACCTTCAGGAATGGGGCTGCCTGGAGGTGGAACAGAAGCTCTGAGAGGAGGAAGATTAGAGGAGCCATCTCTGACAGGAACCTCCAGAGTCGTCTCTGCTGTTTCCCTGAGAAGCCCTGACAAGCACCTTAACCAGTAGAGTCTCAGTTTCCCCTCATCAAATGGTCTATTCAGCCACACCTCTTGGGTTATTGTGGCCAATGTGTGGCTTCTCAAATACCTGTGTATCTGTGGGTACCCGGCAAATGCATTCGTGTCTATGAAGTTAGTAGTGAGGAGGGCGCCTCCCTCCAACCCAGTGGGGTTGGCTGCTTCCTGTGTTGCCTGTCTGTGTGCAAAGAACATGCCTCACACCTACATCATGCTGTCTGACCCATACTGGGACTGCCCTGGCTTGGACTGCAGCAGTCACGAGGAAAAGGGAAAACACTGCATATATATGGGTATTTATCAAGCCAAGGATAACTTTGAACTTCTGATCCCCCTGCCTCTATCTCCTGGTCCAGGGCCTCATGCATTCTAGGCAAGCATTCTATGAACCGAGTGCACTCCCGGCCCTATTTCTTCCCATTTCCTTTTTTGTTTTCATCTTTCTTTCTTTCTTCCTTTCCTTTCCCTTCCCATTCCCTCCCTCTCTCTCTCTCTCTTTCTTTCTTCCTTTCTTTCAACAGTAGATGCTGGGATTGAACCTAGAACCTCAGACATGCTAGGTAAGTATTCTCTCACTAAGCCATACCCAAGGCTCTCAAATACCTTTCTTTATTTTTCATCTTAACTAATTAATTAATCCAGTGTGTGTGTGCATGCGTGTGTGTGTGTGCATGCGTGTGTGTGTGTGTGTGTGTGTGTGTGTGTGTGTATACATGTGGAAGTCAAGGAGTAACTTATGGGAGTCTGTTCTCTCTTTCTTCCATGTGGGGACTCACAGATCAAACTCAGGTCATTGGTTAGGTTAGGTGCAAAGCACTTCTGTCTGCGGCACCGTCTCAGTGGCCTCGCAAGTGCCTTTTAATGGAAACACAGCCTAGAACAACATGTGCTTTCCTCTATATTACCAATAGTCCCAGGCATCTGTGAGCACCTATAAAAGAAAAGGGTGAAGCTGTTGAAGCTGGTGTCGAAAGTGGCCTTTGGGTGTAGGATGGTCTTTGCAACTTCTCTGTCCAGTCTGAAATCACTTCAAAATGAAAAGTTTCTGTACACACGGGTCCCATGTGCACCTGATCCCGTGCATCAGATTGCCGGGAGAGGCAGCAGTAGAGGATAAAAATCCGCTGAGTGTTTACAGAGCATTTGCTAACAGGACAATAGAGCCACTGAGAAGAGCAGCACGTGAAGGACAGGAGCCAGGGAGACACACAGACACGAGCCTCTGGGTGGACACCCTCTTCTCACTCATTCACCATTGAGCGCCTGCTGTTTGCAGGTTCCTACGGAGTGCTGAGACTTGGTGATGAGTGGCATTGAAAGAACATAGACAGTCCTTTGAGCAACGCATGGCCTCACAAAGGAATCAATAAGTCATCGTGAGCGACTGAGGTCTTGCTGCCAGCTGGGTAGTCATCTGGTAGAGAGGACTTGCAGGTCACATGACGGCAGGTGACAGGCGATCCACAGAACACCCAGGCTTCTAGGCATCCTAGGAAGGACACACGCGGATTTGCAGGGTGGTGTCAATATATGGGTATATATATCTCCCTATATAGTTCAGGCTGGCCTTGAACTTAAGACCCTCCTGCCCCAGCCTCCCAGGCTCTGATGTCACAGGCATACACCACCACCCCTAGCTTCAAGAGGACATTTGAGGAAACTATTCATTTTCTTGATCAAGGTGACAGTGACAAGGCTTGCATGAGTTTTTAAAACTTATCAAAATGGCAGTGCACACCTTTTGTCCAAGGACTCTGGAGACAGAGGAAAGCAGATCTCTAATGAGTTCGAGGCCAGCTTGATCTACATAGTGAGTTCCAGGCCAGCCAGAGCTATATCATGAGACCCAATCTCAAAAAAATAAAATCAGACAGATGCATCTTTCCAGATATCACGTTTCTGAGGCCTACGTAGCGAAGATAAACCCAGAACAATTGGGAAGACTGCGTGCTTATTTTACAGTGGCTCAGAGAGGCTCAGTGACTTGAGACTGTGTCACACAGGGACTTCAGCAACATTAACAACACTGAAGTGTTCTCTGCCAGCTTCAGATTTCTCCCAACATGGAGACCACAGGGGACCCCAGCATCCTGCCTCCTTCCTCCCCTGTCAGACACACACAGATGACTTGGACTTGGGCCTCAGTTGACCTCTGACCCCTCAAGGGGTCACCCTGGAGACTTTCTGCCCTGGCCCTGGGGTGTTTGAGGCTCTCCCTAACCAGTTGTAACTGGCTCAGCCTCTTCTGCCCTCACTGTTGTTCATCCTCCACATGCTGTGGGCTGGGAGAGGCCCTTTGATCTGGTGGGAGGCAGAGACCAGCTTAGAAAGTTCATCATGGCGGGCTCAGAGAGGCCTGGCACCCACCTGAGGCCACACAGCTTCATGACCAGAGCCTGGCCCACTGGATTCTATTTCATTGCATGTCCTGGACCTTTGGTGGGAAAGGCAGGAAACCAGGCAGGTGGATGGATCGGGGGTGGGGGTGGGGGGTGGGGGGCAGGGGACGGGGGGGGGGGAGAGGCAAAGGGGTGTGAAGACCGTTTCCCAATCCCCTCACTCTGCAGCCAGCTGTGCTCTGCCAACGGCTGAGTAGACCTCAGTCCCCAACGGGACAAGGCTGTCGGGGCTCTTGCTGAGTGACTGCAGCCTGCATTTTTCTTAATCTAAATTGAAAACTGCTCAAGTAGAAAAATCATTTCACTGTCTCATCTCAGAAAGGAAAAGGAGAAGGGAGAGGGAGGGGCTGGGCTGGGGAGGTGGGTGTGGCCAGAGAAGACAGGGCAGCAGCAGCAGCAGAGCGACCCCTTCCTGCCTGAGCCTGGCACTGGCTGGCCCAAGCGTGCCCCATCCCACCACCCCAAGCCTGGAGCCTAGGTGGTCAGTCCATCAGACTGCTGCAGAAGTCAATCAACAAACACTAAGAGCCACCCTGCACCAGGCAGGTCCTGCACAGGCTCTCTGCGGGACACTGTAACATACAGTGCCTGCCCCAGTGGGGGCTCCACCGTTCCTTCATGCCTTCCTCCCTCCGACAAATATTTCTGGAACATCCAAAATGCATAGGCACTGTTCCATGTGTTAGGGCGATTTGTCGAGGTTATGCTAAGCCCTGGAGCCTGGGCTAGGACATCAGGGTCTCTCATGTGCAGCTGTGGTGGGAGGGGGGGCGCAGATGTTTTTACTTTGGACTGGGAAAGAGGCACTCTTTGTAATTGTAGCAGGACAGCATGTGCCAGGCAGCCTTGCCCTCAGCATCCGGAAGGCGCTTCTGTAAGCACAGGATCAGATACAGCTGGCCACAGACCTCTGCCCTGAGTGCTGAATATTCTCTGGGTGGTAGGAAGCAAACTCCTATTGAGCCAAAATCAGGTCCTCATGCTTCCACGCATGCACGCACGCACGCACGCACGCACACACGCAAGCTCTTTAGCATCTGAGCCACCTCTCCAGGTTCATTCTCTGCCTCTCTAGCCAGCCTCTCATTCCTCAGACTGGTCTCCCATTTCCACCTTCTGCATCCAGCTCCAGTCAGTTGGGCTGAGTGTCATCAGGCAAACCCCTCCCCGTCTCTGGGCCTGATCTCTCCGCTGCACTGGGAAGAACAAAGCAGAAGCGCCTTCTCCTCCCTCTCTGGCCAGCTTCCCTGCTCTCCACCCCACCCCCCCAGGCTTATTTCACAGGTCAGCTCCCTTTAATTAGCAGCGCTCTGAGCCTTCTCCCTCACAAAATGGAGACCGCAGGTTCATCCAAATCTCATTAACCTCCCTCCTCCCCACGGCCCTGCCAGGGTCAAGCCTGCCTCAAGTTAGGGATGTCACCTCCCAGCAGGCTGGGGTATGGGCCTGTCCGGGGCTGGGGAGTGACCGGGGTTTGCTGGTTCTGACTATATTCGTTTGTCTGTCCGTGGCACTCTCTCAGTCAATTGTGGCCACCTGGGGGTGAGGAGCGAGAAGGGCCCTTCAGCACTTTAATTTGAAAATTTGCTGGGGACCGAGGGACGTAGAGAGCAGAGGGGAACGGCCAGCTTCAAATGAATTAATATTTCACTGTATCTGGCAATTTTCTCTGCTTTCACATTGCCTGCCTCTCTTTCTTCTGCTGCTTTCAGTATTTTCTTCCTTAAAGGAGCTCCATGGCCCCACCCTGTGTCCTTTGTTACAGCCCCAGTTGTCAGGCTGGGAGTTTTCGGACGCTGTCTTTGGGTCTGCTGTTTCTGGAGGAACTTATGAGAAGGGTATGCCAGCGAGCTCTTGGAACCATTAACCGTGGGGTTCCAGGGGTCCTTCAGTCCCACTCCCCTTGTCTAGACTGAGGATCATCTTACCTAGCAACCACCTTGGCACCCGGTGCCAGGCTCTGACATGAATACTGGCTTTGCCATGAGTTCCACCAACCCCAGTACTAACAGACCGGTTCAAGAGAAATGACACGTGTTGTCAAATGTTCTTAAGAACTTTATTCACAGTTGCCCCCAGCTGAAAACAGTGCCCCATGGCCCATCCACTGGCGCACGGGTCAATAACTGGCTACCCGTCCACACACTGTTACGTGGCAACAAAAAAAGAAACTGATACATGATGTTTCCGCAAAATATTCCCCTGGGTGGGAAGAAGTGGAAAGACACCCAAAGGTGCTGTATTGCACAGTTCTGGTCACAACTGCCTCCAAAATCTAAGGGCCAGCAGGATCAGGAGTAGAATTGGTGTATGTGTGAGAGGTGGAGGGATGGGATCTGCTGTACAGGGGAGCGGGTAGCTATGGGAGACAGGCCAAGTGCCAACTTCTCCAGCGTGGCAGTGTCAGACTGGAACACACGACCTTCGCCCACTGCAAGCATCAGGAGATGGCACCAGAGGCTGGCGAGATGGCCCAGTTTGTAAAGTGCTTGCTGAAAAAGACTGAGGACCTGGGTCCAATACCTCACACCCACTTAACGAGCTAAGGAGATGGAGACAGGAGGATTCCCAGAGCTCTCTGGACAGCTAGTCTTCCTGACAGATCCTGTTCTCAAAACAAAGGGAAGGGCTGAAGAGATGGCTCAGTGGTTAAGAACACTGTGGCACACGTCTTTAATCTCAGTGTTCGGGAGGCAGAGGCTGGTGGATCTCTGTGAATGAGTTCGAGGACAGCCAGGGCTAACAGTGAAAGCCTGTCTCGAGCTTCCCAATCCCTGAAAGAGAGAAAGAGAGAAAGAGAGAAAGGGAGGGAGGGAGGGAGGGAGGAAGGGAGGAATGGAAGAAAAAAAGCATTGATTGCTCTCCCAGAGGAACCAGGTTCAATTCCCAGCATCCACATGGTGGCTCACAACTGTCTGTAGTTCCAGTTCCAGATGTCCAATGCCCTCTTCTGGGCTCTGTGGGTACTGCATGAATGTGGTGCACAGACACATATGCAGGTGAAACACCACAGAGTCACATAAAATAAAAATAAAATGAATCAATACATAGATAGATACATAATTAGATACATAATTAGATAGATAGATGGATGATAGATAGATAGATGGATAGATAGATGGATAGATAGATAGATGGATAGATAGATGGATAGATAGATGGATGGATGGATAGATAGATAGATAGATAGATGGATAATAGTAAAGAGCTGATGAGATGGCTCAGCTAGTAAAAGCACTTGCCACCCAGTCTGATGACTTGGTTCGATCTCCGGACCCACACAGGAGGAGGGAATCAACCTGAAGGCTGCAAGTGTCACTCAGCCTCCACAAGCATCCTGTGTCACATGTAATCCTTCCAATAGATAAGCAAATGTTTGTTTGCTTTTTCGAATAAGGTGGGCAATAAAGGAAAATGCCCAACATAGACCTCTGGCTTCCACATGCCTGCACACACATGAACATGTACCTCCAAAACATAAAAAGAAGGAATTGTACCTCAACAAACCTCACTAAAAAAATATTTGTTGAAGGTAAGGTATTAGATGACTTCAGCTAACTTTAAACTCACTCATTAACCAAGGATGACCTTGAACTCTTGGTCCTCTTGCCTCCACCTCCTGAGTGCTGGGGTTACAGGTATGGTGTACTATGCCTAGCGTGTTAGGTAGTTTTTTATTAAGTTTTTGATAGCATTTGTTTATTTGTGTGTGTGTGTGTGTGTGTGTGTGTGTGTGTGTGTGATGTGTGGGTTCTGGGGATTGAACTCCTTGCTGCAATTAGGATTGCAGCAAGCCCTCTTATCCACTGGGCCATCTCGCTGACCCTTATTGTGCTTTTCCGTTTTAACTGGGGTCTGGGGTACAGTGCCATGCCAACAGGTGCCCTATTGTGTGGATGACCTTTACAGTCCTGAGGGTCACATGAGACCCACCAGGACATTTTCATCCCTCTCTGTCCCCTTAGAGAATGCAGCTGCCACTTTGCTCTTCCCCCAACCCCCAATGTGGAGGGGGGGGCGGATGTGAAGTTTCAGTTCTCACATGGTCTTCCAGACTATCAGTTTCTGAGTTTGGTTGGCTGTTGGCTGCCATTGAATTCAGATGATACTGTTTCTGTTCAGAGCTCCCCAGGGCCTTCACAATGACCTCCCAACCCCCGGGGTATGACCTTAGCCCCTTATGGTGCCTGCCTTGGCCTTGGCCTTGCTTCAGCCTGCTGGGTCCTTGATGAGTTCAGTTCTTCCCCAGCTCTGTCTTTTCTGCACCCAAGCCCAGTGGATCCTGCACTCCACCTGTCTCCACTGCCCTTTCCTTGGCTTGGTCTTCCTGCCGTGTCTAAGCCCCAAGGCCAGGCTAAGTCCCAAGGCAGGGACTGGCCCCACTTGTGTTCATGACCTAGGGGCTCAGGCCAGGACTCATGTCCTCTGAACCCACCTGCCCACATTGGCTTGTACCCATTAAGACTTTGACTGCTCTTGCACCTTACAGATGGCTCTCCTAATAACTCAGCCATGGAGGCCATGTCACCAGCCTGATCCTGCTGACCGTACTCAAACATGTTGGTCTGGTTACCAAGGTCATGAAGCCATGTGGACTGAGTTGGGACCTATTGCCTCTTCCTGGCTCCTTCTCCACCTCCAGAGGCAACCAGGGTGGATCTCTGGTTCTCCTCAATCTTTCTGTTGCTGCTACAATAGAGTCTAACACAAAATCTTTCATTTATCTGTACGTGGGTTGTACACATGTGTGCGGGTCTGTGCGAGGCTAATGCGCCCATGTGCAGAGGCCAGAGGAGGACACCGTGTTCCCGTCTCTACCAAGGTCTACCGTATTTCCTTGAGACAGGGTCTCTCACTGGAGCTCCCCCATTCAGGTAGGCCGGCTGACCAGCCAGTGTTAATCCCACTGGACAAGAGTAAAGACCATTACCCAAATTCTTTGGTCACGTTAAACAAACTTTATATACTGTCAGACAGGGTTATCTCCCTAACTGGGGTTCAAGAAAATAGCGTCAAACCTAGGAGACCGCAGGGTTTATATAGTCTTCAAAACTGCAAGGCTAGGGGCTTTCCAATGGTTGGGGGATTTCCAGAGGAATTTTGGTTACATAGGAACTTGGCTGACCATTTCAAAATTATTTGGCAGGACATCTTACCTTATCAGGTTATGTCCAAGATGTCCGTCAAACTCCGTAGGGTAGGCAGTGAGTCAAATCCCAGAAACAGGTAAAAGCACGGACAAGCTTGAATTTTGCAGCAAACAGAAATGAACTTATTCTAACCTTATAACAATATGGCTTCTAATCCTAAAATGGAGTCAGGCTGGTCCATCACAAGCCCTAGGGATCCTCCTGTCTTTTATCTCTCCATTAGGATAACGGATGTGTCGCATCCAGCTTTTTCACAGGTGCCAGGGATCCTGCCTCAGGTTTGCCCAGCAGGTGCTCATACCCGCCGACACACAATCTTAGGTGTGTTGCTGTGTGAATCTTGACTCAGGTGGACGTTCCCAGTGGTTAAAGTTCCCTCTTTCAAACCTCATACAAATGGACAGACCCAGGAGGCCTCTTTCTCTTACGGTCTGAAGGGTTACCATGTCATGGCCAAGTACTGTGAGCAAGAGCAAGTGTTCTGTCCCTTGACAGACATGGACAGACACTGGACAGACACAGGACACCTGCTTTCCCCACTCTGAGCATGGGCGCTGGGTGGGGAGTCAGGCTCCCACCAGCACCCTCAATTCCCTTAGATGCTTCCAGTTCTTTTCCCAAGCTCTGCCCTTGTGCGTTTGGAGGTGCTCGGCAGCCAGAGTGTTGCCTCTGACTTCCAGCAGTCCCTACCTTGCTGGCACTATGGCCATTCTCAACTTGGGGAGTGGAGCTCCCCCATCCATTAGCAGTTATGCCAGGGAGAAGAAGAGGCAGGGTGGGTGAACGGAAAGCCATTGACTGGCTGAGCCCAACAAAGGTCAGGTCGGCTGGCATTTTCCCCTCCAGTAAGCTCAGCTCTTAGAGGCAATTAGTCCTCGGTAGTGCAGAGAGCACAGCAGGACTAATTGGAGCCAGTGCTACAGGGAGCAGAGTCCCCCTCTGTGGGTACGGGGGTCCTGGCAATGGGATCCAGGAGAGAAAGCATCCTTGCTTCTTGCCCCTGTGTATCCTGTGGGTGGCCTGTGCCACTAGATACTCTGTAGGGAAACACCAGTTCCCCCGGTACAGCTTGGCTGTTGTATGCCTCTGGGGACAGGGTCCTCACCATCGCGTGACGGCTGCTGGTTTCTCCAGGTAGTTGTGTCCACCACAGTAAGCTACAAGTCTGCTGTAAGGGAATCAAGGAAGTAAATGATGCTGTAAGCTGCTAAAAATATAAAGGGGGCGGGGTCCAGACCGCTATCCTCCTGATGGGACACTCTGACAGCACCCCCAAGTGGGCACATGATTGTTCTTCCTGCCCAAAACATATAAATTGTATGTGTGGATGATGGGGATGGGTGTGTGGAAGTCAGAGGTCAACTTTGTGGAGTTGATTCTTGAGAGCCTTCCACCTTAGGTGGGTTCCAGGGACTGAGCTCAACATTAGGCTTTTGTGGCAAGTGCTTCACCTGCTAAACCATCTTGCCAGCCCCAAGGAATTCAGTTTTTTGTTTTTTGTTTTTTTAAAGACAGGGTCTTATGTAACCCAGGCCTGTCTTAAACTCTCTATGTAGCTGAGGATAACCTTGAACTCATGATCCTTCTGCCTCCACCTCCCAAGTGCAAAGATGTGCACCACCAGGCTCAACTAGATCATGGATTCTTAACTTTTACTGTGAAGAATACCTCCATTATTTCTCGGAATAATTGTTTTAAACACATAAGATGTTGAAGAAGGTATCGGAGAACAATTGTCAAAGTGTTGTAAGAGCTGATAAAAACAGCGTGTGTGAACACACACACACAAGCATATGCGTACACACACAGGTGCACACTTTAGAAATTCCAATATGGAAATAGACTTGCTTCTTAATTACCATATTCACTGACTGGATCTAGCGGCAGGTGTGAGAGCCAATGACATCTCACAGCAGTGGTGAGCGCAAACATCATTGCGGGAAGTCTGCCCGCAGCTCACACCCCCACACTCCCCTAGCTTGCTTGCCCATGTTCAAACCAAAGGAAATGATATATTTCAGTTTGAGGCAAGTGAAAATAAGAATATAATTTCCCGCCCATGTGAGTTCACAGCCCCCCTGAATTCTATTTGCAGTCTGGCCAGCTCCATTACATCCTGGATAAAAATGTATATTTATTGAACTGGAAAGACGCTCCCGGGAGATTAGCAGTGGGGGAGCAGGTGAGAGGCTGCATGTGCAGGAGGCGCTGGTGCTGTGAATTAAAAATGTCTGTGTCCGTGGTTCACACGTTCGTTCAGCAAGCACCTGGTGGCCGTCCATCCTGAGTAAGGTTTGAGGACGTGACATTGAAACTGACAGATCTGGGTTTTCCCTCTGAGGGGCAGGGTACTAGAAGCATCTGTAACTTGCAGCAAAATGTTGAGTGGTTTAGTTTTTTTTAATTATTATTATTACTATTACGTTCATTTATTTATTGTGTGCTCACGTGTAGAGGTCAGACGACCACTTGGGGGAATACATTCTCTCACTATCATGTGAGTCCTTAGGCTGGAAGTCAGGTGATCAGGCACCTTTACCTGCTGAGCAGGACTGCCCCGTTCTCTCTCTCTCCCTCTTTCTCTCTCTCACATCAATATTTCCCAAGTAAACATGTGCTTTGGCTAAAATATTTTTAAAGGGTTTTTATTTTGTATGCATGGGGATTTTTCCTGCATGTGTGTCTGTGCACCAAGTGCAAGCCTGATGCTCACGGGAGCCAGACAAGGGTGTCACTGAATTCCACACGGTCATGAGCCCTCCGTGGGTGCTGGGTTTTCTGCAGAGCAGCAAGTGCTCTTAACAGTGGAGCCATCTCTCCAGCCACCTGAGTAAAATGAGTAAAATGTTTTTTAAAGAGGGATGTAAGTTCATCTTACGTGGACCTTGGATCCGTGAGTGACACGTCCTGTGTCCCTCAGAAGGACCTGCTTTTGTGTCCCGCAACAGCCACCAACAAGAACAGGCAGACAACAGTCTTCTCAGCCAAAGACTCCCTACCCCTGGGAGGCTCCTCACCTGTCGTGTCAGATCTTTTCGCCAACACACCGACTTTTCTTTGAACCCACCCGGGTCTCCCATTTTCCTCATATAGTATATAATTGAGAGCTGAGCTCCATATGGGATCTGTCTCCCTTAGATCATAAGGAGACTCTCACCTCAGTCCTGCTGGAGCCCATACTTCTACTTATGCAGCCTAAGGCAACAGCCATTTTCAAACAGCTTTACTTTGATGTAACTCAATGTTACACGTATAGATTCTCTACTGCCACTGTAGCAAATGATCACAAGCTTAGTGGTCTGTCTTCTAGTTCTATACTCAGAAGAGCGACAGATCTTGCTAGGCTAAGATCAAGGTGCTGGCAGGGCTGGGCTCTTCTCCTGAGGCTCTAGAGAATTGGTTTCCTCTCCTTGTCAAGTTTGGAGAAGAAGCCTCACACCCAGGATTTCCTTTCTGTACTTCAGTGGTAGCCACATGTCCTTGTTATGCCTTCTCTGGTTCTTGCCTCTACTTTAAAGATCCCTTGGGTTTGCATTTCCATCTGGCTCCCTCAGGAAAACCTCCCTCATCTGAGTAACCTTACTTCCCACTGCAAATTCAGCTCCTCCTCACCATGGTAACTGACGTGCTTGTGAGGGCTAGGACCAGGCGACCGACATCTCTGAGGGGCCATTATATGCCTCCAGACTACACAACCCCGAATTTAATACCTGCAACTAAGTAGCTGTAGTGGACTGGTCAGTGGTTTAGCTGCAAAGTGTTTATTGCACGAGGACCTGAGTTTGAACCCAGCAGCACTTTCATGAAAGGCCAGGCGTGATCACAGCACTGCGCGTGCGCGCCTGCGTGCGTGCATGTATGTGCATGCGTGTGTGTGTGTGCGTGTGTGTGTGTGCATGTATGTGCGTGCGTGTGTGTGTGTGCATGTGTGTAGGAAACAGAAAGTCAGCCGAGGCTAATTCATGAGTTCAGGCCAGTGAGAGACCAGGCCACAGAGAAAGGTGGGTAAGTACCAGAGAAACAATACCTAGGTTGGCATCTGAACTCCATGTGCAATGCACCTACACACACACGAGAGAGAGAGAGAGACAGACAGACAGACATTTGGAGTATACCCCCAATGCTGTAGCCTGTCATCACCATAGTTGCTTTAAAACTGTTCATCATCCCCAAGGCCTCATGTCTTTGAGCAGTCACTCCTAGCTCCTGCCTCCTGGGCTTTCCTCCCCCAGTGCAGGGCAACCGCTGGTGTGCTTCTACACGGATAGCTTTCCCTATTGTTGACGTTTCTCATGAACATGGTCTTACAGCATGCAGTTCTCAAGCATTGGCTTCTTTTCCTTAGCAGAATGCTGGGATTGCTACTTTCTTTCTTTTTACTGCCGATAACATTTCACCTCGTGTGTGCGCATACTGTATTTCCCTACTGTTCATCCATTGTTAGATACGTGTGCTGTTTCTGATATTTTACTGTTATAGGTAGCATTCCTATGAACATCTGTGTACACATTTTTGTGTGCATACAGATGTGTTTTTACTGCTGTTAGGATTGCTGGGTCCCACGGAAGTCACATATTTACTGTTTTCTGGGTGTGCCTACTGTTTTCCAGGGAGCTGTGCCATTTGTTATGCCCCCAGCAGAGCAGGAGGCTCTGGTTTCTCCATCCTTCCCAGCATGTTCTGTGTCTCTTACTGTCATTTGCATGGCTCCTGCTGGCTGGTGTGAAGAGGTATCTTGCAGGTTCAATTTACATTTGGTTTTTGTGTTTGTTTTTAGACAGGGTCTCAGTATGTAGCTCCTGGCTGGCCTCTAACTCACAGCAATCCTTGCACCTCTGCCTCCTTAGTGCTAGAGAGATGCCCACCACACCCAGCTGAAAATCTTATTGTTAGAGCAGACTCTTAGTCCAGTGCTCTTTCCCTGGAACCAAGTTTGAAAGTGTCTTCATTGTCCTGAAGATAAACAGGATTTTTGGCTTGTTTTCTCTTTGCAATTAACTTTTATTTTTATTTACAACAGAATCAGTGGCTTTGTTCCTCAATCTTTAGGGACATTTGTCATCAACACATCCTTCATCCACAGGGTTAGAGTCAATGATAATGGGACTCTGGGCTCTGGCAGAAGGAGAGAGTGACACTATCCTTCCAGCTTGAGCCCCAAAGCTCCAATTTTGCAGGAGCCCTGCCTCCATGGGCTGGCCTGGAGCGGTAGCATCATCCATGATACTGGCTATTAAGCTTCTGCAGCTGCATACCAGCCAGCAGGTGAGGGACAGGGTGCAGGTTGAAGGGTGGGTGTTTAATTGGAGGGTAGCAGTAGGAGAGCAGAGGAGCCAGCTGAGACCCCACTGGCTTTGGCTCCATTTGAAGTGACCTCAAGGTAGTGTGGGAGGGTGCTGCTTTGTGACCTGTCACCTCCAGGTTAGAGTAAGCCGAAGAGGTCATCTCCTGGTTGACATCCCCCTTCACAGGGGTGGCACCACCCTTGACAACAGGTGCAGTGCTGGCTGACATAGTGGGGATTTCAGAGCCTTGGCAGAAGTCAGATAAACTGGTGGGAGCTGGTGCTGCCAGCTGGAACTGTTGGTGGAAGTCCTGAGTGGCTGCGGTGCATTCTCTACCCTGTTCCTTCTCACTGGGGATTTGTGTTTTAAAAACAACATGTGTATGTGTATGCAAGTCACCTGGGCTCTCGTTAAAATGCAGGTACCAACAGAGTAGGTCTGAGGAAGGTGCAATTGCATGCACACACACACACACACACACACACACACACACACACACGAGTCTGCATGCCTCACAAGCTGCGGTATGGTGTTGTACTACTGACCCACGGACCCACACTGAACAAGGAATTCAAATATTCTTTCCTAAGTGTTGCTCACATAAGAGCCAATATCAGGAGCTGGGGTGATAGCGCAGTAGGTAAGGGTGTACCCTGTCTTCAAATCCCCACACCCACATGAATAGATGGGCATGGCTGTGCATGTGTCCGGAACCCCAGGGCTGTGGGGGCAGAGTCAGAGGGTCAGTGGGGCTTGCGGGCTCTCCACGTTCAGTGAGAGATGTTCTATGAAGGGACTAAGATGCAGAGTGATAGAACAGGACACCTGACATCCTCCTTGGCCTATGAATGCACACACGACCTTGTGTGCCCACACACATGTATGTACGTATATTATACACACAGACACACACGGAGCTACACACAGACAGACATGGGCACACAGACACACCATACACATGTATACAGACACACAGACTGACAATACACACAGACGTAGACAGACATGCACACAGAGCACACACACATCATATTTTTGCCATATTCTTCTTTCCCTTATAAAATAAAATTTTTTCTTTTAATTGACTAGCAATAAAATATCTTCCCAGACTCATTCTAGGCAATAATATGCATGAACTAGCTGGTTTTATATGCTACTTGCATTTTTGTAATACGCATTAAAATATCTATTCATATATAAAGGAATTCATCTGTAAACCGTGAGGAATGGTTCTCAGGACGGAGAGCGTCCTGGGCCCCTAGTGTATATGTGCTACTAGAACTTTCAGGGACTCGGTTCTTGCCCTTTAAACACCACCACACTTTAATTGGACACTTTTGACTTGCTTCTCATGATTTTGCCCCATTTTTCTCTGCTGCAATTTGGCCAGCGATTCCTGTCTTTTCCTCTATTATCCACTCTGATTAACTCAGCTGCACCTGTCAGCCTTTATTCCTGCAAGCGAGCAGGTGGAGCCGCGCTGGAGAAGTCGTTAAAATGCATGAGTTAGATCCCATCCACTCTTCCCTGTTTGGGGGTGGGGTGGGTGGTGAGTCCCAGAGCCCCACATCTGGCCTCCTGTTGGCAGCTTGGGGGCTCATGGTGAGGATGTCTACGGAACCCACAGGATCAATGTCAGCTTCAGCGTGCGGAGCTCTGATAGTCTCTGTGTTTCCTCTGGGTATAGAAGCTGGTGAATTTTACCTGCATCTTCAAAGGCTCTCTCTCTCCTTCCCTCCCTCTCTCTATCCCTCTCTCTCCCTTTTTCTCTCTCTCCTTTTCTCATCTTGTTTGTTTTGAGACAAATATTCCAGACTGGCTTGACTCACTATGCAGCCAAGGATGATCTTGAACTTCTGACCCCTCCTGCCTCTAACTGTGGAGTGTTGGAGTCATGGGTGTGCTCCACCACACTCGGTTTAGGCAGTGCCATCCTGGGAATGGAGCCCAGGGTCTAGTGCATACCAGGCAATCACGTGACCAAATGAGCTACAGCCCCAGTAAGAAGAGATATTTTTGAGGATGCAACAAGGCTTGTTTCCAGAATGTTCAGTCTTTTCTTCTGCTGGTTTCTCTTGGATACACGCAGGACATAGCACTTAACATCCTAGCTTCTTCTTCTTTTTTTTTTTTTAAGTTTTTAAAAATTACATTTATTTGTGTGTGTGTGCGTGTGTACTCAGAAGCCACAGTATTCATCTGGAAGTCAGAGGACAACTTGCAAGAGTTCGTTCACTCCTTCTACCATGTGGGTCCTGGGAATTGAACCTCAGCTCCTAGGAGGGGCAGACAGGAGGATCAGAAGTTCAAGGTCATCCTCAGCTCCACAGTAGCATCAGTAGGTCAGAGTTCAAACTTTGATGTCCATTGTGACCCGGAGCAAAGCACTATACCTGGATGCGTTGTGTGTCCTCTATGGAGACTGCTCTGTGTGGGTCAAGGGAAGGATGTCGGAGCTGCAGTTGGTCCAGGCTGGCAGAGTGTGAGCATGTCAGGCCATGGCAGCTGTCCATTTCACCACCAAATCAACATCATGATGTAAAGGTTTAGCAAATCTGGAATGTTGGTATTTAACGTTTGTTTCCTTCTCCATCTCTTCCTTCCTGCTGCCTCTTTGTCTGTAGTTTTGTCTCCTCACCTTCTGCCCATCCAACTACAGCTGTGGGGAGCAGCAGGAGTTTAAACTGGAGTCAGATCCTGGAGGGACAAGAAGGGCAAGAGGAGTGCCTTCAGACTAAGGGAATGAATGGCACACAGCATGAAAGGAAGGCCCAGAGAAAGGATGGGGATTAATCTGGCAGAGATGGGAACAAAGTGGTATGGGCAGAAGCTAGGCCTTGGCGGGGATGGGGTGGGAGGGCACCTAGGACCCTGGAGGTCAAGTGAGAAGAGTGGGAGCAGAGGCTGCACCCCTGCCCAGCATGCCCGGGAGAAGCAGCCTTCTTCATCCATCTTGCCTACAAAACTCAGCGAAGAGCTCCTGGCCTTTCCATGTGACCTCAGACCAGAGTCTGACCTCTCTGGGCCAGCAGTGAGAGGACTCCAGGTTCTGATGAGGCCTCTGGCTCCCTAGTGAAGACTTTGCTGGCTCCTGCAGGCTTCCAGCATCTTCCAGCCTGCTCCCTGCCCTGAGATTAATTTGTTTACTCCCTTGCCTGGAGATGAACTGAGAGAACTAATCGTTCATCAGCTGCACCCCTACAACCTGGCCCCGCCCGGCCCTCAATGTCCATTTTCTGGCAAAATATGTCCTCACTGCTGCCAAGGCTGTTTGGAAAATGCTAATTTTACCCTCAAATTAAAATTTGTTCCCTTTCCCTCATTTTAATAAAAGCGAAGCATCCGGAAATGTTGCTACAGCGCAGAAGAGAAAGATCCAACATAATTTTCAAAATGCCTTCCACCACGTGGCTTTCCAAAGGGTCTGTCCTCTGGCCCTGACCCCCCCCCCATCTCCATGCCCCCTGGGGCAGCATTTACATTTCTTAATAACCCCTCATTAATATTCATGAGAAGGGGTGGGTAATAATGGCTGAGCATGCTGCACTAATTCAATTTCCAACCGCCTCGGCCTGTTTACTTAATCACCAAGGGACCGGGGTTACTCAGCACAATTATTTATTCGGAATTAGATCTGGAGGCATCTGGACTGCAAACGGGAACAAGAGCAAAATGGAAACTGGATTCTCTTGATCGCGTGCTCCCAGTGCCTCCCCCTGGCTGCCTGCCAGAGGCTCAAGGCCAGCGAGGTCAGGATAAACACTGGGCTGGGAGGGCAGAGCACGTAAGTCCCAGGTACTCTGGCTTGTCAGGAATCTCTCCTCAATGATAGTCCAGGAGAGGCCTCAGGTCTGCTGGTGACCAGTGGCAGGTCTTAGGGGATGCTGGGAGCTCATCTCAACGTGGCCACATGCTGAGACTTGGACACAGGCCTTAGGGGGAGGAGAGTGTGTGGCTTGAGTCTGAATAATAACACTTGTTCATCATCATCCGAGTGTCAGCATCCATGAAGTTAACTACAACCTGTGGCTCCAGGCATATACCAGGGTTCTTGAAACACATCCCCTGAGAATAGTGGGGAACTACTGTATATTATGCCAGCTACTTGGGCTACACTCCTCTATGATCAACCAACTCCTGTTCATTCCTCAAAGTCCAACCCTAATTAACCACTCATTTTCCTGCATTCTCCCGGCAAGTCCCAACTCTTCCCAGTGTTCTCCAGTGTGCCCCTCCTTCCCTCTAGGGTCTTCTCGGTGTTGTCTCCTCTCCGTGGGCTCTACTCTATACTGCGTGTAGGAGCAAGGAGGTTGCTCGATATTTCTTCTCTTGGCTGGGGTGGCATCTGCTCTGTGTCTCCAGATCACTGGGGCTCCAAAGTTCACCAGGGAGCCCAGAGATGGTGCATACCCTTCTCCTCCATCCCAGGCACAGGCATGGTGGCAGCCTTCTACTACAGCTGCTCTTTGGATTCTTACTGGCTCCCAGTTGCTCCTCGGCTCCTCCATCGAGTTCTACCTGGAAGTTCCTCTTTTGTGACTGTTTAAGTGGTTCCTGCTTTCACAGTAACTGATACAGTCCCCACTGGAATGGAATGGGAGGGGGGCGCACATCCTGCATCCCAGGACTTAGATACAGAAATACTCCCCAAAGGTGGATGGATAGACGAATGAATAAATGAACTAATGAATATTGATTATATGACTTTTCTAATCAGGCTCTACTCCTGCTTAGAGTTTCTCCCTGACGTGAACAAGCACTTTTATGACAATGACTCTAAGCCAGGCTGAGCAGCACAGCCTGTAACCCCAGTGTGTAGGACACTGGGGTAGGAGGGTTACTACAAATGTGAGGCCAAGCCTGGCTTACATAGTGATCTCTAGGCTAGCCTGTGCTACATAGGAAGACCTGACTCAACACACAACCCAACAGAACAAAGCATTGACACTGGTCTCCTAATGAAGTAGTCTGTAACAGGAGAGGCTGTGTCCCTGTGAGGAGTTTCCATCCTGGGCTGTTCTGGTTGGGTCCAGCCAGCCCTTCTGCTAAGGTGACTGGGCAGGGTGAGTGCGTGCGTGCATGAGTGCATGCGTGATGGACTGGAGGCAGCATCGAGGAAGAGGAGGAGGCTGGGGAGACAGGAGGTGATTGAATCACCACAGACTCCTTTAGAGGTAGCCCTCCCCTCCCTCACTGGCTGCAAAGCACCTGGGCCCTGCAGTGTCCAGCCAGGGCTCTTCATTAGAATTTCTTGGAACTCAGGCCAGGTTGGAAAGAAGTCAAGACCTGCCAGACTGTCTGCCAGGTGAGGTGAGAGGGTGGCCAGAGGGGCATTTCTGCAGAAGTCATTGAAAGAGCAGGCAGGGGATTTGGGATCAGGGAGGAGAGTGAAGGGAAGGAAGTAGCAGGTTACAGGGAGATTCCCCAAAGTCAGAGCTGGAAACAAAGGCTTAGTAAAGGAAGTATTTGGGAGGTGAAGGGCCAGGCAGCCATTGCACACTGACTTGGGCAATCAGTGCTCAGTCCTAAACAGCTGGCTGAGAAACTGGGTACCAACCCAACAACCCCTAGTACCACTTGGGGAGCACGGCCCTGGGATGGGTGGCAGGTCTCACATTAACCCTACATGCCTATGTGACTGTGGAGTAGGGGAACAGGGCTCCCAGGATAGCTGTGGGGTGGGGCATAGAGGCAGGATCTTAAGGGAGGGCTTCTTTTGGCTTGCTGGGGATCGCGCACTGGGGTGCTTGCTGAGGTCACAGGTATGTCAAAGGTGGTGGCATGGGGGATCCATAGCATCAGTCACACTGGACTGAAGTTCTCCAAACTGAGGTCCCAGGCTCCGTGGCTCTTCCCTCTCTCCCTCCCTCTTTTCCCTCCACAAATACTTCCCAAGCACCTACTCTGCACCAGGAACACGGCTAGGCAGAGGTGAGCATAAGAACAAGACAGGTCTCGCGCTGCCTGCATACGAATTTAGACTGCAGATGCTAAACAGGTGTCTGCACAAATAAGATGCTTTCTGAGTGTGCTGAGCTTCTTCAAAGAAACAGGAATGAGGAATGAAGGGAAATCAAGACTGGGGAGGGAAGCTGCCTTGGGCTAGGCTGTCAAAGTAGCCACTGAGGTTGGTTCCTATCAGAGACCAAATGACCAACATTGTGCACTGCCTGGCCCCATGGCTCCTGACTCAGAGAGTCTAGTCTTTGAAGTTTCAGGGGCCAATAGAATACCAAATATTTTAATTTTTTGTAGGTTTATTTATTTTTATTTCTCGGGTGTGGATGTTTTGCCTGCATGCATGCCTGGTACTTGTGGAGACCAGAAAAGAGTGTTGGATCACCTGGAGCTAGAGTTACAAATCCATGGGAGCTGCCATGTTGGTGCTGGGAATCAAGCCCAGGTCCTCTGGAAGAGCAGCCAGTGCTCTCGACCACTGAGCCAGCTCTCCAGATACCTAATAAAAACATTTTTAAGTCCAACAATGATCATATACCATTAATGTGACTCCAGAAAAGGGAAGGTATTTCAAACATCCCTAAAATAGGAAGAACCTGAATTCAGAATGCAAAGTCAGTCTTTTAAGTCAAATAAAGATAATTTTACTAAAAACAAAACTCACACTTTCACCATTTTGGCCTCTGATTCTTAAAAGCGTCCCTCCATCTCAGAGACTGACATGAGCACAGGACACATAGCTGTTGTCTTTGCCTTTCACTCGGCCATTTGTGCATCAAGAGAAAAATGTAAACCTTGCATCATATGCCCTGTCTATCAGTTTTTCCATTTGTAAAGTTGGGGTAGAGAGTTACTTGCGGTCATGTTCAGGAGATGGACTAGAAAGTAGGGGGCTGTGTTATGGTAAATTATCATGTCATGATGAATGATATGTATCATTTATCACATTACCATTATTATTATTATTATTGTCATATTACCATTATAATGACAAGATTCCCAAGCAAGTCAGTGAGAAGGAGGGAGCAGTCATTCAGCTCAGAGTTTCAGTCTGTGCTCAGCTGACTCCATTGTTTAAGGACCAGTTATGACGTAGGGATATCATAGTGGAATGAAACACAGAGGAAAGCTGGGGGTGGAAATGTCATGGTAGAAGGAGACTCAGAGGAAAGCTGAGGGTTATCATGGTGGAAGGGGACTCACCTCCTGTGATCAGAAAGTTGAGAGAAAGAATGAAAAGCAGGGTCTAACAACAAGATCTACCCTTTAAAGGCTCACCTTCAGGGACCTACTTCTCTCTAGAACACCCCACCTCCTGGTTTCCACCCCCCCAATAACAGCATCAATAATCCATTCACTGATGGGTGAGTCCATTGATAAGTTTAAAGATTCACGATGCAGTCATTTCTTAGCATTACCAGCTGGAGGCAAAAACTTTGATATAACAACCTGTATGGGGACACTATATCCAAAACCTAATCTCTGCCTGGCTCCCTAAGGTTCATGGCCACCTCACAATGCCAACGAGTCTCTGTATCTCCAAGAGTCCTCAAAGTCTCTATAGTTCATCATTCCTCAAAAATCCAAGTTCAAAATCTCTTTTGAAACTCAAGGCAAACCCTTACTGTGAGCCCCTATAAAAAAATCACGTTTGTGGGACAGGGCACACAGCCCTATTCCAAAAGGGGAGAAGAGCAGAATAGCAAAGAAGGGTTGGGCCAAATAAGACCAAGAGTCAGCTGGGAAAACACCCAATCCCACAGCTCCATATCCAGCATTCAGGGCAAATGGGGCTGGGCTGTGAGCCCAGTAGGGTAGGGTAGCCCCGCCCTACGGTCTTGCCAGCCAACATGGCCTCCCCCTTGAGCCGCAACTCTAGTGTTCTTGAAGTCTCCGTCTCAGCATGAGTCTCACTCGTGAGGTCTCATGCATCTTCCTCCCCGCGCTGTCTTCAGGGAGTCTAACTCTGCCACATGTTTCCTGGCCTCCCAATCCTTCCTTTGAAATCTAGATGGAAGCCTCCTTGATCTCACAACTCTTCCATTTTACCCGCTTGCAAAACCAGCACCGTGTGGACAATGCCAAGGGCTGCCATCACTTGAGCAGTGGTTAGGCCCACGTGGGTCGTGGCTGCAGTGGCGTCTGAGTGCCGGGATGGTTGGACACAGTGACGTGAATCCACAGATGGCAGTTTCCTAGGTCTAGATCCAGCATGTCCCAGAGTTCTCTTCTCATAGCCAAACTTCACACTTTTGCACAACTGAGTCTGCAGTGGGCAGAGGTTTTGCTGATTCCTGAGATACCCCAGGCCACATTTTCTACTGTCTCAAAGCATTGGCTTTCTTTTTTTTTTAAAGGTCCCAGTCTCCCCAGCAACCATAACCTCCCCTGGCCCCAACTTTAAATACACTTATTTTCTGACCAAACTGTTCATTGTCTTCAAATCCTCTTCTCTGTTTTTGGTTCCCCAAACTCACTGTAAATCTGGCTAAAAGCAGTCTGCGATACCTAAGTCATGGCTTGGATATTGATCTGCCTTGGATCAAATTAAATTAGGTGGTAATCTTTAAATCAGCCTTCTGTAAATTTGGCAGAGTGGGATATGAATGGTCTCTAGTCCGATTCCCAGTAGACTTCCCATTCTGGTCTAATGTTTCCTCAGCAAGTTGGCGCTGTGTGCATTCTTATAGGTCTTCCAAGACCCCACAAATCACTCATTAAGCCTGACTCACACAATCGTATAACTTTTGTTTTTTGAAACAGTTTTGCTATGTAGAATGGTTTGGCCCCAAAGTTACTCTATAGCATTGGCTGGCCTTGAACTTGGATCCTCTTGCCTTGTTCTTCTGAAGGTTAGAGTTAGAGGCTTGCATTTACAATACGTACGTTATTCTATGTCTTTTCCAGCCCATTTCTCCAAAATTACCCAAATTCCCCTCACAAATCAGCTCCAAAGTCTCCTGAAACATATTGTCTGAAATGGTTACAGTGACAATCCCATTCCTTGTTGCCAATTTCCCACGTTCATCAATTTTCGTTACTGTGACAAAATACTTGAGAGAAATCAACTTAAAGAAGGAGGGCTTACTTGGTTACAGTTTCAGTCCGTGGGTGACTAGCTCTGTTACTTTTTAGGCCCGTGATGAGGCAGAAAGAGCGTGACCAAAGGATAGGTGGAGGAAGCTGCTCAGCTTAAAGTGGCCAGGAAGCGAAGAGAGGCAAACAAGTCCAGGAATGAGCTCTATTCCTCAAAGACACATCGACCTACTTACTTCCTTCAACTGGGCCCTGCTTCCCAGCTTCCACCAGCTTTCAATAACACCTTCATTCAGGTTCACCTTTCATTCATCTTTCGTTGGAAACATCCATTGATTAGGTCAGAGTGTTCACACTGCAGTCACTGTTTTAAGAACACCATCAGCTGGAGAATAAGCCTTTAGTTCGTGAGTCCTTTTGCCATGCATGCGTGCGGGTGTGTGTGTGTGTGTGTGTGTGTGTGTGTGTGTGGTTGGAGGTGTCTTAGTCACTTTCTATTGCTATGATAAGGTGCATGAGGATATCATGTTTAAGGAAAATTTTGAAAGAAAGTTTATTGGAGCTTAACATTTCAGAGGGTGAGCCCATGACCATCATGTCAGAGAGCATGGCAGCAGGCAGGCATGGCACTAGCGCTATAGCTGAGAACGTATACCTGATCTGCAAGCACGAGGCAGGAAGAGAGACACTGGGCCTGGTGCGAGCATTTTGAAACTTCAAAGCCTACCTTAGCGACATGTCTCCTCCTGCAAGACCATACTTCCTTCCCAAACAGTTCCACCAACTGGGCAGCAGGCATTTACATACGAGCATATGGGGGCCATTCTCACTCAAATCACTGGAGGGAGATGAGTTGCTTCACATCTAAACCATCAGCCAGTTGTGTTGACTCATACCTGTAATCCTAGTACTTGGGAGACTGAGGCAGGAGGATTGCTATATGCTCAAGCTGAAGTTGGCCTAAGCTACCTAGTTAGTTAGTTCCAGACCAGCGTGGGTTAAAGTAAGACTTTGTCTCAAGGGAAAACCAAGTAGTTGGGAGACATAGCTTGGTAGAGTGCTTGTCTGGCAAATACAAGGCTAGGTTTGGTTCTCAGCTCTGAAAAAAAGAAAGAAGGAACACCAAAGCAACAAATTCAACCATAACATGGCCTTAACCATTCATGTAACAGGCTCAAGAACTGCATAGCACGCCCTCCCTCCCACAACCACCTTCTCTGCAAGGTGAGCCCTTCTCTCAAATCTGTGTTCAGGGCTGGGGGCTGGCTCAGTGGGTGAAGTGCCATGCAAGAGTGAGAGCCGAGTTCAGATCCTCAGGTAGGAGGACCTATGTAAAAGCCAGGGGCTGTAATGGGCGTTTGGGTTTTGTTGCTGTTGTTGTTTTAGGTTTTTCGAGACATGGCTTTCCTGTATGGCCCTGGCTCCTAAGTTGAGATGGGAAGCTGAGTCAGGAGAATCCCTGGAAGCTGGTGGGTGGGCCAGCTAGCCTGGTGTGTGCAGCGGCAGACGACAGATAGATCCTGCCACAAGCAAGATGGAAGGTAAGAATAGACACCTGAGGTTTATACACACACACACACACACACACACACACACACACTACCCCTCACCCCCCACACACAAATAGGTATGCTCATCCTCTCTCTCTCTCTCTCTCTCTCTCTCTCTCACACACACACACACACACACACACACTCACACCCTATCCCCCACAGGTATGCTCATTTATTCTCTCTTTCACACACACACACCCTATCCCCCACAGGTATGCTCATTTATTCTCTCTCTCTCTCTTCCTCCCCCTCCACGTTCTCTCTCCTCTTTCCTGTTCTTATACTGTGCTCTTGCCATAGCTCTTTCCCACGACAAACTCCCCTTTGAACCCTCCCTCCTGAAGGGACTGGTTTCTTCTACTCTAGAACTGGCTTTCTGGGAGCTTGCCCCACTTCCTAGGCAGCCTGTCCATGAATGCTGCCCACTCAAGACCTCACGGGAGCAGGGTGGATGGAAAAGCTCAAGCGAAGAGCAGGTAAACTGTTTTCATTTGTTTGTTTGTTTTGACTTTTCAACTTGACACAAGTTAGAGCCATCTGAGAAGAAGGGAACCTCAGTTGATGAAATGCCTCTTTATCAGATCAGCCTGCAGACAAGCCTGTGTGCATTTTCTTGACTGACATCTCAAGTGGGAGAGTCCAGCCCACTGTGGGTGCTGCCATCCCTAGCAGGTGGTCCTGGGGTGTCTAAGAAATCAGGCTGAGCAAACCAGGAGGAACAAGCCAATAAACAGTGTTCTTCTGTAGTCTCTGCTGCAGTTCCTGCCTCTGGGTTCCTGTCCTGAATTCCTGCCCTGACTTTCTGAAGCTGGAAAGTGAAATAAGCCCTTCCTCCCTAAGCTGCTTTTGATCATGTGTTTTATCACAGCGACAGAAACTAAGCCGGTCAGCTGCCCCACATCTTCTAGATCCGTTAGCCAGGAAACCTGCTCCTAAGACTTGAGTAATCTGTACCCTTGGAATGCTCAACCTTCCCTTTCAAGATTCTAGAACTTTGAGATTCTCCAAGCAAGGAGTGGCATCTACTTTAGGACTTTAGCAGTCTCTGTCACCACTTGAGGGACCCTCTGGATCTGGGGCCAGCATAGAGGAAAGCCCCTGTGCACCCCATGCTCTGGTCTGCTGCAATACTGAGCCTCATTCATGAATGAAGCCCTTGCTTGGCAAGCAGGTGGCAGCAGGTTCATGTGGCAGAGAGGACGGCCCTGGTGGCATTCCCCTCTCCCCTCTGAGAAGGGAGCTGCTTCTGTCAGCCTCCTGGCCTCTTCCAGGACAACAGGGGCTCAACACGCACCAGTCCCCACAGCAGCCTCCTCCCTCAGACCCTCTAGTTTTCTTTTGTTCATTGGCTAGGATCCAATTTTCATGGAACAAACTTTTCCCAGCCAGCCTGGGCCATGAGCTGTCAAAGACAGACAAATAGCCCCTGATTACCCTCGTCTGGCAGTGCCAGCCTTCATGCCTCAGGTTCTGGGAAGGAGCCCACCTGATATCAGTGGCTGGGGCTTGCTTGGTCCCCTCTTCTGATGGCTACTTAGCATGCGTGGTAAGGAGTCAGTTCATTAGTGGCCTTCAGTGCAAGACCCAGAGGCTAGGTGGGAGCAATGATCCTGAACACACCCTCTGGAACCTGGGTCCAGCAGAGCCAGAATCAGTTTATTCTTAGACTTTCTCAATACAAAAGCTAATACCTTCTTCTATAGCCTAAGCCAATTTGTGTTGTTTCTCGTCCCTGACTTATAAACAGCAGTGGAAGAGCTGGTTGTGTGTGTGTGTGTGTGTGTGTGTGTGTGTGTGTGTGTGTGTGTCTGTGTGTGTTGGGCATGTTCCTCAATTACACACCACCTTTAAAAAATTTTTTTTTGAAACAAGCTCTCTCAATAGATGTGAAGCTCATCAATTTGAGTGGGTCAAAATTGCCTGGCCAGTGAGCCAGGGGTCTGTCTCTTTCAGCCTCTACAGCTCCGAGGTTACAGATACACAATCCCGTACCTAGCTTTTTACGTGGCTGCTGGGGATCGAACTCAGGTCCTTATGCTTGCAAGGCAATCACTTTACTGAATGAACCCTCCACCCAACCCCTGGAGGGAATGACTACATTCCACCCAAGACAGCCCCAAGAAGTTGGACGAACAAGTCCATATGGCAGGCAGTGGACCGAGGCCCAGAGATATTAAGGGCTTGCTCATTTTGCTCATTGATGGTAGGGACAGGTCTGAGACAACCCAGTCTTGATGTTCCAGTCACACTAAGCCACCATGTCCTCAGAACTGAGCATACTCTCTAGCCTCTGAGTCTGCTGGCCCCCAACATATGTCAAAGTCTTAATCTCAGGTCCCTATGAATGTGGCCTTACAGGAAATACTGTCTTGAAAACATAAAAAACACGAGAACCTCAAGATAAAACCATGGATGGGTGTGGACTCTGGGCAGGACGCCTCCTCTTTCCCCTCTCTATTTTCCTCTTCCCTCCCTCCCCTCATCTCCCTTTTCCTCCCCCTTCCCATCCTTCTTTTTGAGGCAGGGTCTCTCACTATGCCACCCATGCTGACTTTAGCCTTCTGAGTGCTGGGGCTGCAGACAGGAGATCCAGGCCCAGCCAACAGGTCTTCTTATCAGAGAAAGGAGGAGGCATGAGTCACAGCAACAATGAGACAGCCACGTGACTACATGGACATGTGAGGACAGAGGGGGTGGGAGGGATGTGTCCACAAGCCAAGAAATGCTCGTGGATGGCCTAAACAGCCACTGGAAGCCAGTAAACAGCCAAAAAACAGCCCTTCTACAAGGAGTCCACAGGCAGCCAGATCTGCAGAAGTGACTAGTTTTTTGTGATTTTTAGATCATCAACTTCGAGCTCATTTATTACAAGAACTCCAGGAAACAAATGTAGACCCAGTGGTAGTGGCACTGGCCAGGTGCCTTTAATCCCAGCACTTGGGAGGCAGAGGCAGGCAGATCTCCATGAGTTCAGGGCCAGCCTGGTCTACAGAGTGAGTTCCAGGACAGCCAGAGTTACAGCAGAGAAACCCTATCTCGGAAACAAGCGAACAAATACTAATGTGGAGCCATCTACACTTGTTCTACTCGCCAGGTACTTTGCCCTCTGCGCTCTCTGACCTCTGCTCACCTCTGCATTTTGGTGCTTATGAGAACTGTCAAGGTTTGCACTCTAAGAGGACAGAGGAGGCGTTCCACAGCCTTCGGCGTGCCCTTCTGTGTCTTTACTGTGAGTTCTGCAGGTCTCAGCAGAAATGACACCTCCTTCTTGACTCTCTCTGTGGCCCCACCTAAAGTGGGGCTCCCAGAATCCGTGTAGCATCCTGTACTGCTTGGCAACACAACTTGCTCTCCGTCTATACCGGGGCTCAGCAGCCCTAAGGACACTGATGCACTTGGCTTCCCTTTGTGGCCACAGGGGTGCCTCCCAGGATTGGGGACAGGAGGGGCATTCACTAATGTTTGCTGTGTGAGTAAGTGAAGGAACTGTTCCCTGTTCCCGGCCAGTCCCTCTCCATAGCTGGACTCCGGCCTCCACGGGGACAAACGCTTCTTCAGGGCAAATGTGAAAGAGCGGGGGGTCACCAGTGGCAGTGGGGGCGGACACTTGCCCCAGCGCAGCTATGCCTCTGCATGGCCCCCTGCCCGTGTTGCCAAGGCCCTGTCAGAGGCGTGACAAACAGCTTGGCTGATGGCTTATAATGTCAGAGATGATGGAAACAGGGAGGCTACGGCTGAAAGAATGGGTTGGGGACACTTGTCATAACTTTATTTGTGGGAGGTGAGTTCCTGTCACCCGGGTGATGGATGGTGCCCAGGCCAGCACAATACAGACCCCGCCGCTGCCTCTTTCCCCTCGCTCTAAGCCAAATGACTTTGGGATGAAAAATGACTTTGCTGGGAGAGCCAGGGGTGGGGGAATGATGGGAGATGGGTCTGGGTGCTGGCACCTTGGGAGGACTTGTGCTTTCTTCCTGCTGGGAACTGAATTTTGCCCAGTCTGGCCTCCTGCCCTCTCTTCTTTTCACAGAGATTACTGACAACAATCCCAGATACATCGTCTGCCCTAATTCTCAATCGTGCCTTAAGAGAGATGCAGATGAGAAAACAAAGGCTGGAGGAGGGGCACAGCAGACAGTCTGAGAGAGGACACCAGAGATGACTGCCCGGGAGAGGCAGGGTGCACAGTGGTCCTTCCACTGGGAACTAAAATGTTACTTAGTAGGATAAAGAGGTCAACAACAGCTCCCCCCCTCAATCCAGTCAATAAACAGACAAATGAATGGGCAGAATTCTCTAAAGGAGACCACACCCTCTTAGGCGGAAGGAAGCAGGGCGAGGAAGGGAACTGCATCTTTAGGAAAGCATCTAAGATGATGCCCACATTGTGCCACCTCTGTGGCTTTAATGGCTACCACCTTCAGACGGAGACCTCTGGCAAACATTGCTGCCTTGGCAAGCATAAGAGGAAGTAAAATTGGAGTGCCAAGGCTGAGAGAAGGCGAGCTCCTGGGACTGGGCAAATGACACACCAAAAAAATTGTCTGTCACAGGTTCAGACACAGACTCCATGAAGGAGCAACACCTAAACCCAAGAGGGCAGCTGTTACAGCATCCACCGTTCATCTTAAGGACTTCAACGATCAGCAATAGGATAAATGTTCTGGTTTCAAAAACAGGGGTGGGGGAGGAGCAAATAGCCAGTAAATATATGAAAAGATGTTTGACGTCCTCAGCTGATGGGTACGTGCAAATTAAAGCTGGTTTGAGACTTCACCTCACTCTAGTGAGAATGGCTGTCAATAGGAAGGCAAATGACAAGAAATGCTGGCCAAGATGTGGGGAAAGAGGGACCCTTACTCACTGCTTGTGGGCTATGAGATGGCACAGCCACTGTGGAGACCGGCGTGGAGGCCTCTCAATGAGCTAAAAACAGGACGTAATAATACCACTCCTGGGTATTACCCCAAGGACTCCAAGTTACCCCACAGCAGAGATGCTTGCACGTCTGTGTTTATTACTGCGGAATCTACAATATGGGATATGGGACCAGCCTAGAAATCCACCAACAGAAGACTGGATAAAGGAAACATGGCCAGGGTGCTGGAGAGATGGCTCAGCTGTTAAGAGCACTGGTTGCTCTTCTAGAGGACCAGGGTTCAATTCCCAGCACCCACATGGTCACAACTGTATGAAGCTTCTGTTCCAGAGGGTCTGACATCCTCGTATAGACATACATGCAGACAGAACACCAATGTACATAAAAATAAATAGATGTTTTTTAAAAAAAGAGAATGTAGCTAGACACAATTCAGCCATGATGAAGAATAAAATTATGTCTTCCCCAACCAAGGCCCAGAGTGGAAAGAATGTAAGAGGGAGGACTGTCACAAAACACTGTATTCTGCTGTGACGTGGCCATTATAATCATGAACACACAGCATCATTCCAGCATGGACACAGTCGGGCCCATGAGGCCTGCATCCCTTTCTGAGGAGCTAATGACTGTTGGTGGCTTCTCAGGGAGGGAGTATCATTTTATTTAATGGTGTGGCCCCTGGGGGACTAAGTGAGAAGAAGAGTTTCAGAAGGAAAGGAAGAGGGACAACAGAGGCTGATGGGTAGAGACACTAAGAACACACGGTGCATACGAAACTGTCAAAATAAAGAAGAGTGTGTCCTTTGAGAGAAAATATGTGGAATTGGAGATCAACATGTTAAATGAAATAAACGAGACATAGAAAGACAAGTTTGCTGGGGCAGAGAGACAGGCTCAGCGGGTAAAGGCGCCTGTAGCCAAACCGGACATGTTGAGTTCAATTCCTGGGATCCATAGGGTAGAAGGAGGGAACTGACTCGTTCTCACAAGTTGTCCTCCCGTGTTCATATGTGATCTATGTGCACATCCTTGCAAAGAAAGACGAATATGCATGCTTTCTCTCACATTCTAAATCTAGACTCTGTGTTTGTGTGTGTGTGTGTGTGTGTGTGTGTGTGTGTGTGTGACATCAAAGTTGAAAGGGGACTATTTGGGAGGAGGAAGAGGACCGGTGGGCGTGGGCGTGAGGATAACTGAACACAGGACACCCACAGATGCAAGTGTAGTGATGTACCATCAGGGTGTACACTGAATATGTGCCAATTTTAAACATGACAGTGAAAGAAGGCAGCTATTGGGGAGTGAGAAGGAAAACGCGAAGGCCTGCGCCCACCTCTGTCCACGTTCCCTGAACAAGTCGCCGCTCTTTTCTTTTTCAAACAGAACATCGATCTGTGGGTCGGGTCATTTCCCTGCAGATGGCCCAGGGCCACTGTACCAAGCTAGCCATGCAGTTCCAATTGCAGAGTGAACGATGAGTTTGGAGCCTGGAACTGTTCTGCCCAGTGTGATGTAAGGAGTGCTTGCCTTCCGGCTTCCAGAAAAGACTTTGTTGTTTCTCAGAAAAAGTTCCTGCTTTGTTGCTGGACATGGCTGCGTCTGTGCGTGATGTCTGGAGATAGGATAATCATCCTGTGAACACACGGATAAAATGTTCTCATGACGTCACAGTGGGAAGGGGGGGATGGGTGGCTCCTACAGCTGCCATACCTGAGAATTTCATTTCTCATTGTTAACTAGAGGGCTGGTATTCCCTTTCTGCAGCGCCAAAGTCTTCCAGTTGGTATAGGGAAGAGTATATTCAGAACCAAGTGGTGGTTTTCATGCCTCAGGCTTGTGGAAGGGGTTAAGGAAGCCGAGCCTGCAGAATATAGGCTAAGCAACCTCACAGAGCTTCAGCTCAGCTACTCGCTAGATGCGTGACCTTGGACATGTCATTTAATGTCTGAGATTTCAGTTCCTGGGGATGAGGGAAATACATCACAGGACTCTGGCAGGAAAATGGAAGGGCTGCTGGGAATGATGTGTGCCCTACTTTGCTTTCTACCGCTGCGATGAACACCATGACTGAAAGCGACCATCTCGTAGTTTACAGTTCATCACTGAAGGAAGCCAGGGCAGGCGCTCCAGGCAGGACGCTGGAGTTGGGAACTGAAGCAGAGACCATAGAGAAACTGTTTACTGGCTTGCTCCCTGTGGCTTGCTCAGCTTGTTTTATTTTATTTTCAATTTTTTTGATTTATTAAAAAAGAAAGGAGCCTGGCAGTGGTGGTGGCACACGCCTTTAATCCCAGCACTCAGAAGGGAGAGGAAGGAGGATCTCTGTGAGTTTGAGGCCAGCCTGGTCTACAAAGTGATTTCCAGGACAGCCAGAGTTACAACAGAGAAACCCTGTCTAAAAAAACAAAACAAAACAAAAAAAACAAAAACAAAAAAAAAAAAAAGAAAAAGAAAGGAAAGTAAATAAAGAAAGAAAGGAAGGAAGAGAAAGGAAAAGACACTTAACGCCGTGTGTTCCCCATGGTGGGTGGGCCTGAGGGGCCAGTGCAAGCCACGGCAGCATGACTTCCGAGGGAGGAGAGGGGAAAGTGGGCTCAGTGACTGTTTCCAGGTCCCTGCCTTGAGTTCCTGTTCTGACTTTCCGGGGTGATGAACTGATAAGCTGTAAAATGAAAGAAACTCTTTCAGTCATGGTGTTTTATCATAGCAAAGAAAACCCTACCTAAGACAGGCACTAATCCTATCTGTGCCCTATGACCTCGTCACCTCCTGTGGATAGTGCCTCTCGATGCCATCACAATGGAGAATAGGTTTCAAGGCAAGAGTCTGGGGGGACCCACGCATCTAGACCACAGCAGAAGCCTGCAGAAATTCCACCGCTTTGGTCTGAGATCAGGTTGTACCTGGCTTAACTATCAGAACCTTGGAAGTGGACCAGTGGCTAGAATCAAATGATGGCTAAACACAGTGCTGGCCTGGATGAAGCCTTGAGACAGCCACAACTAAAGTTCAGGGTCTCTGAGGATTCACCCACGGGCACAGAGCTCATCAGCGTGGTAGACTCACGCTACAAACCCAGGAGTGCCTGACCTCGGAGCTGTGAATGAACAGCGGCGTCTCCTACCTCTGAAGGAGCTCCATGGAGCCATGACTGAGGCCAGGGCCTGGAGGCTGGGGCTGGACTTCTGAAGCTGAATCCTTGCTCTGCTCCCTGGTGTTGGCTCAGCCAGCTGTGGCCAGGACTCCGCTGCTTCTCTCTCCTCTCCCCGCCTCTTCCCGCCCCTCCTCTCCTGGACAGTATTTCCCTGGGGCTCCCCGTTACCAATTTGCAGAGCAAAAGCATGCACAGGCAGTTCAGGGGTGGTACGAGCTCAGCGGCTCTGGTATTGTTTTTAATTCAATATTTTGTCCCTGTGCGCCAGCCTCCTTTATTGGATGAGAACACAGTTATTGGATCCTGCCCTACAGGAGAAAATGCTGGCTTCCCTGGGACATGGCAGCTGGGCTCTTACAGAGTCTGACGTGTCAAGGCAGGGTGAAAAGATAGCAGAGAGTTCCAGAAAATCTGCTGGCTACAAGCTGTTCTGTGACATGCATAGAAATATTAACATATGTATCCTCGGCCTTTCCCCCTGCCCTCCCTGCTAGGGTGGACGGCAGCCTGGGCAATGCTTCTCACAGCCCCCTCCCTTCCTCAGCATGGCCACTCACTGCATCTCACAGTCCTGCTGAGGGAATGCTCAGCTCTGCCGGAGCTGCCACCCTGGGTGTCTCTCCAGCCCAGACAGCAGCTCTTCCTTCTTCCCTCCTTCCTCTCAAACTGGTTGTCTTTATTGCAGACTGGCTTCTTGGGGGGTCTCTAGGAAGTATGAGATAAAGATTGGCTTACCTGGGGGTAGGAAGGTGGGTGGGAAAGATAGGAAAAGCAACAACAGAGGGCTTAGTGAGCAGATTATACTTGGGTACCTGGGGCTGAAGCCACCAGAGGCCTCAGCAGCCAGAGAGCACCTGGCTGTACTTCAGAGTCTCCTGGCCAAGGAGGGAAGGGCTGGGCATTTACCTACCAGGCTGCCAGACTGAGGTTCTTATCTAACAGGGACGAGGGCCATAATTCCCTAGAAATGCTAGGATCCAGGCTACAGGCAAGGACATCAGCGTCTCACCTAGGAGACACATCCTTTGACTTAAAGCCTTTGGGTTTGTCTGCTCTTTGCCTCCATTGTCCTGGGCCTTAGGGGACCAGCACCTTCCCACCTGCTTTCTCACCTCTTCCCACTCCGTCACGCCTGGGCGTTAGCAGCTCTGGCCTCCTTTCTGCTCTTCCAACATGTTTTCTCTCAACACAGAGCCTCTGTACGTCTGGTCCTGCTGCCTATTTCCACTCTCCCACCTAAACAATCCTCACATATTTTTATTACAACTTTACATCTTTGGGCAGCATGATGCCGTCTCCCAGGCTGGCTCAGATTCCCTTCTCAGAGATCCCTACTCAGTCCCTACTCAGAGATCCGGTTTCCTCTTCTGAGTTTGTTGATGTGGTTACATGACTCCTGCCTGACTTCACCACCAGACTCAGCCCCAGGGTTCAGCACAAAATATTTTGTTAGGCAAATGAAGAATGTGTGAAGAGACAGGGATTCAGTGGGGAGACCTATTGGGATACTGAGTGCCGAGGTGAATCAAGAAACCCAGAGACCAGTGGATTTGTACGGGAGGGACACAGTGAGGGACAGAACTCAACTGAAATGCAGGAGGGGTGGGCGGGAGGGGAGTGACTGGCCGTGCAGACAGCGGCTACAGACAGGCGAGGGAATTGGATAGGGGACTCTGTGCTTAGTATTATCCAACTGCTGTTTTGTCAATAACCCTTTGGGGTACGACCTGTGTCTATTACTCCTTTTGCTGTTTCTTCATGAAGACCCATTAAGGCAGCCTGCTCCCCATGGTCCTGATGCGTGTGTCCTTTGAGTTCCGCTGGGACCGAATCACGTTTTGGTGAGAAGATCACAGGTTGTTGAGCTACATTTCCTTAGGTTTGAATCCGCCCCTCCTAGCTATGTGGCTTTGAGCCAGTCACTCACCCTCTCTGGGCCTAGGTCTCCTCATCTGTATCGAGAGGGTAATCTCCAGGCCTTGCATAGGTGTTGGAAGGATCAGAGATCAAACAGAGCCCTATTCACGGCTTAGCCACTGAGGAAATAACACTCTCATTGCACGAACATAGCGTGTGGCCCCATATGTCCGTGTTGACTGAGCGCCTCCTCTGCGCCAGGCACTTCACCTCTGCTGAGTCTTCTGTGGCTCCTGGAGGCAAGCGTGAGTAACTGAGGCTAAGAACTCACCGAGCCCCGCTCACTCGTCTCTGTGGCCCACGGAGGGACCACCGTTCATGACCTTTCTTGTGCGTAGGAGTAACCACATGGCTGCAGTATGGTACTGGGATGAGAACAGGGGTGAAACACGGGTGAGGCGACTCTCACTGACCCTCCCGCCCACCAACTGGCAGCAAAGGTCCCCAAGTCCCCAGGAGACAGTTAAGCCACAAAGTACAGAGAAACAAAAGCCTGAGTCGACACATAGAAGGCCATCTGTCCAGAACCCTCACGGGACTGTCTCGAACAAGAAATGAATATCCAAGGGGGCTGGGAGATGGCTCAGTGGGTAAAGGGCCAGCCACGCAAGCATTAGAGTAAGTTAAGATACCCAGCACCCTCACAGAACCAGGGTGTGCAGCACACATCTGTGACACGTAGGAACCGACAGATCCCCGAAGGGCACTGGCCAGCCAGCCCAGCTGGATCAGCGAGCTCTAGATTCGATGAAAGACCCCGTCTCAGAAGCAAGTGAGGAAGACACTGATGCCGACCTCTGGCTTCTGTGTGCACGTGTGTACATATACATATAGACACAACACGCATGAATACATGCAAATAAATGAATATCCACGCTGTCGTTAATTGTAGCAATTGGACTACGCGAGGCCACCATTTCTCTCCAGGTTCTATAGACCAGGGCTCTTAAATGTTTTCTACTGGTGAACCCTTTTGCCTGAGAAATTTTTATGTGATCCCTGGTGTTTAGGTATATCAATAAGTGCAAAATCAAACATTTACTGATGAAAAAAAATCATAAAGAAATTTATTTGAGAACAATTCTTTGGGCCTATATGTAATTTGACTACTTATAAAAATGGAAGGAAATTTGCATACTAATGTGATTATGTGCATGTTTATTGCTACACAGAGTTAAATCTTTACTTCCTACTTGCTACTGCAGGATGTTGAGCATCGTCAGTATTATTCAGGGCTGATTTTATTTTTAGAAGAATGTAGATTTATTAGGAAAAGTGGGAAAGAGAGCCAGGAAGATGGCCCAGTGGGTGAAGGAGCTTGCCCCCGAGCCTGACGATCAGAGTTCGATCCCTGGGACTTGAATGTAGGAAGAAGAGAAGCAGCTTCCAGGGACTGTCCTCTTCCTTCATGGTAGGACGCATGCACCCTCTCCTACCATAAGGATAAATTAATAAGTGTAAAAAATGTGGGAATGAATTCTCAAAAGTGGGAGGGGCTCCAATAGAGGAAAGCTCTTGATTGACATCTTGACTTTCTACTCACCAAAGCTGAGAATGCTGCCTAACACAAATATATACAGTAGAAGATGGCCGATGCAGGTTGAGAGCCAGTTCAGAAATTGTTGGAAGTTCCACCTTAGTCTCAAGCCAAAATTCATTGCATGATTTCCTTTTATGAGACTCACATCAGGCACTTAAATAGCAATTTTTTAAAACCAAACATTTTAACACACTATAATCCAAAGATAAACTAATTTGACACTTGTGCGGTGAGGGAGGGTGGTAAGAATACATATATATATATATTTGTTTTCTGTAATTAAATCATCACGTTTCTATAAAAGCAGAAAGGTTTGCATGTAACGTAAAAGCACTGCAGTTCAGGACACACAGTAGTCTTGAATCTGAGCCAAGGTGTTTCAGGCCCTCAGTGACATGTTGTGTGTTCAGAACTGAGGCAGTGAAGCCACATGACACAACACAGCTGTGTGCTGCCGAAGATGTCTCAGATCCATTATGAATTTGCATTTGAACTAATTTTCGGCCATTGTGCATCAGCTTATACTGACGCCAGGGTTTTCATGACTCCCACACTCATATGGGGTCCCCATCCGGGGCTTACAAAACTGTGCAGTATAGATGGAAAAGAGGCTCAGAGAGGTGAAGTGACTTGCCCAAGCTTCCACAGCCAGAATGTGGTACAGCTGACCGTCGGCCTCCAGAGCAGGCACACACACACATGCACACGCACACGTATGTGGGATCCAGACACATCCATACTTCAGCATGAATGAACGCAATTATCAGCCTTGACTTTCTAACCTTTATACCAAGTGCCTAAGAGAAAAGCTCAAAGATTAAAAAGTTGCCGGCAGCAGTGGCAACCGTCTCCACGCTCCTGAAATCAAGACGCACTGTTGTTCTGTACTCGACTGAAAGCTTCTAGAAGATGTAAAATTTTTTTGTGTTCATTTAAAAATTCAGGTGAGAGCTGGGAGGTGGTGGCACACACCTTTAGTCCCAGCACTCGGGAGGCAGAAGCAGGCAGATCCCTGTGGGTTTGAGGCCAGCCTGGTCTTCAGAGTGAGTTCCAGGACAGCCAGAGTCACAACAGAGATGCCCTGTCTCACAAAAATAAAAACAAAACAAAGCAAAACAAAAAAAACTAACAAACAATTCAGGTGAGATGGCTCCACGGGTAAATTACACCTGCTGCTGAGGACGATGACCTGAGTTCAATCCCCTGTACCTACATGGCGGAAGGAAGAGAACTGACTTCTGCAGGTTGTCCTCTGACCTACACACACACACACACACACACACACACACACACACACATGCATGCACATGCACACACACACACATACACACACATACACACATGCACACATATACACACGCACATACACACACATGCACACGCATACACACACACATGCACACACATGCACACACACGCACACACACGCTCACACACACACACACACACGCATACACACACACACACACACACACACATCATGGTCTATGCCCTTCCAAACAAACTAATAAATAAATTCAATAAAAACCTTTCACCAAGGAGGTTGATATGATCATATTTCGTTGTTTATACATATGAAGTTCTCCAAGTATAAAAAACCATACAAATCTCTCACTGTGACTGCCAGTGGGCTTGCTGTATTGTGAGTGTTTCCTTACAGGTTGCATGGCTGCCCTGTTCCCAACTTTCTAGTTGGTGGTAAAGAACTGTGAAATTATCCTGCTTGCAGAACACTGTGAAACAGTGGCAGAACAATTCTAAAATGAATAAATACATTATTTCGTATGGAATCAAATGCCATCTTATACTAGGTTTCACCATAAAAACTGCCCATGATAGCTTGATGTGCAGTAGCACACGCTTTTAATCCTAGCACCTGGGAGATAGAGGCACACAGATCTCTGTGAATTCCAGACATAAGTAAGTTCTAGGCCAGCCAGGGCTATATCGTAAGACCTTGTCTCAAAAAGAAAGAAAAATAAAAGAAAGTGCAACTCCAATATGGGCGGCTCCGTGGTTAAGGGCATGTGTTGCTCTTGTAGAGGACGTGGGTGTGGTTATAACTCCAGCTCCAGGGGATCTGAAGCCTCTTCTGACCTCCAAGGGTATTACACATGCTCCTCATGCATGTACATGCATGTAGACAAAACACTTTACATACATAAAATAAATCTTAAAAAAAGAGAGAGAAAAAAAAGAAGAAAGAAGGATAAAAAGAGAGAAAGGAAAAGAAAGCAAACGAAGGCAATGCTACCTGCCCATCCTCTCTGCCCAGTAACGGTCCAAGGCCAGCAGTTCTCCAAGATGGGGTCAGTTTCCAAAATTATTCTACAGACACAGTGGAAACTGCCAGGTGACCTGATTGACATTAGAGGAAGGTTCCGGACGAGTGTCTGTTGGCAAGCGGCTGAAGCCCAACACACGGCCTCATAGGTCACGGCAGCAGCTCACGGAGCGTCCTCTGTAGTTACTTTCAGCTGTCTCTCCTTTTTTCTCTTCCCCATGCTTTCCCTTTTCTCACGCCTTCTTTTTAACTTATGCTCCCTGGCTGTGCTTCAAGCATCTCTGTAAGCCGCCTAAAATCCTTTCTGGAATATTGCAGTGGTAGAAATAAGAAACAACATAAATATACATGTAAAATGTAACAAGTGCTGTAAAAACCTATTCCTAAAACACCAGCAGTGCCTGTTCATCATGGAGAGAAACGTTTAGTGGTGCGTCGAGGAGATGCAGGTATCCAAAAGCGGACAGACGCATGCCATCTGACGAAGCTCGGGTTACTGCCTTACTAGCAACATTATGAATACTGTGATTATAGAAGTAATTTTTTGTTGTTGTTCAGTTAGTGATATTTAATATCGGCTCAAGATAGAAATTGAGAAAGTAAAGCAAGAGGGGGAAGAAAAGCTACCTTTACCCGACTACGCAGAGAGATTGCTTTGTACCTCTTCTGTGTAGGGCTGGGAGATCCAGGCCTGATCTCGGATTTCGGGTGTGATGATCTAATGCTAAGCCTACTGGGTAATGGGAAGATGATGAGTAAGTGGGGGATTGTGGCAGAAGAGAGAAGAGAAAGCACGTACTGAGGAGGAGGGAGGGAAGGAAGGAATGAGGAGGGAGAAGTGAGCCACAGGAAAGGGAAGAACCTTGAGAGTGTTGTGTGGCATTTGGGGGGTAGGTGGTAAAAATGGGGTATCAAGACAGTGTCTGGTGCCTGGTTTGACTCAGGGGCAATACATAGAGCTTCATAGAGTAAGATGCTGTGGAAGGAAGAGATGAGATGTGGGAGCCAAGTGGTGCTGCCTCGAGCCCAAACAAGTGCGACCCAGAGGAGAGCAACCTGAACCCCACGTTTCGGCATGGTGCAGTATGACATCACTATTGTGAGGATTGAAGCAGATGCCACAGCCCCTCTGGGTACCCACAGTTACTGGAGTACTTGGGAACAGTGCCCTGGGTAGAGCAACAGGGCCAGGGGCCAGGCTCCCCTTCAAGTGCTTTAGCAGGTGACAATAAAGAACCCCAGCAGAGGATCCCTGGGGAGGACTAATGAGGCACAGACAGGACAGAAGCACACCTGGAAATAGTTCAGGTCCCCAGGAGCACTGGGCTGAGGTTCTTGTGTTGGCGCAGGCAAAGCTGTGAGCCAGGGAGTGTTAACTGACATCTGTGAAGCATAATGTATATGCATGCCCAGGATGTCAGCCCTCCACAGAATCTTTTGTCCCTAGCTACAATAATATATTCCTAAACAGAAGGGCCTTGTTTTATAAAAAGCTCCATGCTAGAGCTGGGGAGATGGCTCGGTGTGTGAAGAACTAGCCTTGAAAGTATGAAGATCTATGTTTGAATCCCCAAGGTTCATGTAAAGCCAGATACCACAGCGTGCTGTCTATACTCCTAGTGCTCTGTGCTGAGATGGGACACGGAGATGACAGAATCTCCAGACCCCGTGGAGCAGGTAGCATTGTAAATATGGTGGCAAACAACAAAGAGACTCATGTCTCAAACAAAATGGAAGGTGGGTACCAGCACCTGAGGTTATCCTCCGACCTCCACACGTGAGTCATGGCATATGCCCACCCACGCTTGCATGTAAATACTCACATCCCTCCCCAACACATATACACATGAGCTTCATCCTGAGAGCCAAGAGTTGTATCTAGCATGCAGGAGGTTCTTACTCATCGTTTGTTAAATGAACAAGTCATGTTATAGATGAGGAAATTGAAATTTGGGGAGATGGGAAGTAACTTGGCCAATCTAGTGGTGGCGGAACATTGGCTAGCCCGAGAGCCAGGGGTGTGTTGGTAGATGTTTAACAGCTGGCTCTCCGGAAGAACAAGTGCAGCTGTGATTTGTGAGTTGATCTTCATGACTCAAAGACTCCACTGTGGATGTTTCCAAGTTGATGTAAATCTGCTGGATAATTCTCTGAAAATTAACTCTGGGTTTTTGCAAGCCTGTCTATTCAAGCTGATGAAGCAAGGCACAACTAGAATGCAGGTCTATTCAAAGGATCTGCTCTCACCATTACTCTGTCCTGCCTCCCTGAGGGGTCACAGTCTACACTCAAGTACAAATGGGAGGGGAAAGACATTCAAATGAACTCTGTTAGAAGCAGTTTGCACAGGCCATCCTTTAAAAACAGAAACCCAATCAGAAAGCATCCCTGTTTAAACCACCCCAACAGCCTCCCAGTGTAGATACCATGAAGTCCATTCTCCCTATCAAGGCCTTCAAGTCCAGTGTAAGACCTTTACCATTCACTGCTCTGGGATTTAGAATTCGAAGGTGAAAACGACACACTCAATTCCAACTTTCAGAGCCTGTGGTCCAGTTAATGAGGCCGCCAATAAATAAAACGTCAACTATCAAGTTCAAAATGACAGACAGATCTGTGAGCAGTAGAGGAAGTGCTGGCAGGGAGAACAATGAGGAGAGGACTCTGTAGTTTGAGGAATAACAATTTCTGTATAGTTGGAGCTAGTTCAATGGATGGGATTTCTGGATGGAGTCTCATGTAATTCCAGAAAATGGTCTCCTTGACTCTTTGGCTCTTTCATTAAGGGGAAAATTTCTTCTCCAGAACCCTTTTTTTATAAGCATGTGTGTATGTGTGTGTACATGCATGTGTGCTTCTGGGTGCCTATGGAGGCCAGAAGAGGGCATCAGATTCTCTAGAACTGGAGTTATAGGCAATTGTGAGCTGTCCAGTATGGGTGCTGGGAACTAAACTAGGGTCCTCTGGAAAGCAGTAAATGCTTCTAACTGCCGAGCATCTCTCCAGACCCCCAGAAGCCCTTTAAATACTACTTGGGTGGACAGGAGATCATCCAATTGCCACTGGGTCTTGTGTAGATGAATACACAGAAGTTCAGAGGAAAACATGATATGAACGGCTTCTTAGCCAACAATAATCTATGGCCAGGTGCCATTTTGCGAGCCAGCCCTGTCCAGTGCAAGCATAATAGGAATCCAAAATAAAATCTACTTATGCAATTTCAGTATATCTACTAAGTACCTTGAACAAGTAAGAAGAAAGACAAACTCATCTCAAAATATATCTCCTTTTTGTAAAAAACAAAAAAACAATCAAATAATCAAAAAGGCAAAACGGAAAAAAAAAAAGCAACCAGTGCAAATTTTAAAAATCTAGTGTGCACTGATTCACACTTAACATCTCGGTTAGGACCAGCCACACTTCAGGTGCCCAGTAGCCACATGTGACTATCATACGGGTCACAGCACTCCAAACCTCAGTTTCTTTATCTGCGAAATGAGGACGAAATGAAGACAAGGTGCCAGTCGCTGGAAGCCCTGTAAGGGTACACAGGACCCACCCACTACTCTGCCCTACTCTTAGCGAATGGCTACAGCTTTAGGCGCCTTCCCTTAAGTCTCCGCCCCCTTCAGGATCCGGGCGGAAGCAGCATAGTCAAAACGCGGCGCTCTTTACGGCACCGCTTCCTTTTAGGGCAGTGTGGCGGGCCCGCCGGCTTCGCGCTCTTTCACCCTATTGGTTCTGAGGACCTTCTCCTGGCGCTTTACGGCTGTGTGGCAGGAAGCCTCCGAGCGGCCCGCGGCTCGGGGGTGAGTGGAGGTAACCGGGTACCCTCTGCTGATTGGGTCTGGAGCCATGGACGTGGGCGAACTTTTAAGCTACCAGGTAGGTGAACCCTGCCGGGGTTGCAGGGCCAGAGTCCCCTCGCGTCCCCTCCGTCCCTGGCCCGCACTTGTCCCGCCACCCAGAGCTCTAGTAGCCTGTCATTGCACTCCACTAACCGAAGCCCTCGTGGACCCCTCCGATTCCTTCTCCAGGCCTGAGCCCTTAGGTCTCCCTTCCCCACCCTGCGGCCTGGTCTCAGCTCCTCTTTGCTCTGGATCCTACCAGTCCATACATCTTGAGGTAGTTGTGGAGAGCGCAGTTTTTTCTCGGGGTTGAGCCTCAGTTTCCCTGATGCTACACCAACTGCCGGTGTAGCTTTGGATAAGTCTTCTCCCTGTCGCTGAGGCACCGCCCCCCCCCCCATTTTTTTAAATCTATAAAACCGATCAATGTGAAAGGTCATTTGAAAGTGCAGAAACTTGTGTCCATGTTCCCCGCAATTGTTGAGTTGTTTGGAAAATGGAGCATGGAAGGGGTTGGTAAGAGACTTCTTACCTTCCTCCTCAGGGTGCTTGTGGGGAACGGGTGGCCCGGAGGAAAGAAAGCTCTTGCTTTGAATTCTGTTGCAGAAGTTTATTTTTAGTTATGTTTAAAATGGTTGTTTGGTGTTTTGTTGGGAGAAGGGCTGCCTAGGCCTTGGCATGTGTGTTGTCTTCAGGTGTTGGCTCTATGTGTGTGTGGGACCTCATGATCTGATGTGTTATCAATAGACCACCTGAGGAGCTTCTGTGTCAGTAAAAACGCCTGAGATCAGACGATCCCGGCTCCACTGTGCAATGTGGCGCCTGCCGTGGCTGCTGAGGTCTGGCAGGGTTTGCAGCTATGAAAATGCTTCCTTGTCCCTCCCTCCCTCCCTCCCTTCCTTCCTTCCCTTCCTTCCTTCCTCTTTCTTCACAAGGTTTCTCTATTGTAACTCTGGCTGTCCTGGAACTCTGTAGACTGGGCTGGCCTCAAACTCACAGAGATCCTCCTGCCTCTGCCTCCCAAGTGCTGGGATTAAAGGCGTGTGCCACCACCGCCTGTCTCCTTGTCTTTCTTGATGAGCCTGCACAGTAGCCTGTCACCTACAGAGTTCACTCTACAATTACATGCCAGGATTAAAGTTTAAGTGTCCAAGCTCCCAACCCAAATTCTCTCACCTCTTTGGACTAACAAGACTCCTCTTGTCCAGCCTGGTATTTGCCAGCTGCAGTAGTGTTGGAACTTGTGAACTGTGATTTATCTGAATCTGAAGTACTGTGATTGTAAATTACACTGTATTTTAAAGAGTTAGTATAAAAAGGTAATATTTTTATACTGACTACACAAGCTATCTTGATCATTGATCGCATTGATTGGATGATCATATTTTGGGTAACGGGTGAACAATTCAAACCAACCTTACCCATTTGGGTTGACTTTTAAAAGTGCAGCTACCAGTGAGCTCTGCAGTCAAGACTAAGTAATGATAAGCAGTGAGCCTTAGTTGCTGGTGATGTATGCCTTTAATCTCAGTGCCTGAAATTTGGGAGGCTCAAGCAGGTAGATCACTGAGTTTCAGGCCAGCCAGGGCTACGTAGTGAGATTCCCTACCTCCCTCAAAAAAAAAAAAAAAAAAAAGAAAAAAAGAAAAAAAGACCTGAATTTGGAGTCCTAGGTGTCTTGCAGTCTCTCTCTCTCTCGCTCTCGTGTGCTTTCGCTCTCTTTTTACTAACTAGTTGTTGTAACTGTGAACAAAATACCTCATACTCTGCTGTGAAGCGGTTAAGAAACTTAGTATTAGACCAACAAACCAATGTTTGTTGGAGAGTAAAACAGTCCATAAATAGTGGTATTGTTGGTTATTTCCCTCAGCTAATATATAAAAGACTGACCCTGAAGATGGACACTTCAGACATAATGGGAAAGAATTTTTAAGCAACCAGGAGGTGTTAGGCCATTTTTTTTTCCAGACAGTGTAATTGATAATGGAACAAGAGAGGTGGTGGGAGGGTCATTGATGAGGGCGTGCTTGGGAGTTAGGGGCTGGCTAGTCCAGTCCGTTGACTCAGATCTGGAGCAGCACTGCCAGAAGAGGTCCATTCTTTGGTTACAGATATTTATTGAGCATCTACTGTGTACAAGGTACTGGGTCCACTGAGCATATAATGCGGAATAAATAAGACAAGGCTTTTGCTTTTGTGTGAAAGGCGAATGTGGTGGGGGAGTCATCAGAGAATAATGAGTAAGTAAACAAGAAATTCAGGTGGCTGGAAGTGTTGTGCAGGGAGTGTAGCAGAATCTACTGTGAAATGCGAGCATGGTTTGGGGGCTGCTGTGGCCCATCTGCATCAAGCCCTTTCATATGTGTAAAGTACACATTGGGTTTCAAAGCTTTATCAGGGAAAAATGAGATATCTTAATTTGATGTATTGAATTAAGGAAAATAGGTTATTAAACTTAAGTTCTGTGCCTACTTCAAAATTTAAACTTACACGTGAAGTTTGTGATTTTCATTATATTTGTTGGACAGCAGTGTTGTCAATAACCGCTTGCAGGGCCTCCGTAGACTGAGTGGTCAGGGAAGGGACTGGCCAACCAGCATTAGTGCTCTGAAGGTTGAGAAGGAGCCAGTCATCTGATAGAGCAGAACCCTAAAGACAGGAGCAACAGCTATGAGCACAGGGTCCGGGCCCACGAGATTCCAGAGAGAAGAGCCACGTGGCCAGAGCTTGGCGTGTGAGCGGGACACCAGAGGGTGAGGAAGCTGGAGATGTAGGCAGATGACAGCCGTTGTAGGACTTCCTTATGCGCCAGGAGAAAGCCTTTGCATTTTGAGAGGTGATGCAGATGTCTTCATTGAACCCACTTGTTTGTAGCCTGAACAAGAACCTGATCTGGCAGTGACTGATGTGTCGCCAGAATCCTGGTCTCGTGTTTGCAGCTCTGTTCCTTTCAGTAGGTCCATGTCTATTTCTATCCCAAAAGATGGTGGTGTCTGGAGTCTAGTCTATAATCAGCCAAACATACCCATCCTCCTGTGGGAAATCCTGAGGACCAGATGGGCTTATGGAAGTGAAAGTGCTTTGAATACAGTAATATCCTATATTTTAACATGAAATAATTATTTACCTGCATCCTCACTAAATCCACATAACAGCCCTATGAGGAATTTTCTTTCTTTCTTGAGTCAGGGTCTGATGTAGACCAGGCTGGTCCTCAAACTCACTATGTAGCCCAGGATGACTTTGAATTTCATCCCTCCTGTCCTGCCTTCCAAATGCTGGGATTACAGGTGTGCTCCACCACACCTGGTTTATGGTATGCTATGGACAGAACCAGGGTTTCATGAATGCTAGGCAAACACTCTACCAACTGAGCTATACCCTAGCCCAGGAGGGACTCTTCCCCACGGGGTGTGTATGTTTTACTATGGTAACCCCAGCTGGCCTGTAGACAGGCTAGCCTCAAACTCAGAAATGTCCTCCTGCTGCTTGCCTTTGCCTCCAGAATGCTGTGATTAAAGGCTTGCATGACCACACCCAGCCTGAGGAACTGTCTTTAATCCCCATTTTACAGTGGAGGAAGCTACAGTTAGGAGACCTAACTGAAGGTACCTAGCCAGAGAGTACTCAGGCAGTCCTATTCTGTAACTGGAGCTGCTGACCACTGTGCTGACAGCTGTGTGCCAGAGATATGCAGGTATGCTGTTGGGTGTAATTCTCAGCACATCCTGAGAAGGTGTGACTACCTCATGGAAAGAGAAACTCAAGCCGGGGAGGCAGGTTCCCTATCTGTTAAACTCAGATGTCCAGTAAGCGGCAGAGCCAGCATTGAACGGCAAAGCATGTTTTCCATTTTGTTTTAGTTTTGAAAACCTTTCAGCTGATGTCCTGTGCACATGTAGGAGGAAGAATAGATCCTAAGCACTATTGCTCATAGTCAACATTGACAAAGCTGACTTCACCTGAGCCCTGGAGCACCCTTCGTGGGAACAGAAGGGAGCGAAGTTGTCTGATTGGAACGTCCTCAACTCAAGAGTTGGACTTAGTGTCCTGAGTCTTGGGATTTGCATTTCTAGCTAGATCTCAGGTGATGCTAAAGCTGGTGGTCAGAGACCGTACGTTAAGGCACGTTGGATTAGAGTCATCTGCATCCCTTAGAAGCTTTTCCCAGTTGAGACAGCCTCGCTTCTCGTGGGCATTGGTTTGAAGATTTTTCAGCTTAAGCTATACTTCTTCCCTGCCACTCAAAATTGAGAGCAAATCACTTAATCTCTCTGGGCCTCAGTTTCCATATATGCCTAATGAAGGGATTAAGTATGACTCTCTCTGAGATCCCTAGTAGCTTTAAAATTCTGTGATACTAATTATTTAGGCCAAGGGCTCCAGAGAGTCCAGTAGCTAAAAAGCCTGTGTAGTAGGAGTTGGGCTGGAGTCCTGGAAGATTTGGGTTTTAATCCAGCCTTTGTCAGCACTTATCTGGGTGACTCAGGACAAGCCACTGGCCCTGTCTACACATTGTTTTTCTTGTCAGTTGTGATATGAGGAGGTCAGGCTGAGCAACTTCTGGTTCTTTCCATTCCTAAAACTCAGGGTCTAAGGTGAGCAAGAAAAAGTATCACACAGTGACAAGGAATGTTTATTAAAACTTTAACACTGTTTTGCATGCTTATTAAATTTCATTTTTGGGGCAAGTCAGTGGGAAGATTCCAATTTTCTGCTGAGATTGGTTCTTCTAGTAACAGGCGGGAAAGAGCCTCAGTGTGTGCCTTACATCCTTGACAGATGTTAGCAATTCATTTGAGAAGACAGGAGAATTACAATGTGGACAGGAGGTGGTGGAAGAAGTCTTAAGGAGGAAACCAGTTATGTTCCCAATATGGAAATGTACTTTTTTGATGCCTCAGGCTTAGACATCTCATCAAGAAGTGTGCCCAGCAGTTGCTCGGCTGAGAAGTTTCTGCTGCACAGGGGCAGATCTGAACTCCAGGGCACTCTCATTAATACTCATTCTACAGATGTCGGGAAAAAAGTTCTTACCTCTGAAGTTTTGCAATAAAGAATTCACATTTAGTTCAGATTGGCTTGGTGGGAATGGCTGGCTTTGCACTGCCAGAGGAATTCTCTTTGAGGCAGATTGGGGTCAGGGACCCTTGGCTTGGGTGATATTGCAGACACCCACTCCTCCTGTCATATGTGGGTAATACCAGCATTTTCTTGGATTGAGGGGCTTCTAACAATCTCTAATTTTGCTCCTCTTCCATTTCTTACTTTTGAAATAAATTTTAATGATAGTAAACTGGCAGAAATAGTATGAAAGAATATGAGGAGAGAAAAACTATTGCCCTAATCCAGTGAATATTTTTTGTTTCCACAGACCTACATATTTTGCATGACTATCTCTATTTTATATGTACTGTTTTGTGGTCTCTGTACTAATTAAGCATGTATTTTTTAAATTTTTATTTATTTCATGTACATTGGTGTTTTGCCTGCGTGCATGTCTGTGTGATGGTGTTAGATCGTCTGGAACTGGAATTACAGACAGTCGCGAGCTGCCGTTATGAGTGCTTGGAATTGAACCCTGGTCCTCTGGAAAAGCAGCCAGTGCCCTTAACTGCTGAGCCGTCTCTCCAGCCCGAAGCATGTATTCTTTTTAACATAGCTTTCATGTTGCTCTTTAACACTTGTGGGCTTTTTGTTTGAGTAATAGGCCATTTTCCCCTAAATTTTCTTTCTGCAGTGGGTATTTAGGTAGTATCCAGATTTTTGTTCTAGGGGTATCATTGTGAGGAACGTCTTTGTTCCTGTGGCATTTCCCCCTCCTACTTGGTATTCATAATTACTTTGTGCTGTCTCCCGCGCCAAGGGTTGCATGTGTTAAAATCACTGAGACCTGATCCTGGGCCTTGAAGAATCCATGATGTGAGAAATGAGGTGGGCTTTAAATACCTCACTGTGCGAGTATAAGTACCCTAGGAGCACAGTGCGAGGAATAGTCAGATGGGCTCTGGGAGGGGCTGGATTGGAGGTGTGGATTTGGTTTGGTCATTGAAAAAAAGGAGGTGTTGGAATCTCAACTGGATGGAGGAGTTCTGTGGGTGACAGAGGAAGCTGGGAGGAGTCAGTTGTCTACTGTTAGGAGTGTTCAGGGAGCTGGGGGAGTTGAGGGAAGCAGGCAGAGACAGCACATGGACTCATGGAGCCGCTCCTTCGTTCAGCACTGTGCACTCCAGTTTTACTGCAGTCTTGATAGTACTACTTGTCGAGATTTACATTTCTGCCATTTATCTAGCAGGTACATAAAGTGCTAGTTCAAGGTTATTTGAGTGAATATATTTTTCTTGTACATGTTTATCATTTATACTTCTTGTTATCTGCCTTTTCCTTTTTAAGATAGGAATTGGAGTTTGTAATTGAGTTTTTTTGTTTTTTGTTTTATTTTTGTTGTATGTGTAAGACACATTATTGAAAACCCGAAGATTTGTGTTCAAAATGCATCCTTCATTTTTGTTGTGGCCTCGTGTTATATCTTAACCCCGAGAATATTATTCTGATCGTACTGAAAGAGACTGCTTTTTGCATGACAGCTTTGTGCTTTTCAAAGTTAATTTTGTTAGCAAGGTGGCTATAAATAACAGGTAGAGAGCTAGTTTCATTGATGTTCCCATTTATTTCATCTCCTGATGTTTTTCCCCCTGTAAGCTCATTTCTTCCCACCATAACTTCATCTGTCTTTCCTCTGACTCATTCTTCTCACAGAATATGCAGTATGCTCCAGCGCCTCCTGTAAACTCAGGGGGAGCCAGCATCTAGCAGCACGTCTCACCCATCCTCAGTGTCAAGAAATGGTTCTTTGGGATGGGGTGTATATTAGTGTTTTTATTGCTGAGATCAAATACCTGACAAGAAGCAACTAGAAGGTGGAAAGGTTTGTTTGGGCTCATAGTTTTAGGGAATACAGTTTGTTATCAGTTGCTTTTTTTTTTTTTTTTTTTTGCTGGGATCAAATACCCAGACAAAAAGGATCTTAAAGGAGAAAGGACTTATTTTGGCACGCAATTCCAGAGGGATAGAGCCCTTCATGGTGGAGAAGGAGTGGCAGCGGGAGTGTGACGCTGCCTGGCAGCCAGGAAGCTGAGGGATCTCATTCCATGTGCACACAGACACATAGGCAGCAGAGAGATTGAGGAGGAGAGGCTATAAACGTTCAATGCCCACCCTCAGTGATGGACTTCCTCCAGCCAGGCTCCACCTTCTGAAGGTTTCATAACTTCCTAACAGCAGTACCAACCTGGGATCAAGTGTTCAAATACACAAGCCTATGGGGGCATATCATCCAAATCACGATTGTTCCGTGTGGTGGGAAGATGTGGCAGCCCGAATGTGAGGTGGCTGGTCACACTGGGTCCACAGTCAGGAAGCAGAGAGATAAATGAAAGCTCAACTTTTATTTTTCACTCAGCCTGTGGGCTGACACTGCTCATATTCCGAGGGTCTTCCCTCCTGCATTAAAGCTTCCAGGAAGCTCCCTCATAAACACACCTGGAAGTGTGTTTCCATGTTGGTTCTAAAGATTTATTTATTTGTATTTTATAGTGTGAGTGTTTTGCTTGAATGTATATCTGTGTACCACGTGCATGCTTCGTGGCCTCAGAGACCAGAAGAGGCCATTAGATTGCCTGGAACCTAGAGTTACCGATAGTTGTGAGCAGTCCAGTGGATGCTAGAAACTGAATCCAGGAGCTGAGCCATCTCACCAGCTCCTCCATGGTGATCCTAAATCTAGTCAAGTTGTCAATGAAGGTTAACCTCTCAGACGGAATGACCCAGCGCCACCTATAAGTGCACTGTGGAGTTTCCTTCTTTTGGAAGCTTAGGCTTTACTGCCGTGTTTGCTGGCCGGCATGTGTGCCCTCGTTTTCACCTTGATGCAAACTGGCTACTTCACCTCCTCAGTAGTTTTCCTCTTTTAATTTTTTTAAAAATTAGTTTATTTTATGTGGGTGGCTGTTTTGCCTGCATGTATGTCTGTGAATGCTATGGATACAGAGCCTCTGGAGGCCAGAAGAGGGCAGAAGATTCCCTGGGACTTAAATTATAAACAGCTGTAAGCTTCCACTTGGGTGCTGGGAATTAGACTTGGATCCTCTGGAAGAGCAGCCAGTGTTCTTAACCACTGAGCCATCTCTCCAGGCCCTAATTTACCTCTTTAAAAAAAAAAAGTGTATCTGTGTGTGTGTGTGTGTGTGTGTGTGTGTGTGTGTGTGTGTGCGAGTTCTAGTAGCTAAATGTCAGGCTTAATTCAGGAGCTGCCAGCTCTCACTAATGATTCATATTTTTAGTTCAGTGTTCTGTGTAGGCTCTTGCATTTCATTTAATTGTCATAGTTCCTTAGTTTTTGTGTCAGAGTTTGAAGAGTACTGGTTGGTCATTTTAAAGATATTTAAAATCCACATTGTTGAAGAGAGCCTATGCCCTCTTCTGCCAGCGATTTCTTGAGCCTTACTGTTTCAACTTTTGTGACTGTAATCCCATTCGTGTACTTTCAGAAGAACTCAGCCATTCTTCCCCTTCCGCTCCTTTATGTAGCTACCCGTTAGCCCAGGAGCCCTGATTGACATTTCTTGTGTCTACTGAGCTTCTGGCCAGATGTTCAGCTATCACACAATTCTCTGCTTCCTCCTCCGTTCTCCCATGCCCAACTTAGCATTTTAGTCAGGGCTGTCAACTGTTCAGCTGACTTGAAAGAAGCCTTGGGGCCCTTTCTCAAAGATGAAAGGGCTGGAAGATGAAAGATTCTTTCCCCCTGGACCATGCGAGCTTGTGAGCCAACTCCTTTCAGGAGCCAAGAAGGCGTGAGCACATGTGAGCGACTGACTGACTCACGGTGGATAGGAAGAGGCCCTGCCACGAGTCAAGCCCGAGGAGCTTGCATTCTAACGGAAGTTCTGTAGGTTTGAGATCCCAGCGCTCAGTGCCAGTGCTGTCACACAGGTGTCAGAAAGGTATGGTGGCATCCTGGACCAAACAGTTCCACTGGTAGAAAAGAGAAGGCTTCCCAAAGGAGGAGGGCTGTGTCTTCAAGAACCTTCTTTCTAGTCTTTCAGTTCCAACAATGCGAGGCTTTGCCACACAGGTGGCTTCCCCTGGCAGGCTTGTTCTTGATCACATGGTGTTATTGTCATGGTAGATTGGGTCCACTTCTTTTGTATGCTGACAGAGAATGCTCTCCTCCAGGCAGAGAGGTCATATAGAGGTGGACCCAGGTCCCCCTATTTCAGAAAGACCCATTGGGATAAGTCATATTGAACAGCCTCCTTAATTTTTGGGGGTGAAATTGAGGAACACGGTATCTTTCTGTGCTCTCAGTAGGTGTCACTGTTTCAGTTGGAGGATTGAATGGATACGGATGAATAAAGTAGAGAAGTTTTCCTATATAAGAATGACTCTCAGAGAATGTGGTGGTTCACAATAGTTGTTAGCGCTGTGGGAGGAAAGAATTCAAAGCCTGTGAAGTATCTTTAATGCTTAGCATGGTGGATGAATGCAGACTGTGGGTCAGATGGCCTGCATTTGAATCCCAGTCCTGCTGAGTGCTAGCTGTGTGACCTTGGGCCAGTTAATTAACCTCTTTAAGTCTTCGTTTTCATCTTTCAAATGGAGATCATCTAGCAGTGTCTATCTCTAGCTCACCGTCTTTAGAAATATTCTCATGTTACTATTACTACCTTTTTTTTTTTTTTCCCAAAACAAAAAACAAGGTCTCACTATGTACCCCCGAATGGCTTGGAACTTTCTATGTAGATCAGGCTGGCCTGGAACTCAGAGATCCTCTGTCTCTGCTGCTGGGATTAAAGACATGTGCCACCGTGCCTGGCTATCATCTATATATTTTTTTAAAAATATAGGATTAAATGAGGCAGTATGGGTGGTATAGTTGCCAGTGAATGTTAGCTGTTGATTTTTATTATCGATAGTCTAAACCAACGTGCTACGGGGGAACCAAAATCTGTCTTGGAATTTGCAAGCTGCCTCAGTATTCCCAAGGTCTTTGGTCCCTTGGAGGTTAGGGTTAGAATTAAATAAAGTGAAATGAGAGCAGTTTGTCACCCACACATCCCACAGTGCAGCATGTTCTCAGCAGGCTAGAGCACAGCCCTGTTCCACCACAGTTAGCAGTCACTGATAGCAAGAATTATGCCTCCAACTCAGTCATTTGTTCCCCAGGTCTCCTTCAAGGCACTGAGAAATCACAGTCTCGGCTTAGTGGGTACCAGGAATCTCATTTACAAATCACCCCTTCCTTTGTTTCTCCTAGTTATCCTGAAGGAAGCCGGTGGTTTTGATCTGAGTTTTGTGTAGCTGGAGAGAAACTGAAATTAGGAGATGGAGCCTGGATTCTGAGCCTTCTTTTACCTTCTCGAGAATCAGCTGTTGGTTCTATAGTCTTTTCATCTGAATTGTTCCGAGCCATTTTCTTTTCCATAGAGGTCCAGAGTGACTGCTTTGAAGGTGTAAACCTTAGGATCTCAGTTCCATTGCAGGTTGGCAAATAGTTACTAGGTTATCCTTGTCCTGGAGGTTAGTAAATGAGCTAGGGAGATTTTTGTTTTTATTTTTTGGTGTGTGAATGGCTGGGTGCAGGTGTGTGTTCGTGTGTATGTGTGTGTGTGTGTTTGGGGGGTGTTGGAGGAACACAGACATCAATGCTGGGTATCTTCTTCAATCACTCTCCACCTTATTTTTTTGAGACAAGATCTCAGACTGAAGAGTGCCAGTTTGGCCAGATTGGCTGAGCAGTGAGGTCCAGGGATCTGCCTGTGTCCACCTCTCCGGTGTGGAGATTACAGGCATGGGCTGCTGTGCCTGGAACTCAGGTCCATATGCTTTTGTGGCAAGTGCTTTACCAATTAACCTGTCACTTCAATTCCTTCTTTTTTCATTTTGTTTTTGTTTTTAGACAGAGTCTAGCTATGCTCAAAATGGCTGGGAATTCATGATCTTCCTGCTTCAGCCTCCTATGTACTAGGATTACAGGTGATAGTACCATACCCAACAAAATATTAGCCTTGTGTAAGAACATTATCAACTTTAGTCCTTGGACTTCTCTTTAGCCTTGCAATGTAGAGTCGCTAACGGACCTTAGACAGATTTGTAACAAAGCAAAATGTCTTGATGCTTCTCTGAATATATCTGACTTTGTTCCAAAAGCAGGTATGATTATTGTTTATTGAACAAGTTGCTTGATGTCATTCACGTGCTTATTGTGTTAATGCCCAGAATTGAGAGGTGGTTAGCAGTCTTTCAAGTTGGGATTTTCGTTTGGCTTAAACTGACTGTCTCTGTAGCAGTGCTCCACTGGTATGTGCTGTTGGAAGGCTGTTTTCTTTGCAGCTCTAGGTTTACCGTGCAGTCTTTCATTAGTCTCTCTGCACACAGTGCTTCAATAGAATTAATGATGAGAGAAACTTTTGAGCATTTTGAGGTCACATAATGGCTCAGTTAGCTGAAATGGGTGCGGTTGTTGGGGAAGAGAGACCTGCCAAAGATCCAGCAGAACTCCGAAGCTCAGCGATAAAAGAGGACAAGAAACGACATTACTATTGATTAGTTGGGGGTGGCTGCTGAAAGGAGCCCGTGATGAGGTTTAGAAGGTGGAGCAGGTTGTATTGAATTGTACCGACTCCCACTTGCCTGGTGTCTTTGGCGTGTGTGCTGCAAGTTCTTCATAAACAGATTTTCCAGATTGCAGAGGCCTGTACGTGAGGTGGGAGTGCTGAGCAAGGAGGAGCCAGAGGCTCTTTATTGCACCCAACTCCTCTTAAACACGGGGAGGCTGGACCCAGGTGGGAAAGTACCTTGCCTCAGGACCCCACTGCTGGCTGACATGGTGGGGTTCAGAGCAGAGCTTTGTCCATGACCATGCCTCCTGTCCTTTTCCATCTTTTTTATGCATATATGAGCATATATGTTCTTGCCTAGGCTCCAGGAGGCTCCACTGTGCATGCAGGGCCATCATTATGAGTGCACGTTAACTGTGTGCAGGTTTTCTCCTGACCTGTGGAGAGCTTTGACTGCTGCATGATGGCGTGGAAGGGCTTTGAGATCTTGTGCCCGCTTCTCACAGCTGCTCACTCTTCTCCTTGGTGTCTGCCGTCATTCCTTAGTGCTACTGTCTAGTAGATTTCTGCCTAACCTCTGAGGCCTTTAGCTTCTTTCTTTTAATGTTGTCATGGAAAACTGGTTGTTGAATGAAGTTTATTATTCTTGGTAGCACTCTTCTATAAGACATCGAGGTCTGTAAGATTCCAGAAATCATTCATGACTGTCTTTGTCACCTTAGGGCATTTTCTTTTGGCCCCTGACCACTTATGCACTAGTGATTGCCTGATCAACAGGGCTTCCTCTGGCAGCTTACCTTTCTGGAGGGAGCTATTTATTTAGCTTGCCCACTGTTGTAGTTGTCTTTTTTTTTTTTTTTTAATGTGTATGAGTGTTTTGCGTACATGTATGTCTGTGTACCACATATGTGCCCAGTGTCCCTGGAAGTCAGAAGAGGACATCAAATCCCTTAGAACTGGAATTACGGACAGTTTTACGTTACCATGTGACTTCTGGGAACTGAACCTGGGTCTTCAGCAAGAGCAGTAAGTGCTCTTAACCTCTGAGCCATTGCTCCAGCCTCAGTTGCCTTTTAGCTAGCATTCACATCCAGATTCACAAACTCTGAAACATATAAAACCTAGATCACAGCAGACGTCAGAGACCCAGAATGTCTGTGCCTCTCATACTGTGGCTCCCTGGCACCCCATCCTTCTGCTTCCCTGTGCACACCTGTGTACACAGTGGTGTCTTTTACACTTGATCTGCATATGTGCTTTGTGGCTACCAGCGTCAAGAACTATGTATGAATGGTCCTGGGTCACCTCAGATGATATATTCTTTCCTGTCTGGATCTTTAAGACTCATGTTTTGTCCGCAGCCCATTGATGGTCACCATGTCCAACCCACCTGAGCCTTCTGTGAGAGGATGGTTTGGGTAAACCCTACCAGGAAGCCCGCAGTTCTTCAGTTCTTGAACAGGCTACAAGTTCTCCATCTTGGCTCTGTCTCCCTTTGTTATTGTTTCCTAGTCATTTACTAGGGGTTGGCAAAGAGAGAGGGTGCTGTTTACTGTTGTTTCCAGTGCACCCTGGCATATGCTCAGAGTCAGGCTGTGAGCCAATCCAGATTTTCAGGGGTTAGTAAATTTCATGTGGATTAGTGGCCCATATTGAACCTTTTGTTCTTTAATCATGCTACACATTTATTAAATGCCAACTACATGCAAAGTGTTACACTAGACTCTGGTCAAAGCCTCTGACTGTACGGCACTTATATCCAGGGAGGTGAGACAGACGATATTCCAGAAGAACAAGTAAACAAGAGTATGCAAACAGGCGTACTGGACAGAAGATGATTTCAAATGTGTTGTAAGGAGAAGACATGGCCAATGTAACTGTAGCAGTGATTGTTATTTACTTGAGAAGGTTCTAGAGGGCCTCGTGAGGAGAAGCTATTTGAGTTGAGAACTAAATGATGGGAAAGGCAGCTGTATGGAGCATTGTGTGAGTAGCAGTGTAGGCTGAGGGAGCAGCCAACATAGAGCCCCAAGGCGGGCTCAAGCTTGTCTTCTTGGGGTCAGACGGTTAGAGCTTGATGAGTGAGATGAGGACTGAGGTCAGCCTGGAGGAGGGAGAAACCCAACACTGCGATTTTCTTCCAGTGTAGTGGGAAGTCATTAGGGCTCTTAAGCTGTGGAGTGACACAGTCTGGCTCGGAGACAGGCTGAGGAGGGACAGCCTGGCCGGCGTGGCTATTGAAGGGTTCAGAATCCACCTTTGTGCTGCGAGGCCACAGCTGATGCCATGCTCTCCCTTGGATAATTGCTTTCCCGCCTCTGTTGTTTCCTGCACATTTCATCTGTGTTGCAGCCTAATCAAGAAGCAGCTCTTTCCTGTGCTGGGCTTGGCACAGAGAGTGTGGGCAGAGTGCCCTTTATTGAGGAGTACCTTGGCCTGAGAGAATGAAGAAAGCAGCGTGGCAGGCCCCAGGACCGTGCAGCTGACCCGCAGCACCTGGCTTTGCAGGCGGCTTTGGAACCGTGAACCCTTTGCTCCTGCAGAACAGCTGCAGCTGGCTGGGCCGCTGATTAAATGTCGCTGCTGATCTGCCCAGATCGGCTGCCATCCTCTCCAAGCCTGCTTTCACGCTGCAGTGGGTAATTAGGGCCACGGCCATTCCTAGGACTCCCAGCACATCTTTCACAGGTGGCTGAGGGGGGAACGTTTCAGTTTCCGCCAGTTGTATAAGTGGCTACAGTGAGCTGTGTCCACCCATGGCTACTTCTTGTTTTCAGAATTCAAAAAACAAAAAACAAAAACACAACTTAAAAAGACTCGTCCCTAATGAAAGGGAGTAATTGCTTGCCTCTGCTGCCTCTGCTGCTGTCCTGTGGGAATTTTGCCATCAGACTTGTCAGAATTGCTTGGCAGGGACTTTTCCTCCTGAGTTAGCACAGAGATCTGAATGGGTAGAGATAACGCAAGTTAGCGAGGATGTACGCCTGTCTGCAGAGGAACAGATTTCCTTCTGACCAGAGGTGCCGTTGCCGGCGCCACTCCCATTCTCCATGCATCTCAGTCCTGATGATGAGAAGTGAAAAGAATCGCTTTGGCACCACCTGAGACGGCCAGTTCTTCAAGGCGTTAGGGTTTGAGAGGGCTCGGGCTGCGCAGCTTGCCTGGTGAAGTATGGGGTGTTACCGTGCCAGCTTCTCACTGGGCATCTCTGTGCCTTGCCCAGGATAGTGGACAGGAGAGCCACAATCGTGGTTTACCTACTCTTTTCTTCTGTTAGATTTCTTCCATCCTCTCAGATCTGGCAAGGACACAGAAGGCTCAGAGGGGAAGGAGAGATGGCATCTGCCTCTGGCTGACATGACTTGTGCCATGGCCGCGTGGGGATTCCATAATGAAGATTGCAAATCACTTTCCATCCTCTTGGAGCCTGCCCCATAATTAGAAGATTAAACATTTTGTTTAAATTAGTAATTTTCCCCTCCCTCCTCTCGAGTGCTTCAAACCACCCTTCCAGCAGTGTGGAGACTGGTTAACTGTTTGATACTGGGCTTTGTGTGGTAGCTGTGATTGTCAGCAGAAGGTTGAGAAAGTCTTACTTTAATTAAAAAAGCAATTTTTATTCTTGTTTCACCTTGTGTGGAGCAGAGGCCCTTCTGCCCGCGTTGAACTTTGTGATGCTGAGTGCCGTGAATGTGACTTTTCTCAGGAGTGTGACGCTGAGCCTGGCGGGATAACTTGGTGGGGGATGTTCAGCGGGGCCTGAGGTCTGGCCTCCACAGCGGTGGCAGCTTGCCCTTCAGTTGGCAGGCTGACTTTGTGTTTATGGAAGAAGAGGGCACTTCAGGGATGATGTTTCTGAATTGCAGCAGATGACAAGCAGTTCAAAGTGGAGCACTGATGTCACCCAGCCAAAGACAAGACAGAGGCCTGTGACTTCCATGTTGCAGCACACCGAGAGCCAGGCTGTGGGCTGTTAGATGTGTGAATGCTGTCCCATCTCTCATGGAAGAATCTTCTCCCAAGAAGAAGCTCCCATGAATGAAGGCAGCTTAAAGTGAAGACAACAGAGTTATGTGTAGCATGAGGAGGCACAGTACCACTGCTTGGCCTAGTACATGCCTCCTTTCTGTCATGGGTATAGGAATTTTGTATAGGAATTGCCTGGTTACGTATAAATGCCCTTCTCCTCATTGCCTTGAGTTCCTCAAGGGCTGTGGCCAGATCAGAGTCTGCCATGGTGTAACTGCTCAGTAAAGGCTTTGACTAAAGAAGGGTAGAGAGGGATGGGTGAGTGAACGAAGCATCCATGCAGCCTTAGTGACTCACACATACCTTTTCCCATTGTGGTTCAGCATCTCTCCAGTTGATTTTGACATCCTCCTGTCTCAGTCACCTTACTGCTGGGATTGTAGGTGTGAGGTGCCGTAGAGATGGTGTGCCCGTGTAGAGGGCACCTATGTGCCCATGTAGAGGCCAGAGAAAGACAGAGTGCGGCCCAGCCACTCCTTCTTTCTCCTGTAAGAGTGTCTCCCACTGAGTCTGCTAGGCAGGTGGCCAGCAAACCCTAGCGATCTTCCAGTCTTTGTCCACCACACATCAGTGCCACACCTGCTTTTTTATGTGGGTGCTGACTATTTGAACCCAGGTCCTCATTACCCACTGAGCATTCTCTCCAGCCTTTTTGTTTTTGTTTTTAAGTGTTTATTTTTCTTATTTATATGGTGCTGGGATGAAGCCAGGGCCTCACATATGCTAGGTAGGCCCTTCATCATTGAGCTGACCTCCCGGCCCCTGGCTTCTTTCTCCATGAAGTGTAGATTAAGCTGTGTTTGCGACTAATCTAGACCTTAGTCATAGGAAACTTGCCTTAAATAACAACAGATGGTCTTCACAAAAGCCCAATTCCATTCCTCTAGTAACCTGGGAGTTGATTGGCATTTCTTTTAAAGACTAGGGTTGCCTGTGACCCTAAAGCAAGAGATCGATTGATTCATTTATTTGCCAGAGATTTACTGTAAGTCCACTGTGGGCCATAATTGCTGTTTTCTCTGCACCGGCCTTATAGGCAAGAAATGATATTGCACAAAACAGTGAAATTGGCTTTTATTTTGTGGTAGTTGGCTCGAGAATATCTATTTTAATTGTATATATTTCCTTTATTTTTTTCCTATTTATATTATATATATGAATATACACATATGTGGAGAGAGAGAGAAAGAAAGAAAGAGAGATAGAGAGTATGTGTTAATGTTTGCTGAGTACTTTTTCTGGATTTGGCTTTTTCACACATTACCTCTCAACAATAGGGGCTTTTTCCAAGATTTGTGGTAATTTGTCCCAGGTCATATACTAGTGACAGCAAATGCAGTAGCTTGGCCACCAAAGTCCATTCTCTTCTCTTTGCACGTCTCTCCATTTGGGAACTAGTTTAACATCAATTTCTTGGGTGTTTGGTGTTTCATACAGGCATAGGATGCACATATCTAAATCACTGGAGCTGCTGTCAGCTCGTTTTAAGGGTAAGGAGTCCCAGGAACAGATGTCCAGTAAGCACAGACACCGAGTGAGGCAGACTGCTTCTGTCACATGGGGTGTCGTGTGCCATCAGGCTTTGCTTGCCTGGCCTGATTGAATTTGTTGCCACCATTTTCCAGCTCTTTGGCTTTGGGCAGTTTGCTGAGGTGTCCCCCACAGCCCCACTTCCTCCATTTGGTACTAGGAGCATTACTTCTGCAGAAGGGCGCTTGGGGTTGGAAAGAAAGTGACCCATTAATGACCCAGCGCAGGCCCGCAGGCAGTGGTGGCTGTGCACTTGGGTGCTCACTTGGTAGGTTCTTTGGACCCCGCAACTGAGGTCTTCATGCCTCTATTTTCCTTTTCTTTCTTTCTTTCTTTCTTTTTTTTTTTTTTTTGTAAAATTTAAGACCCAGCCTGGCTCACGATGTGGCTTTGTTTCAAGAGGTGGCTGCCTTCTGTCTTTTCAGGCTGTTTGAGACAGCATGTCTCTGGTGTTTAGGATGTTTACTGGAATTCTCGGGTTTCTGAGTAATTTCAGTCTGAGACAAGTGAGTAGAATTGATGTCAGGCTGCCTTAACACAGGTGTTATAAACAAGATTAAGAGGTTGTTGAAAAGATATCAGCGGAGCTCTGGGGCTGGCTTTCTGGAGTCATTCTAAAGTGACAGCTAATGGGTAGTTTGCCTGATGGCTCTCTCTGAGCTGGCTGTAACTGACTGGAGATTCACCCACAGAGGAAACTTGCTTATGAACATTTGCTGTCCTTTATCAAGAAGTCGAGCCCTAGAAACAGAAATGCTGTCTTTGTGCAATGCATGTTGCCTTTGGGATGTTTAATACCACTTTTTTCTTCTGTTGTTTGCTTGTTTAGTGTTTTTTGAGGCAGTTTTAAATTTGATGTCTAAGCCTGCTAAGATGGTTTGAAACAATCATTTTACTCCACTGTGTATTTTTGGAAGTCATTTATGTACCTGCCCTCAGCCTCAGTAGAGTCCTGTCTGTGAGGAATGCATTGTGCCAATCTTGTCTACCAGGTGCTCCTGCCAGGAAGCTGAGGACCTTCAGATGTTCCCGAAGTCAGCAGCTGCTAGTCTCAGGCCAGTCTGAAATCTGTTTTATAGTTTCCCTGAGAGAGCGTGGTGAGGGTCGAGGCCTGCACAGGGAATTACAGGTAGCCACGGGCTCCTTATATTTCTTTTCTACGTGGTTAGGTGGCCAGTGCTCTCCTCTTTTCTAGAGAAACATTTTTGGACACTGGATGCCTGTCTGGGATCATTCCTTCACCGTCTTCTCTTTAGTGGGAGTGGAGATATTTTGCTAACTAGTAGTTTTTTGATCATCTATAGAATAGTAAAACCTTTTAGTTAAAGAGAACAAGGTGCATCTCAGACCACAGCAGACACAAAGCATCCTTTTTGATTGTGCTTGGTAGACTCATCAACAGGCATGCTTCCAGGCCAAAGCAGTGATACTTTGTTCAAGCTGAGAGGTAAACCAGCAGCACGTACTGGCGAGCCTGGTGGCGGTCCTGCTGTGCCTTTAGAGACCCTCAGGTAAACGTCCATCTGACTTCTATATCCTTGAAAAAGTGGGGCTGCTATTGTGTTAACAGAGTTATGTGGCTAAGATCTTAACAAAGCCAAAACAATGTGAGAAAGCTTAAGCAATCAATGAGGAAGCGTTAGCAAGTTAATACAGTGGTTAGAGTCTCTGGAGCAGTCACTCTCTCTTCTCACCTTCTCCAACAGTCCTTACTTCCTGTCTGTCCATTGGGAAGTATGTACGCCTCCCCCAAAGCAGCTTCTGTTTGAAGGAAGAACGCAGTTCTTATTGTCAGCAGCGATCTTAGAGGCAACTTAAAGATGTCTTTGTCCTACTTTGGTGTTAATGAATCATCTGTTGCTAGAGGCAGTAGTCTGGTGGCTGGAGACTTCTCTGTCAGTGCAGTCGCCTGTGACAGGTGTGCCATGTAACACTCAGAACCACTGTGCAGGCCCCCTGGTGCCAAATGCATATGCCCCCAGCTCTTCATCCTCATAGAGCATTTGTGTCACCCGAAAAAGTGAATTCGTTTTATCTGAGCTGTGGTTTGAAACAGTTAATGGTTTCATGAGACAAAGCTTTGCTATGTAGCCCAGGCTGGCTTCAGACTTGTGATCTTCCTGCCTTCGCCTCCCAAGTGCTAAACTTACAGATGTGCCACCACACCTGTTTCATAAATAACTTTCAGGAATTTTCTCATGTCAGTTTGTTAATGTTTAAAGCTTCAGAGTGGGCTGGTATTGGAGGTAACCTGGGGCTCTGTATGAGTTCCCCTCCAAGTGAGCATAGGAAGAGAGTTTTTAGTGTAATTCCCACAGACAGTTGGTACTCTGGGAATCAGCCTCCTTTGGCTAACAGGATGACAGAAAACCAGCAGAAGGGGCTTTACTTTTGTCTAAAACATGATGGCATTGGACAGACATGAGTGTGGCATTAAGAGGGTCACGTCTGGGGTAGTGACATAGAAGGCAGTCTGGAAGCTGTACTCCGTGGGAAGGCTGTCAGGTTTAGGTCCTTTTCCTGTTCTGAGTCTGAGTTTACTCACCTTTAAGTGATAGGCCCAGGCTAATTGTCTGTCTCAGTCTGAGTTTTTCTGAGCTTACCCTCTGGATATCACTTGGTACTAAGAGATGAATGTACATAGCTTTGTACACAGCATAACCGAGGGCGGCACTGTGTGATTAAATACCGGAGTCTAGAAAGCTGGGTTCTCTCTGCTGCAGTCTTCTGAAGACCAAGGAACTTTGAGAATTTGCATATCTGCATTATAGTAAATCACTAGCCCTTGGCAGCTGGCTGGTTCTTTGGTGTCTCTGTCCTCTCCCATTTAATTATGATGTGGCTCTTGGTCTCTGATCTGATCTAGATGTCCCTCCCATGGTCCTGTTGTTCCTATGTCCATCCACATTAGCCACAGCACCAGCCAGAAGGCTCTCTTCTTGTACGTGTGTTTCTCACATGATCTCAGGCATCTGGAAGATAATGCCTTTCTGTGTTTCCTTTGTGCTTTAAACCTTATGTTCCTAGCATGGGGCTCTATCAGTGTGTGCAAGTCCTGTGAGTTTGGTGAGGTAGATATTGTGTGTGTGTCCCTTCTTTGCCTGTGTTAATGACAACCTATATACTTAAAACTCACTTATTTATCAAATGGAATTGTCTTTTAAGTGTAACAACCTAAAAAATGTTAGAAAATAAATCTGAAACAAAATAAAATATTACCTGTAGAGGTTCTGATTCCATCCTGTGATCATAGCTGGAATTTATGCCACTTCTAAAATTTTATCAGCAGGATGGATAAAACATTTTTAAAAAATTTTATTTAAAACTGTTGTGGCAAATTGTCATTTTGAAAAGCAGCCAGAGAGAAAGATAGCTTTTATTTAAGTTGAATAAGGCTCAGACACTGAATGCCAGAATCTTAGAATGTACGGCCAATTGGGGTGCTGGAGGGGGGGGGTGTTGTTGGCAGAGTATGGTATCAGGCTCCTTGGACGCTTGTGTTTGGACATCTGTCTTCACCTTAGTGGTATGTGTGTGCTGAAGCCAATGCCCGTCTCACTCATTGGGTAGTATGGATCAGGTACCTACTAGGAGCCAGCGCTGTTGGGTACCGAGCAGGAGTCAGACCCCAGGGTTCCTACTCTTTAGGACCTAGTTCATGGTTTAATGGAAGGGATGGAGGTGTGTGTGTGTGTGTGTGTGTGTGTGTGTGTGTGTGTGTGTGTACACATGCATGTGTGGAAGCAGAGGTCTTAACCATCACTGGGAGCTCAGAAGCCTTGCAGGGGCACTTGAAGGACTCTCTGAGGACATGATTTCGAGGGGCTCCAGGCTGAGTTCTCTGTCTAGAAGGAAGGTGACCTGCCATTCCTGATAGCACTGATGCATCTTCCCATTCTAAAAGGGGATTACTTAGTAGCTGAAGGTATGACTTCTGCTTATACCCCACGGCCTCCTCCGGGTCCCTTGCTGGGGTTTCCAGGCCTGTCTATCCCACTGATGTGCTCTCTAGCTTGTGACTCCTCTTTTTAGGCCCAGGGTTTACTCAGTGCCATGCAGCTGTGGCTGAGTTTGATACTCAGATTTGTTGTTGTTGGTTTATCTCATCTGTTTTAATTTTTGAGCCAGGGTCTTAACTCTTATAGCCCAGGCAGGCCTGAAACTTAAGGCGATTCTCCTGCTTCAGCCTCTCAAGTGCTGGTATTACAGACATGTGCCACCATGCTCAGCTGGTTCAACACTGAGTTTTTAAAAGTGTGCTCTTAAGGTGCGTCTGCTTAACTAATGCACTGAAGTTAATGGTAAGGTTGACTTGTTGAGCTTAAGATTTACGTCAGCTCTTTTCTGAGTGAAGTATTTTGAGTCACTTTCTCCTGGAAGCTGCTTTATGTATATTTGCCATTTTGAGTTTAAGAGAACCACTACGCTTGGATCTGCCATTGCAGGTCTACCTGTCTGCACTGCATACCCACTTGTCTCCCTCTGTGCTCCTGACTAAGTTATGATTCTAGCTCCACAAATGTTTATTGCAAACCCCTGATCTTATTCAGCAGTAATAGAACCAAAGGACCAGAGCAAGTGCCAGCCTTAGTGGTCTTTCTTACCCTAAGTTGTACATGTAAATATGCCACTTTGTCAAATTCAGTTCTGATCTTTCTAAAAACAAATATCATAAGTCCAGGTTTCCCACATTTCCTTTCCCAGCTTCATTTCTTGGCGTAGCCCTCCTTGATGACATCCTCTCTTCCTGCCCAGCAGGCCCCTGAGTGAACTTGTTTTATTCCCATGCATGTTTTTGCCACCACTACCGTGGAACTGTTTTCTTATTATACGTGTGCTCCAGTGAGTACCGAGGAGCCACCTCTGTGGATGTGAGAATGTCCCTAGTGTGCATGCATGCTCTGAGGTAGTTGCAGGCTATGAGTGTCTTCAGCGTTGTTCCGCATCACCAGTTGGCTCTGCCTCATGATACCGCGTGTGCCAGTGTCAGCGGCTGTTCTTCGTCAGCACTTAGACTGCAGGTCTTATTTTTTCATTTTTGTCAGTCTGCTATGTCATAGCTTTAAGGTATGTTTCCCTGATCTCTTATGAAGTTGGACCACTTATATGCAGATTGGCTACTCAGTGTTTTTTCTTTTGTGATCGCCTGCTTATATTGTCTTATTTTATGTAATCTTACTATCCTGTTCTCCTAAGAGCAACTCTGTGAGGTTGCAGAGCAGTGGCAGAATATTTTTATAATGTAGCATTAACGTGTCAGACTCACCCGGGGCCACGTGACTCTAAAATGATTCTCTAGAACCCAGACTGCCCTGGTCATTGGTCCTTTGCTGTGTGTACAGTACTGTGTTAGGACTTGTAGATAGTGCTGTTGTGTTGTTGCTGCTGTGAGTTGCTGTGCGTATTCCCTGCTGCTCCTAATAGAGTGATGTTGGAGTTCTATTAGCTCAGTAAATACTTGCAGAGTGAATGAATGAGTGATGACGGTTCTGGTGTAGCTGACAAAACATATTCATAAGTCTGCAGAAATGGAGATGTTTTACCTTGCAGTGGCTTTACAAGGATCGGCCTATGTTAGTGTTGATAAAGAAACCAAATCAGTATTCAGCTTTCTGATGTAGCTGCAGAATTAATCAGAGAGGATGTCAAAGTAAATCATGGACATTAAAGTGTACTTTGTGTTTCTAGAAAGAAACCCACACAGCCTTTGGAGGGAAGATGAATGTATATTCAGGCTTTAACAAGGAATAAAAGTTTTTTGGGGGAGGAAAAATTAGATTAAGTACAGTCTTCATGACTAGTGGTCTGAACCATAAATCACAGCCCCCTCACCTGTCAGCCAATCAGATTGCAGATTCTAAGGGAGCCTGTTGGTAACTGATTTTTGGCCTTTTTTATTGAAGACTTTACTTTTAATTTTTAAAGTTGACACGCACTGTAATGGGTTTCATTATGGCACTTCAAACATACGTGTCATGATATTCTGTTCTTCTATCTTTCCCGTCACTGGTGGTTCCTCTCAGTTGCTGCTTTCCTTCCTTCAGACACTTCTTCTTGCTGTCACGTCACAACTATTCTGTTACTCTCCCATTGTTTTATCCTTCCTCTTTGTTAAGAGCCCTTCCCCTCTTCTCACAGTTCCCTGTCTACTTTCATATCTCTGTCTCACACACACACACACACACACACACACACACACACACACACACACACAAATCTAGACTGCATATGAGAGAAAATAGGTGTCTTTCTGTGTGACTAATTTTGTTTAACGTAATGATCTCCAATTGCATCCATTGTAGCAAAGGACATAATTTCATTTTTCTTTATGGCTAAAGAAAGCTCCATTGTACATATTGTAACATTTTCTTTATGCATTCATATGTTGATAGACGTCCAGATTGCTTCCATTTCCTGGCTATTGAGAACAGAGCAGCAGGAAGCATGGGTGTGCAAGTATCTCTGTGGTAGGATGTAGCAGCCTTTGGGTAAATACCTAGGAGTGCCATAGCTGGGTCATGTAGCAGTTCTAGCTTTAGTTTTTTGGGGAGCACTTCTGCACTGATCTCCATAGTGGCTAAACCAGTTTACATTTCTACCTGCAGTGAATAAGGGTTCTTCTTTTCCTATGCTGTTGCCAGCTATTGTCATTTGTATGTGTTAGCTGTTCTTACTGGGGTGAGAAGGGATCTCAAAGCAGTTTGATTTCCATTGTTCCTGGTCACTAAGGACGTTGAACTCTTTTTCAGGAATTTTTTTTTTTTTTTTGGCCATTTGTAATTGTTCTCTTGAGAACTGGCTTCTCAGATCATTAGCCTATTCGTTGATTGGATAATTTTTTGATGTATAATTTTTGTATTCATTATATATTCTATATAATACTCTTCTGTACAATATATAGTTAGCAAACATTTTTCCCCATACTGTAAGCTATGGGGAAACACCGTGGTGTTTGTTTCCTTTGCTGCACAGAAGCTTTGTAATTTTATGTGTTCTCAGTCTTAGTTGTATCCTAAAGGCTCTGCAAGCTGTGTTTTTATTTTCATTTGGCACTAGGAATTTTTGTGTGTGTGGTACATGTGCATGCACTTGTGTGAGCAAATGTATAGAGACTGGAGCTCAACACTGGGAGTCTTCCTCAACTGGTCTCTACTTCCTGAGGTAGGGTCTGTCGCCGAACCTGGAGCTCACTGATTCAGTTTTGACTCTGACACGGGTGCTGGGGATGTGAGCTCAGGTCCTCATGCTTGCGTCGTAGGCACTTTACTGACTGAGCCGTTCCTCTAGCCCCATCTCAGGGAAGTCTTTTAATTTCTTTCCTCATTTCTTCGTGACCTGTGGTCATTCAAGAGTGCATTCTTCAGTCTCCAAATATTTGAGTCCTTTCTGTAGTTGATGTTTTTATTGATTTTTAGTTTTATCCCATTATGATCTAATAGAATATAAGAAATTGTCTCTATTGTTTCATGTTTGTTAGACTTGTTTGAGGCCTAGAAGGCAGTCATTTAAGGGAATGTTCCATGTGCTGCTCAGAAGAGTGTGAATTCCATTTCTGTTGGGTGTAATAGTCTGTTGTCCAGTTGATTAGTGTTTCTTTGTTGCTTTTTAGTTTCAGTGACTTTTCTACAGATGAGAGTGGGGCTGGTGAGAGGGCTCAGCAGGTAAAGGTGCTTGCCGCCCAGGCTTGATGACCTGAGTTCAATTCCTGGAACCCATTTTGTTAGTCAACTCAACCTTTTAGATTATCAACATTGTATCAATTTTAGGGACTTTGGTTCAGTAATTGAAGAGTTACCATTTGCAGCGATCACGTCGCCTTGCATTGTATGTGTGTGTTTCTCTGTGGTGCTGACAGCATTTCAGTTGGTTTGGATATCTCTTCTGGTTTTATTTGGGAAGTCTTAGTAGCCAGCCTGCATTTGAGAGCTCAGTCCTGAGTGCCACTTAGTAGGGAGGAAATAGACTCTTACAGCAGCAACATCAAGTCATGCAAGATGTGGACATGCACATAAAATGAAGTCAAGTCCACTAGTGTGTCACCAATGGCCATGAACCAGAAAATGAGAAAACGGACTGTGTCATGAAGTTTAAAATTACTTAGGGTAAATATGGAAACAAATGAGATGAAGCAGACAGGGAAGGGGGAAAGTAAAGGGAAAATAAGGCTGTATAAATGAAAAGAAAAAAGGATGAAGACAATTGCTTTGAAAGGGAAAAGAGTCAGTGTAGTTGTACATTGCTGCCGGTGCCACACTGGACAGTGGAACTGCAAGTGTCTGAGCTCAGGTGTTTTGATTCAGAACTCCTCGGGTGCAGATCATAAGCAATCAAACATCCCCACAGACATCCAACACCTGCAGACGATACAAAATGCCAAGACCTAGGCAGCCGCTCACCCAACAGTGCATTAAAAAATTATTTTGCATAGAACTAAAAATAAACTTCTGCAACATTTCCCCATTTCTGTATAAAAAAATTGCTTTACCTTTACAACACAATTTAACATTCCACCAGCAAAACTATCTACAAGAGGAACAACCATAAAACTTTATAAGATTTATAGTACCAAATGAAACCAAACATCTATCAAGCTTTTCACAAGGTCTTTGGACAGCAGAAAACATTATCAATGTCCAATTATCTGGAATTCACTCATGATCTTCTGGGCTCCTCCAAAGGGCTTGGATCACTTCTCTGGCTCTGCCCTCTGCAGCACACACAGCTTATCCTCCAGGTTCTGGCTGGCTTCCCTCCACTGTTGCTGCTGTTCTTAGTGGTCATCCCATGACTGGCAGCTCCAAAATGGTAGGGTCCTTTGCTGCAACTGGGCTGCACTTTCATCAGTAGCCTCTCCCAGGCTTTCTTCATGGTGCCAAGCCTCAACTTCTTTACATGACCTCTTCAATCTGGGCCTTCAACTGCCACTGAGGCTGCACCTTCACCAATGGCCTCTCCTGGCCTCTCATAGTGCTAAGCCTCAGCTGCTCTCCATGACCCCTTCATGCCTTCAAAACCAGAACCACCTGGGTGACTCTTATGGTACCAAGTTCAGCTGCCCATGCAAGATACAACCTCCCCAGTTCTGGAAGACAGCTACTGTGTGCTGTCCCTGAGGAAACACTTTCCAGATTTTAAGATAAGAGTCCGGTTTGCAAGAAAAATAACAGGTCATCTTGTCTGCTGGAAAGGTTCCCTTGTGGGTGGAGTTCTCATCACCATCACCAGTATCTGGACCACTTGTAGTCAGGTTTGCAGGAAAAACAACAACAACAGCAAAAACTGTTCAGTTTAACTAAGTGACTTTTTGGCTCTAAGCCAAGGCTTCCACTACAGTGGGGTAGGGGGTGGAGGGTGGGAAAAACCTGGGCCGGTGGGAAGAATCTCCAGTTGAAACATACTGACAGTTTGGCATTATTTTTCACCACAGCTGTGAGTAAACATGCACCCTTCTTCATAGACCTCAAACACAAGATCCACCTGAGCTTCACACACACAAAGCCATCAACAAACTCAGTTTGCCAGCAGCAGGAGGGAGAGTCAGCTCCACGATCAGAAAAAGCCTTCTAAACCTTCCTTCGTTTCTGCTCCCAGCTGAATTTTTGTTTTCACCATGAAAATTCTTCTAAAACATTTGTTCGAAACATAGCTTTCACCTCAGAGCTTCTTTTTCACTTACAACTCGCTTACAGAGTTTTCCTTTTATTAATAACTTAATTTCTGTCCTCTGGGAACTGCTCGCAGCGTACTTTACCAGACTCTGTGAGGTCTAGAGTTTCTTTCTCTTCTTCCTCGTCTCCATGTTGAATGAGCTGGAATGATGTCAGCCCTTCTTTACTTTTTTCCTACCACGTTGGGTAGCTGCACACCTACTGTGTCGCTCAGAAAAGAAGACAAGAAGGTATTTTTCACTGGTGCATACCCTGCCAGACCTCCGTAGAGGGAACCACCATCCTGGACAGTGGGACCCTGAGCATCTGAGCTCAGGTGTTTTTACTGACTCAGAACTCCTCAGGTGCAGATCATAAACAATCAAACATCTCTCCCTCCTCTCGCCCCAGAAATCCAACATCTGCAGACAATACAAAACACCAAGACCTAGGCAGCCCCTGACCCAACAGTGCACCAAACAATTATTTGTACATAACTAAAAATAAACTTCCACAACAAGTGAGAAATTAGAAAAGGGGCTGGAATGATTGCTCAGTGCTTAAGAGCACTGGCTGCTCTTGCAGAGAATCTAGGTTTGTTTCCCAGCACCCATGTGGTGGCTCACAACCATCTGTAACTCGGGATCCAATGCCTTGATCTGTCCTCCTTGGGCACGTGGTGCATATGTACACATACATACATGCAGGTAATCACCTGGACTTTTGAACCTTAAAAAGACAAAGGAGAGGAGAGATTAAAAATTATTTTTAAAAAAGAGAAAAATTTCTCAATAATGAGAAAGTTTGAAAATCAAGTTGATAAATTTAAGAAATGAGATAGAAAATAAAACACATGGATTTTTTTGTTTGCTTGTTTGAAAAACAAATCCCAATGTGGTGATTTCAACAAGAACAGCCCTCTTAGGCTCATATGTTTGAACAGTTTGTCCCAGTTGGTGGAACTGTTTGGGAAGGATTAGGAGGTATGACCTTATTGAAGAGGGTGTGTCTCTGAGGACTGGCTTTGAGGTTTCAAAAGACTCGTGCCATTCCCAGTGTGTCTCTGTTTCCTTGTGGACTGAGATTTGAATTCTCAGCTGTTCCTGCTGCCATGCCTTTGGTCTCTCACTCTGTGGAACCAGAAGCCCAATTAAACCACTTTCTTTTATAAGTTGCCTTGGTCGTAGTGTTTTATCACAGCAATAGAAAAGAAATTAAGACACCCTGTAAGATAAGATGTAGTACAACTACATGTATAGGAGAAGTGGAGGATGGGAGGAAGGTTTGGGGAGTAAATACTGAGTATAGGGAAAGGAAGGGGGAAAAAAGCTTTGTTCAATAACCAAATAAAAATGTGCAAACAAAGATGAAAGTGTGAGAGGGGGATAAGCATTTTAAAATACGATAAAGTAAAAAACTGCTCAAAGAATGTCACAGGAAAGGGTAGGGAGTACAGGGGCAAGGAAGAAGGCAAGCAGGTGTTGGCAACATCTTTTTGGGCCCTTAGCATGCAGACACTGCTGTTAATGTATGTAGGAAGGGTCTGCTGTGTAATGAAATGAGCATCTGATCTTTTGATCCTTTGACCTGGCAGCATGGCTGTTATTGTAAGGATCACTTTTTATGGTCTGTATGATCCAGCTTTCTGGGTGTAGCTTTTTGGAATGAAGAAAAAATGCTAGTCTATGGAACCAGTTATTGTCTAAGCAATTGATGCTCGGATTATCCTGTTCCTCTGTTATTTTTATCTGTGTTAACGCTAATGAAAGGGATTTTTTAAAATTCTTCCTCAGCGACTAATAAGGAGATTTGGGAACACACATGTCCCTTCGCCTAGTGGCAAGTTTGGCCTGGTATTTGGGGAAGTGGATTCTGTTCACTAATGCAAAAGAAGACTTTGTACCTGGGATGGGGGGGTGGAGCTTTCAATCAATAAATCTCCTAGGTGATCAGACTGAGGGGTTGGATTGGCAGTTCAGTTCAGTCCAGGGCTCAGCCCAAGGGAGGATGCAGCCCTCTCTCTGCCTAGGCTGTTATGGCTTGCATCTCTTGTAAGAATGGTCTCTTGTTATTTATTGACCCACTCGAGAGAGACTAACAACTATAATTGGCACCGAGGTTTTGTCCAGAGGTTCAGCCCAGAGGATCAGAGGCTGTTCCTTCTGCCTTGGTGAAATCAGGCTTGAATAATGGAGAGTGTCTCCCTTGTCATTATTGAACTTGCATATCGTCTGTCTACCCCCTGCCAACTACTATTTGACACCCATTCTAACAGCATTGCTGGACTTCTGGGCACTTGTCTTCCTGGTGGCTTATGTTGATGTTGAGCCAATACTGGATAAGTGTCTGATTTCTTCCAGAACTGTCTTCACTTGTGCTGCTTCCTATTTTTGGATACCAGGGGCTACTGCTGTCTGTACTTAGCTCACAGGTCATGGAATAACTAATGTTCTAGTCGGGGCGGGGAGAGCACTCTCCCAAGGCACTGGGAATATTGGAAGCAGCCCTGACCCTGAGATCTGCACAAGCAGAGGCAGTCTTCATGTTCTCCAGACCTCCAAAATATCCATCTTTAGGATCTAGGGCAGTGACTGGCAGTTGGGTGGCTCTGCCTACTGAGCTAAATCTCAGGAATCTTAGCTGGTGAGGTCTGTTCCTGGCAACAGAGGAAGGTTACCCTTCACTGTGCACTTCACGGCCTGAGCCGGGAGTCCTGTAGCCTGCACTTTAGGCTTCTCAGCACCTGGCCCTCCTGCTCTCCACAAACTCCTAAGCTGTCTCTCATGGAGGGCTATGGCAGTTTAACTTCAGGCTCTTAGACTTGTGGTTCCTTTGTTCTCAGGCTTCCAGGGTAGTCGTTTCAATCAATAGGTTCTCTTTCAAGATGGTGCCAGATCCCTGCCCATGGAGTCAGTCACACAGAGAGATGGAATTCCTCTTCACCAATGACCCATCTGCCAGTGGAATCACTGTCTCACTAATCTGGAAACTGGTAGTGAGTTTGCTAGTGTCTCCTCAGCAGAGCCACCTGGTTTATCTTAAAGCCTTCTGCGCTTTCCCCCACCAGAAGCTGCTGTCTGGACTGTGTTGGGGTTGGCTCTCTTAGTGAGTCGCCCATCCTTTTCTCCACACTTTGCAGGTATTCTGCATCTCCCTTTGCGAATTTCTGTAGCGTGTCCTCTTTTCTTCTCTTTGGAGTAGATTCCGTTTTTCCTTCTGCTGACCCTTCTCTTTTACTAGGTCACAGGACTCAGACCTTGGTTTTGATGTTTCAGTATTTCCCCCTCATTGGGGACATTTGTTAAAAACAGATTGCACGGTAGTTACTGTGGCTCGTGCACATTTATTTATTTGTTTGTTTGTTTGTTTATATTTGGGAATAGCTGGGTCTTCTGTTTTATATTTTGAGGTTACTTTTCTGTAGTGTTTCAGGAGTTCCTGATACCTGTCTGTTTGTTTGTTTCTTTCTTTCTTTCCAGAAATACAGATAGATGTCTGCATTGATGATATAGTGGTTAGCATAGCTGCTTTCCAAAAATACAGGTTAGTAGATAGTCACAAGTCACTGGTATTTTTCAGATTTTAATTCTTGTGAATTTACAAAGGCAAATATATATGCACTTAGCTAGCTATTCCTAAATGTATGGCTTCTCTCACTGGTTCAGCACTTAGTTTACAAAAGACTCTTCGGTCTGTTTAGTCATCCCCACAATCCTTTGGTGGGTGGAATTTTCTGTGTCTGATTGCTTTGATCTCTAATTATGAATTTTGGCTGAATGGTAGTTGCAGTAGAAGAGACTATGAGCCTTTTCAGTTGTGCCTTAAGCAAATTTGCAAGGGAGCCCTGATGTTAACTTTGGCAGGTTTCATGCCTGCAAATATTGATTGAGCCAGGAGTCCTCACTGTAAAATGTCACCAGCGAGTGTGCAGCCGGTGCAGGCAGGGGAACTCATTACTGCAGCTCGTCCGCAGCTTCTGGGTCAGGCCACTCAGTACCATCTGGTAAGAACGAATGTTTGAAAACTACCTTTTATTCCGACAAAAGGTAATCAGGAGAGGTTAACAGCCGATGATTTCTGAGCCGTTCAGATTGGTTAGACCAATCCGTCCCCAAGCTCAGGCTGCGACATTCCAAATGTCTAATTATCTCGCAGGGTATTAGAACATTTTAAAATGATGAAATCCCAAAGTCATGGTAGGAGGAATTTAATTATGTGCATGCTCCCCTTTCTCCTCTGTGCTGCGCACCCCCGCTTTCCTATTGGAAGCATTTATTCTGAGGAAGCAAAGGTAGCGGGAAAGAGAGAGGCAAACAGGATTGCTGTCTTCAGATAATACTTATTTCTAAAAGCCCCATATGTGAGAGTCAGGGCAGACTTGTCCTTCAAGGGCAAGGACCGGGGACCAGGAAAGGGGACTAAGTTGGAAGGGTTTTCCTCAAGGTGGGAAACTCTGAAGGAAAAACGCAGAGATGAGGAAGACAGGGAGGGCGACATGTGGTCAGCAGAGGTATTAGGAAAGTCCCAGTCTGTGTCTGCCCACAGCCGTTTCCAAGAGGATTCAGACTTCAAATAGATGACTGTTGGGCGATGTGGAAGGTGCCTGAAGCCTAGACTGATTCTAGTTCCTGGGAAGAACCATGGCAAGGTGTGGACAGGCATTTCCTGTAGAGTGGCTACACAGTCAACTCTATTAACAGTGCTCAAAGCAAACCAAAGGAAAAATACCCTCAGAGAGATAGCCATTTGCATGCTCTAACATTGGCTGCCAAAAACTACACCTGAGGGAAGGTTACCTGTTAAACATTTGGTATTCAGAAGCAATCCCCCCCCCTTTTTTGCAGTCCTCCCCCAGTGATAGTGGGGATTGAACTCTGCCACTGAGCTACACCACCCAGCCTCGAATCCACATTTTAAAGCCCATTAATGTTCAGAGCCCCCTTCTACCTTGCTGAGTTTTACTCAAGTGTCATAAGATAGGCAACTCGGTGTCCTCTGTGAGCTAAACCATGCTCTGTGCTGTAGAGACATCACCTTTATGAGTAGATAAATACTCAGAAATGTCTATGAGAGGGGTGTTACTAATCTCCGTTAATAGGTAAGATACTCCTGAGGACTGTTAAGTAGAGGGAACAGGGTTTGAATTTAGGGAAATCTGACTTCAAACCCATTCTCCATTTAGGATAACACTGTTGAAACACGGCCGAGATCGCTGGCTCTGGCCACTGTTGATTGCAAGCCTTTTATTGATGGCTGTTAGCTACAGCTTTCCCTGTTATTATATTCTAATAGGAGCTTTGCCTGCTGACCAGTCAAGTCCTCAACATTCTCTTATTTCCAGTTAGTCTTGGGTGGGAATGGAAAAGGGAGCCCTGTATTGGGAAATTAGTAGTCTTGCATTCTTGTGACAAGTTTCTTAAACCCACTGGGCTGGAATTCCCAGTTAGATATTTCTGTCTTCCACCTCAGACTTCTAAATTCTTCATATCCTTTAATTCTTGAGCAACAGCACGTCATACCCCACTGAGTAGACCCTTTTCTGAGGTTATCTGAGTTCCTTGCTGCTAGGTGAAGAATTCCTGGCTTATTTCAAGGTCACAGAAGGCTTCTATTGATGTTTTCTAGTTCCCTTATGGAATTGGGTGTTCTCCCTCTATCACTGTGAATTATCTCCTTAGCCAGGTAACCTGGAGTGCTCCACTATCTTTCGATACTTGTGCACATATTCCCATGGTTGTATCCCAGTGCACATGTGCTGTGCATTAATAATTGCACTGTATGTTTTCATAATTTATCATAATGATACCATTATTGCTTACTATAGAAGTTCTCTCCCCACCCCCAACCCCCAAGTCTAATTGAGGTCGAGACAGACCATAAATGTGATAATACAGATTGCACGCTCCGAGGAAATGGAGTAGGTTTCATAGTGGAGTTTTAATTTAGGCTTCGTTCTGGTGATGTAGCCTCTTCCTATGGTACATTACTTTGAGTCCAATATAACTGCATGTTCCCACAGCCCCTCATTATAGCTGCAGCTTCTCAGTGCTTTTTAATTAAAAAAAAATGGAGAGGGGGAAATGAGACCTAAAGCTTAGGTGGATATTGTCTGGGTACACAGGGAGTATTGCAGGCAGTTTGCTTACTTAATTTTTTTTAACTCTTTCAAAGCTTTTGTGCTGATGTCTTGATTTCCATTTCTGGGGGTTGGGGTGAGGGAAGCTGGAGAAGTGCATGCTCTCGTCTCTCTCTCTCTCTCTCTCTCATGCTCTTGTCTCTCTCTCTCTCTCTCTCTCTTTCTCACACACACACACACACACACTTTTGTGTGTGCAATAAGGTTACTGAAAAGTTTAGGAACATGCATGACCTTGAGGCCTCCTGTAACCTTTGAGAGAGTTGAGTCCTTTCTGTGTCCTCAAAAAGCCCCTGCTCATGTGGTTGGATAGTGGCAAGTACTCAGAGAGCCTTTTATGTGACTGTGGGAGTAAGGCTGGAATCTCTGTAGGAGGCTGGAGAAGTCCTCAAGGCTGATATTCTGGAGCATTAGAAGTTAAGAGTTAATCATTTTTCTCTAGTTCTGTGGGCAGCAGAAGCAGAGAAATGACTTTATTAAGAACAGTTGCTTTTGTCATTCCTTCATCTTGAGGGATGCCAAATACTTTTCAGGGTCCAGAGCAGATTAATCTCCAGAGGTGACTGGTAAGAATGGCTTAAGCCTCTTGAGATTGTCTGTGTGTGACACAGAAGAGCGCTGTGGCCTGAGCCGCTGACCTTTGGCAGCCATGCTCTCCTTTTGGATCAGCAGTCTTTGGCTCCCTGCAGTGAACTCAGTCTGACAGCTCTGAGCTTCTTCCCATGCACAGTTGTGCTTATGGATAATTGATTGCTCTCCCAGGAGTGCATATTGGAGAAAGATAGTCAAGAAGTCTACTTCTAGGTGAGGGTATGGAGTTTGCTTCATGATTGTTGTATGTTTCCAGAGTGTTCTAAGCCCCTGCTACATTCGTTGTTGCTGGTTCTGGTTAGGCTTCATCAGGGGGCAGTATGATGGCAGCCCTGCACATGAAATGGGGCTAGTACGTGTTGAGCTGAGTGTAAGTGTGAGTGAAACCGTATCAAGTGCTTAGTATTAAAAAAAAAAAAAAAAAAAGAAACTAGCGTTTAAAACATACTGACTACATATTGAATTGCTGTTTTAGACATACTATACTAAATAAAATATTTACTAAAATTAATTTTACCTTTTTTGATAAAAAAGTGTTTAAAATGTTTCTTTTTACTTTAAAAAATGTGGCTACTAGAAAATACTCATGCCAGCAGCTTGCACTGTATTTAATTGTACCCATTCTAGACTGAAAGATGCTAGCAAGGCGCTGTCTCGGTTCTCTCATCTGCCCTGCCCTAGCACAGTGCCTCAGACACAGTTGGCACTTAGTAATATTTAGTAAATATTGTTAAGGAACTTACAATATTAGTAAATATTGTTAAGGAACACCCCACCTCCCAACTCAGAGCACTGAAGTCTCCAGAATGAGTGGAACCTCTATTGAGAACATTGGCTCTTGAATAAGAGACATTGAAGGTCGAGAAGAGGAGTACAGAGCAAACTTGCCTCTGAGTAAAAATGCTGAAATAAAATGTCTCGGGGCCATTGTTGCACAGAGAGCCAGATGGCCATGGCTGTGCTGGTGGAGGTCCTGGGACCAAACAGCTGTGTCAGGCCAGTCCCATGAGGAACACTGTGTGTGGTGTTGAGATAGACCAGTCAGAACGGTTCTAGGGGCTTATTCACACTGGTCCTGCTTCCCCCCCCCCCCCCCCCAGCCAGTTTAGGCAGCACCCAACTGGAAGCCTGGGACTGCCGCTGGCCCACCTGATCACGTGTTTCATGCTTCAGAAGTCTTTCACCAAGTTTTTGTTGTTGTTAATGATCCAACAAATACCACGTGAGTTTAACCAAGGTCTTATGTGACACATCTGTGGTGCATTTAGGTCCTCAGAGCTGTGTCGCTGAGAGTTGTGTAATCAAGGTGGACGGGCACAGTCTCCGGTGTGCCACTTGAGAAGGGATCAGCCTGTGTCTGCAAGTGTTTATTGAGAGATAGCTGGCACCCCAGGCATCCTGTTCCCTGCTTATACAACAGAGCTGTTAACTACTTCTGGTCCCCAGGGATGTGGTGGATTAAAGTTCTGCCCAAGGAAAGTGCCCGCAGTGGATTGTTAGAGGTGAGGATGAAACTCCTCCCCTGACCTTTAAAGAAGTAGCTTCCAAAGGGACTGGACTGTTGTTTCTAGTCTGGCCTTCCTGACAGGAGCAGCACTTAGCTTCCTCCTGTTAATTGTACCCCCACCACCTTTTCTCTCCCTCAGAGATAAACAATCCTGAAATCTCCTCTCCATGGAGAACTCTGGAGCTCCTGCCTTGACTTGGCTGCTGCTGCAGACTCTCACTAATCAGAATCGCAGCAGGGCTTGTTTTATGAGCCTGAAAGAATTCGTGTTCCCAGGCGGCTGGAGTTCCTTACCTGCTGCGGAGCTACAGATTTCTGTTTGAAGGCGGGCTCCTTGAGGATGAAAGTACCTTCTATTCTCTTCCCACATGGAAGCATCCACCTCTTTTTCTTGAGGTCTCTAGCTACTGGCCTGCGGGGGGGTAGGGGGCTCCCTTAAGGGTAGAACAGTAATGATAATACTAGGTTTTTATACTTAAGGAAATTGGGTGTGTCCCAGGGAGACTCAGAAGAGAGTGAAAAATAGCAGGTGGTGCCCCACAAACTGAACTGTCTAATTTAAGTTGTCTAAGCGCCATCATCTGCTCAGACTCACTGAAGCATCTGGTGTGTAGAACCAGCAGGAGTCACGTGGACAGAGAATGACTTTGCACCCCCGGCATGGTGCAATTCAGCGACAGGCACAAGGCTAGATGTGTGATGTGCATGATGGAAGTTTGTCTGTTATTACCAGACACCTTAGCAGGGTGTCGGTGAGCACATACTTTCTTCTGTTTGGTAGTAATAACCCATGTCGTACTGTCAGTGTTATCAGTGGGTGCAGTTGTCATTGGAAAAGAAAACATTCATGAAGGAGCTCACCTCAAGTGTCTTGTTGGGGAAGGCAGAATCACATGGATTGCATGATAGTGGGAATTTTCTTTGTTTGGTACTGTTGTAATTTAGAGTGCTTTCCTTTTAAAAGCAGTTTTTAAAAGTTCACCAGGAAAAGGGTTCCAATCCTTATTTGCATTTTAGAAAGCCAAGACTTAGGGAGGCAGCCATATGCCCAAAATTGTGCTAGTGGCAAGCTGAGCCAAATGGTGAGATAGGCCATTTGGTGTCTGCCATGGTATTTCTCCTCATTTTTTGAAGCCCATTTTAGTAGTGCTGCTTTGTTTTAATTCAGTAGGAAACAACAGTAAGAAGGCTTTGCCCTGTGTTGGACATGGTGGTATGCAAAACCATTAAGGTTCTGAAACTTCATAGAGCTAGCCTCACTGTTCTGTGAGGAAGGTTGTAAGCATGGCACCTCAGCATCATGGGATCCTTGGGAGTGCTTGATGTCTATGTCTGCCTCTTCTAGCTCTAACATCCTGTGTTTCTCTTTATTTCTTTAGCCCAACAGGGGCACAAAACGACCCCGGGATGATGAAGAGGAGGAACTGAAGACACGTCGCAAGCAAACTGGTCCTCGAGAACGCGGCCGCTATCGGGAGGAGGAGGTCACAGCAGCTGAGGAAACAGACGATGACAAAAAAAGGCTGCTGCAGATTATTGACAGGGACGGCGAGGAGGACGAGGAGGAGGTAGAGAGCCAGAGCGGGCGGGGACTGCGGAGTGGCCCTGACACACCATCTGTGATGGGACTGGGGACAGAATGTTACCCCGAGCTTCCCAGTCTCCTGTGCAAATTGGAGTCAAATCTTGCTTAGAGTGTTGAGGCAAGGGGTGGGTGGGACAGTAGAGTCTGGAAAAGGAAGCTCACAAAGAGGAAGGATGGCTGGTGTTGACAGGAGGAAGCTAGAGAGGCTTCTACCCGAGCCATTCTGGGGACACATGGAAGACCAAGTGTTTAATAAAGCTCAGAGCCTGAAAGTGTCAAATCCTGTCAATCACACATGGTAGTAGGGCTTTTAGGAAGGAAGTTCAAAGTGCTGTTAGAGTAGGCATTTGGGTCTTGTTGAAACATGGTGGCTCATGCCTGTAGTCTTAGCACTCAGAAGCTGAGGTTAAGAAGACCCCAGAGCCCAAGAATTTGAGTCCAGCCCTGACAATATAGCAAGATCTTGCTCAGAAAAACAAAAACAACAGTTAAGCCTGCAGTGGTTGAAGGAAGACAGTACCTTTGGGCTGTTGGCACCTTTGTGAGTAATCTCCCTTTATGCCCCATGTGCCTGGGTTCTTCCCACTCAGGTCTAGGTGTTCCAAGAAGTCTGTCCCATCTCCGAGGTAGCCCTGCAGACCGTTTTCACATTTTCTTCTCACTTGATTCTGCGTATTGTCTTCAGAGCATGCTCGTGGTTTGAGCTTATTTCTCTTACATTTGCTCTCCTCCCCTTGTCCTCCCATGAAATGGCCTGGCTCTGTTTTGTTCACAGCTATGTCTCTGGCACTTGGAGCAACACCTAGCTCCTCGTAGGCCCTAACAAATATTTATTGAATGAATAAATGAATGGAATAGAGAAGCACAGAGGTAAAATATCAGTGATTAAAACAAAATGACCTTACTTTGTATCTTTTTGAACCGTTAAGTGTTAACTTATGTGTAGTTTCACTCTGGCATTTTGTCCAATATGAGTTATGGAAATGGGTTCTGAAGAGCCAGCTGTTTTCTAGTTCCCTCAAAGACATGGTGCTAAGTCTGGCTTTTAAAAATGAGGCAGGAACGTGAATCTGAGACGAAGAAAGAACTTGATTCATATTCCAAAGAGATCTTTTCTACGTTATAATAGCTCCTTCTTCCCTGGGGTCTGGACCAGGACCAGCTGTCTGGGGTTCTGCCCCTAAAAGGTACTGGCATTTGGGGAGTCTATGGGAGAGAGCCATGAGTTCTGAGTTTCTTCTCAGGGCAGCAGCCTCGAAGGTTTACACAGTGTGTGAAGCTGACGATCCCTGTCCTCTCTCTGGCTTCTACTCAGTCTGTTTGCTCTGTAGCAGCAGTTAATTGGAAGGTAGAATTCCTGCGTAGATGGTTCTTGAGGACTGGGACAGTGGCTGTCATGGGTAAGTAGTTTTGAGCCAGGGAGACAGAAATGTAATGGGGGAACAGCCTTTCTGTTAAGGGACAGGGACAAAGAGATCACTTTGTTAAAATGACACAGAGAAGGCTAAAAGTCCAGGAGTTATTTTCTCACTGGTACCCAAGTCCCATTTGATGGAAAACAAGTGGTGCTTGCCCCTGCGGTCACGTGGGCTTGTAAAATATTATTGTCCTTTTTGTGCTACATCACCAGCATTCATCTTTCTGAAATCTCCCGCTGGTTTCTGACGTTGAGCTATTGGAGATACTGCTGAGGCCGATGACTAAGACTGATAATTCGTTTCCCTGGTGTTGGAGAGGAATTAGAGGAGAGAAGGCCAAACCCTGGAGAGGCTGGGATGCTGGAAATTCCACAAGAACTGCACTCACATGACTATAGTTCCCCCAGAGTGGTCAAGATGTTAGCCAGGGAAAGCAGTGGCTGTGTGGGAGGCTGGGAAGTGAGCTAACTGTTCTCTAGGAGTCAGGCTTCCATTGGCTCAGCCCTCTTGGTGTGCTGGGTCCACTGTGTGTCTTGCTATTAAGAACAGCATCATTAGTCATTACTGGAGTTCACCAAACAATTTTATGTACACAGTTTGTTTGGGTTGTCTCTATGACCTTGAAAGATCCAGCAGACATTCATCCCAGCCCTTCCTCCTCCTGTTCAGCAGATCTTCACTGGTTCCTGCTGGGAGCCAGGTACTAAAGAACCCGCAGTGAACAAGTAGGCATGGGCCATCTATAGGTGTTATGTCTGCCTTGTTTTTTTTGTTTTTTATATTTTATTATTCTATTGCACATGTGTTTTCCCTGTAGTACAGGTGCATGTATGGTGCCCTCAGAGCCAGAAGAGGGCATCAGATCCCCTGGTGGAACTGGAGTTATAGACAGTTGTGAGCTGCGCTGTGGATGCTGGGAATCAAACCTAGGTCCTCTGGAAGAGCAGCCAGTGATATTAACTGCTGAGTCATCTCTCTAGCCACAATGTCTGCCCTGATTTGAAACTGGAGCAAAGAGCTGGGCCAGATCCTTCCAGACTTTCCTTCTGTAGGCCATGTGAAGGATTTGGGATTTTATCCTAGACACCAAATGGATGAATTTAGGAAAAGCTAGTGAGGATGTATGAATTTGGCTTGCTGATGCTTTAAGGAATTTATTAGTAGTTTTTTGCTGTGTGATTATTACATAGGGAGTCTAGATGCTGACTCCTAACCAAGCCAGACACTGACTTTAGTTTTCATCACGTTGGGGAAGTCCTCATGGATTGTAGACCTTGAGGGGTGAGGCGGTGGTGGGGAGTGGAAGAAGAGCCCTGTAGAGTGCCTCCAGATCCTGGAGTCAATAAAACCTAAGAAATGTATCATGCTCAAAATGAATGTATAGGTTTCCCCACTTAAAACCCAATATAGGAAGAACATTGAGATTTCATAATAAAATAATAGCTAGCATTTCTGAGTTCTTACAGAATTATAGGATGATTCAGTGCTTTCCAAAAGGATCTATTTCAAGTTCTCCTAAAAGCAGTTCTTTATTGCTTTAGGTGTGAGTTATGGCCATTACTACAGAGCAGAGAAGCTTGGAGTTGGGAAAGGGTTAGAGAGGCAGGGTGCTCCTTAATTTAAACTGGATAGTGAACCTAAGATACAACATTTCTGAAATTTCTGTATAGTTGTGTGTGTGTGTGTGTGTGTGTGTGTGTGTGTGTGTGTGTGTTGGGCTGGGGGAAGAAATGATTCAAATTAAAAAAAACTTAATTATGCATGTGTGTGTCAGTACCCCCCCATGTGTGCAAGTGTTGATGGAGGCCAGTAGAGGGCACCAGATCCCCGAAGCTAAAATTACAGGTGGTTGTGAGCCACCTGGTGTGGGCACTGAGAACTGAATTCAGCATCTCTGAAGAACAGGAACTCTTAACCTCTGAGCCCTTTCTCCAGCCCCTCAGTGCATTTACTTTCCTAGGTATCTCTGCAGTGTATGAAGCAAGACAACTCTGAGGTACTATGTTTCTAATGCTTCCTCTGAGCAAGGTTACCAAAAACATTTTACTTTTTATATTTAACATTTATTCATTTATTTTGAAGCAGGATCTCCTTAGGTAGCTCTGGCTGGCCTAGAATTTACTATGTAGACCAGGGTGGCCTCAGGCTTGGGGCAATCCCACTGCCTTTACCTGAGTGTCGGGTTAATAGGCATGTGATAGCATGTCCAACTATTAGTTTTCCTTCCTCCCTCCTTCTTTCCCTCCCTCCCTTCCTTTTTTTGCTTACCATGTCCATGTAGCCAGGCTGCCTCAAACTCGCATTCCCCTTGCTTCAGCACCACATCTAGCTCAAAGTTAACTAGTCCCTGATGCTACACTGACATTCCTGTCTGACTTCCCTCTCAGTAGCTAAGGAAGAGCAGGCACAGAAACGCGTGAGACTGAAGCAGTGCATGTGACTCCCCAGCTGCCATTCCTCTCTTATGAGCTGTGTAGAAATAGGCAGGAGAGCAGCTCCAGCCTGTAGACAGGCTTGTGGCCTGGTGTGAGGAAGAGAGGGCCCCTGGCACTGATTAGGTTTGATCTTGAGCAAATTCTTCTTAGTTTCTGACTCTTTGTTGCTTGTACAACAAAAGAAAAGGACCAGATAAATGTTGGCTGTAACTGCCCAGCATCGTTGCTCACCCTGCACCCACAGTGTGCCTGAGAAAGCTTTCTTTGCTGGATGAGACGGAGCTCCCTGGTGTAGAGGCGAGGCTTTAGGTGTGACACCCGGGGCAATGCTTCTCACCACCATTCTAGGTAGGGAGGAAAAGTGTCCAGTGTACTGACCCAGGGAGGTCTGTGGCAGAGCAGCTGGACAGAAGAGCCATGGCAAGAGTGATTGTACTCGTGAGACCCCTGTGCACTGAAACTGTCACCCTCTTTCCAGGAGGAGCCTCTAGATGAAAGCTCAGTGAAGAAGATGATCCTCACGTTTGAAAAGCGATCATACAAAAACCAGGAGCTGCGGATCAAGTTTCCAGACAACCCGGAGAAGTAAGGCTCCGCTTGGCTTACACCCTTTCTCCTGTTTGGTGGCCTGTTCTCTAATTTGTTGAATATGTTGTTTGCTTTGTTGGCTTTTTGTGACTTGGTCAAGAGTCCCAACGTGACCACATGTTTGGGAAGTCACTGGAAGGACACAGGGCTTGAGTGAGGATGCTGAGGGCTATGGATTATTATGGCAGGAGTCCACCAGGGTGTTGGCTAGGAGAAATGCATATCCTCATAGTCTAGAGAAACCTATATCCAGTTCCTTTTTCCCTTTACCTGGAGAGGGCAGGTAGACAACACTGTATCTCCCAGCAGTGAACTGCACGTGTGTGTGTGTGTGTGTGTGTGTGTGTGTGTGTGTGTGTGTGTGTGTCCCCTGGGAGGCTGATTTGAGAAGGACTGGTCCGGTCTGCATCCTCTGACAACTAGAACACCACAATTCCAGACTGCCAGAAAACAAGCAGCTGTTGGGTGCTATGGGCTGGCCAAGCAACCTTTCACTCAGGGAATGGCTCAGAAGCCAGCTCCTCCCAGCCTTGTAAGCAGGCTTTCTAAAGAGCAGCCCTACTTTATTAACTCTTCCTATATCATTCTTTCAATGCCCCAGCATCCTACCATGGCTGCTGGGTGAAAGCTTGATTGCAGAGAAAATGCCCCAAACTTAGTGGTCAGGCAGATGTTCGTGGGACCCCACATGACCTTGAATGATCACTTCTTTCTTAGCCTCAGGTGTCTCTTCTGTATCAGGCAGCAGGGTTGTTGGGAGGTGAAGTGAGAACATGGCTAACTTGCCTCTCCACAGCTGCACGCAGTAGATGCTCTTGGAGTGTGTTTTAATACGATTTTTACTGTGAGGTGCCATAATGTGGGATCTGGGATCTTTCAGTCTTGAATCCCAATTAAAAAGGATTAAAGATTTGTATAGATTTTAGAGTTCTAAATCTCTGTTTTCTTCTCTGTCTTTCTCCCTTCCCAGATAAATGGTTTAATGAATTTTAATAGGCCCAAAGCCCGGAGGCAATTAAGAATTGGATGGTAGGATCTTTGCACTCAAGTTTGTAGGTTACTAGGGAGACTGACTATTAATGTGAGGTAGAAGGGAACACACAGGTGGAGATGTAAGCAGAATGCTGTGAGGGCGAAAGGGGAGAAGGAGCAAATGCTTTCTGAGGACCTCACAAGGAAAAAACGTAGTGTTTGGACTGGGCCTTATGTTAGGCATGCAGCTAGCATGGAGTGACGAGCAGGGCTGATGAGAGGCTCAGAGGGTAAAGTGCTTGAGTTTGGAACCCTCAAACCGTGTCAGGCTGGGTGGGGTAGCACACCTGTAAGTCCAGAGCTCCTACAGGGAGATGAGAGGCAGAGATAGGAGAATCCCTTGAAGCTCATGGCTGGCCAGCCTGATGTGCACAGCAGAGAATAAGAGATTGTCTCAAACAAGATGGAAGGTGAGGACAGCACTTGAGGTTGTGTTTTGATCTCTGCACATGCACCATGGCATGTATGCCTGTGCACACACACACACTCGAGAAGAGAAATGGGGGAGGGAGAGAACACAAAACTCAGGAGGGTAGAGAATCTTCACAGCAAGGCTGGGAGGCAGTGCAACTCGCTATTCTCCTTTTCTGTGGATGAAGAGACAGGGCAGGGAAAAACTCAGCCCTCCGTGATGGAGCTGGGTCACAGCCCAGCTTCCTAGCAAATGCTGCATTATCTCTGTGCTGTTCCACCACACAGAGGCGGTGTGTGTGTTGTTTAGTTACACAGTACCACACAGACTGATGCTATTGTAAGAAGTAGTTTCCATGCATAAATGAGGAAACGAAAGTCCCTTCACTATATTGACCTTTCTACCACCCTAGTACCTACAGCTGACGTTGAGACTGATTCTGCAAATATCTCTGTTTTTCTATACCCTATTTTATACTATACAAAGATTCCTCCTATACAAATTTGGGCTTACATGATGAGAAAATTTTCATATTAGTGCCTGTCTATCTGCCTTTTGTTTTTGGCTTTTGTTTAGTATTTCATGGTTAGAAAATCCCACGATGTATTCAGGTATTTTAATATTGATGAACTTTAGGTTATTTATACTTTTTTAAAATTATATTTTATCTCATGTATATGAGCGTTTTGCTTACATATGTGTCTGTGTACCACATATGTGCTTGGTTCCATGAAGGTCGGAAGAGTGGATCCCCTGGGACTGGAGGTACAGATGGTTGTGAACCACCATGTGGGTGCTGGGAATTGAACCTTGGTCCTCTCTATATATAACCAGTGCTGGGTAGACCTCATGTATATATGCCTTTGTTCATATTCTTATAGGATACATACCTAAACATTAAATGCCCAGACTGAAGGTCTGCACTTGTAATCTTGTTACTTCAAGTTACCTGCTCTGCCATTTCATTGTCCCTCCAGCTGCTTCCTTCCCACGTTCTTGCAGCAGACATGGCCACTCTTTAACACCTTTGCTATTTGTTTTCTTGTTTCTATGTTGGGCTTTTGCTGTTGGAGCTAGATTGTGTCTTGTTTGTTCCTCTGGCATCAGTGCAGTACCCTCCGGGCTGCAGGTGATCAGTAAACACGAGGGATCCTGTGCAATCTTTTTCATCTTTTTTATATCTACATGGCCTGGAAGCCTAGGAACCCTCAGGAGGAAACTGTGCTACAGGTTGATAACACTGAAAATGTGAGATCTGATTTGTGCTTTGGAATGGCAGCATGGCCTTTGTGCACTTGGCCACCATCATCCTGCGGTTCAGAGTGGTGAAGTTATGGCAGTCATGGCTGCTATCCTCTCCTTAGGTACCCTGCTCTCTGGTAGTGCAGTTGATAAGCTGCTTTTCAGAAAGAGGTTTATGGTCTTTAAACAGTGTTTTCCATTTAGAAAAAAGTTTATGTGCTATTTTGGTTTAAAATTCGAACATATAAAAATTGAAATTACACATAAAGAACTTTTTTGTTGCGTCAAAAAGCTGTTAGGAAAGTATCTTGTGCTTTAACCTTGAGTTCTTGAGTTCTTGCTGGCACAATGTCTTCCGTAATTCTCCAGATCAGCAAGGGACAATTAAGATGAGAATTGCTCCCTCGTATTTGAATGAGACTTTCTAGTTGAGATCAGAAGCGTTCAGATTTATTTTGCTGTGTGTATGAGTGTCATTTTTATCACATCCTCCCAAATGCTGTTTTTCTTTTGGCTGCATTTCAGATTCAGCCAGCAGCCACGCACCCACAGCCTCCTCTTGGCGCTGTGATCCTCCTCCTAAACATCACAAGGAACATGCTGTTTCTGTAGTAAGCCCTTCTTAGCTCTTCCCTTCATTTTCACAGGGACAGAATCATTTAGTATAGTGATTCATATCCTCTTTTGGTCTCATGGCCCCTTTGAACTCTCATTTGAGTACTGGAAAGTGCTATTCTTAGAAAGTTGTAGCAAACACAAGAGCATGCAAGCGTGCATTGTTCTAACCATCAAGATAATGATCTAGGGGTTGGGGAGACCCCGCTGGCTGAGAGCACTTCCTAGCATCCCTGTGTTTGCCTTGTGCCTGTAGTGCCAGCACTGTGAGAGGTGACTCAGGAGGATCACTGGAGACTGAGGCCACCAGCCTAGCTCCACATTTTGTGAGACCCTCAAGGGAATTAGATGGAGAGTGACAGGTCAGGATACCGGAGATCCTTCTCTGGCCTCTGTGCATGCACATTGGTGTGCACAATAGCACGCGCGCGCACACACACACGTACACACACGGCAGTGGGTGATATCCCTTGTTGTGTGGACCTTGGGGAAACTCCATGATGTGTACACTGGTGAAAGAAGCATGAAAAGGACTCAGAGAGCTTGATCTGTCAGTTTCGTCCTTCGCCCACTGCCTTGGCCACGTCTAGGGTGGAGAACAGCTTTGAGAACAGCTGTTTTATCTGAGTGGAAGTATAATCTTGGTCTCTCTGCAGTGGTGGCTGCTAGTGTGACTGCATCTAAGACTTGTCAGGTTTTGTAGGCCTATTTTTTGAACACTGAGGTCATTTGTTAATATTCACTCTGTGGTCGAGGGAGAACATCTTGCTTGTCTGAAACAAATGAGCATGGGCAGACTAGGAGAGCATTCTCTGTCCTGTCAGATGGAGTCCATGACCCCATCTCTGCCTGGTTACTGTTTTAATATGTTGCTCTATTGCTTTCCCGTCGCCTCTCACCTGACCTTTACCCTGACTGCAAGTCATGTGTTGCTGAAGCTGTGTTGACTCCCTGAAGAGCGCCTTCTGCAAATAGTAGTGTATGCTTTAAGTGAGCGGGCTGTACATGGTCAGCAGAAGCAGAAGAGAATTGTCTTTTTGATAACATAACAGACTCAAGGCAACTGCTGTGTGCCAACGATATTATTAGGTATTTTATATGTATTCTTTCTTTAAATCCTCACTGTCCTAAACCAAGAAGATAAGGAAATCAAGATTTAGAGATAAGTAGATAATGTATTGTTTTGACACACTGAGTGTTCCAGTGGTACCTCTTGGTAGCACTGGGCGTCCTTACACTTACTACTGTGTAATGGATGGCAACATTCATGGTAGGCTGGGAGCTCCGAGACGCTGGGCGCGTTTGTAGTCTGTTACAGTCTTTGTACCCAGGCCAGTGTCTGGCACCTGTATAGGCTTGGGAGGTGCTTGTTGGCACTGCTTACGGTCACCCCCAGGTCAGTCTTTCCTGAGTCCAAGCATTTCTCATTGTCCATTACCCACATAGCACTGCTCCTAGTAGGGCTTTTGTGATGTACTTACAGTTTGCGTCTCTGCTGGCTTGTTTTATTTGGATAATGTTCTGACCTTCTAAGTCTTAAAAATTTAGGGCTAATGTCATGTATTTCAAAGAATTGTAAGGTTGTACTGAGAGAAACAGTCTGTTACTACTGCTGTCTAAGCTGGGCATCTGTTCTGTCTGCTTTTCCTTCATGGATTTAGTGGTAGTGAGGATAGGGACCGGGACATTGCACCTATTAGGCAAGCTGTCTACTACTGGGCTATGACCCAGCTTTTATTTTTTTCAGACAAGGCCTCGCAGTGTGGTTGAGGCTGCTCTTGAATTCACCGTGTAGCCAAAGTGCTCTTGAACTTGTGGTCTTCCGAGGTGCTGGGATTACATGCATGCACCAATACACTTACTGGGGTATTTTATTTTATTTTTGAGGCAAAGTCTAACTATTCAGCCCTGGCTGGCCTGGAACTCACTCTGTAAATCAAACTGGTCTTGAACTCACCAAAATCCATCTGCCTCTGCCCCCCAAATGTTGAGATAAAGGCATTTGTCACCATCCTGGGCTGGATTTATTTTTTTAAATCATTTCCAGTGACAAAGATCTAACTTTACAAAGAAGCCTATTCCATCCTTTAGCAATTCTAATCCTTGAGATTCCTGAGAATGAAAAAGAATTTTGTTAGAGTCTCTCATATGAGAGGGTATGTGTCTCCTTGAAGTCTTGGTTACTTCCCAGAATCAGTTTCTCTGTTCCCTGAAGTACAGCTCTGTGCAGATGTCACAAAGCTTTGGGGTCATCTAGTCAGCATGAGGACTCTTGTCCTGTCTTCTTTTAAGGAGGCTCAGGTCACAGCGATGCTTGTGGCAGAGCTTCCTTTGTTCTTTCCTCTGACAGGCACCTGTGGTAGTTTCTGTGGCCACAGTGAGTGAGCTAGGTGCTGGAGACTAGAGGTAAGTAAGAAATAGTTAGCCTGGAGGGCTCCTCATGGTCTGCATTGTATCAGGTCCCCTCTGCACATAACACGCTTTTGGGACTACCTGGTCCACCCCGTATGCTGGTGCTTGACATCAGTGCAGTTTTCTTTTCCTTTTGTGGTGCTTGGTATTGAACCTGGGACTTTCTGAATGCCAGGCAAGTGCTCTACAATTGGACTTACGCTCCCAGCTCTGCACAAGCCCTCCAGATCCAAAATTCTGAATGGGATCTCACTTCAGAGGTCTAAAAACATAATCTATTTACAAGCACAGAAGAAGAATCCTTTAAAAAGTGGTACTGGGAAATCTTGATAAAATAATTATAGAACTTACTCAGTATAATAAGCAGGCAAGAGTAGGCAAGAAAACTTAACTAAAAAAGAATAGCAAGGGCATGTTTTACAGCAGCAGAGGAAAAGCTGTAGGTAGCATTGTGGGAATGCAGAGGCTCCAGTTTGTAAACAAATCCGTGAGACAGAAAAGCCTAGAGACATATGGAAGTAGGCATCATAGTTTAGTGTGTAGTCGATGACATTTCTTCAGATGTGAGGGGAAAGGGTAGATTATGGAGTCGCGGCAGCAGGCCAAACATTTTGTAGAAAATAAAGTTGCCCTTGCCCTATAGCATGTTAAAATAAATTTCATGAGACATAAAACACTCGGTCTTCCCATAGAAAAACTTCACTCATATACACGTGAAGTAGAGTTGGTAAAGGCAAAGGTGTGACTGACTACCGGGGTTTTTGAAAATGTCCATGCTGGTAAATAAATAAATATATATCAATATTCCAAAAAACATAGCATATAAATTAAAAGGTAACACCCCCCTTGGCTTGTTTGTTTGTTTGTTTGTTTGTTTTTGCAGTGCAACAGAGGTTAGTTTCCTTAGTATAGAGAGGATTTTATAAATCAAGATATAAGATGAGATACTAGCTTGAAAATGGGTAAAGAGTAAACCCTAACCATTTTTTAAAAAATCAGAAATGCAGAATTTTTGAAGAACCTCTTTGCTGTCTTCTTATACTGGAGGCAATTTTGAGTAGTTAACCAGTGCTTGGGAAGAGGAGAAGAGGAAACAGCCTTTCAAACACGTTGTAACCTTTCTGACAGAGTTTATCAAGATCTGTTAAGTCATGAATGCTCCTGGACTTGGCACTTTCCTTCCTAGAAATTTACCCCACACAGTGTTTATGAATGCACATAGCTATGCCATTTGTTATAGGGGAAATTGGAAACTATCTGAGTGCCTGACAAAGGGGAACTCTTTAAATAAATTACAGTACACCAACATGACCAAGTATACTATTGCAGCTGTTTAAAATTGATGATTTACAATGAGAATTTCAGACAAACAGTCTCCCATGCACTCTGTGATTGATGGGCAGTCCCTCCTTGGAGCACTGTTGTGAGAAGGTTGCAGAAGGCCAGGACCAGGTCAGCACTAGGGAGACTGATGCAATCAGTGAGGGACTTGTTGGGAGAAGGAGAACGACCAACAGCACCTTGTCAGGACTTGGCTCTTCCCGTTGTAAAAGAATGTTTAGCCAGTGTTAACAGCAACAGTGAAACTGAGCATAGACCACAGAGATTTGCTTTGTGAATGAAAGGCTAAGAATTTAGAAAAATGACCCAAACACATTGGAACATCATCAGTGGTTATTTCTGGTTCAGAGGATTGTGAATGACTTCTGTATACTTTTAAATAGCTTGCCTTTCTTTTCTGTTTTCTTTGAAAAGTAATATTTTATAATTATAAAATATATACGTAAGTTTTTAAAAACAATGACAGAAAAAAACGTGACAGAGGTCATCAACCATGGGTGTTTTAACAAACTGTAGTCTCTAGGTCTTGTTCTTTATGGATTCTGGATTCCAGTGTCTGCCTAGTTTTTAGCATCTGGAAGGTGAGGAATCAATCCTGTGTGGCTTCCACAGGCCTCCACATAATGAGGTGGGCATCTGTGGATATAAGACACAAAAGCTAGAGTTCCTGTCTGTCCAGAACTTACATTCCAGAAGCTGGACATAGGGTAACAGTGGTGGTCCAGCATAGAAGCAGAGAGCAAAGGTTCTTCCTGCTTCTTAGGAGTTTAATTCTGTTCTAAGTGTCCTGTATGTCTTGACTCTTATCTGATAGCACCCTCTGGTGCAGCACCATTACTGTCCACGTACAGATGAATAAACTGAGACTTAGAGACACCAAGAAAGTGACTGAGCCAGGTTTAAGCTAGGCCACTGGGCTATGGAGCCTGTGCAACCACTGTGCCCTCTCAGTCACTGGATCAGGTATTGTTCAGTTGCTGTACTTGCATTAGCTCATTTCTTCTGAGAACAAACATTGCTGCCTTGTTCATTCAGGCATTCCTTAGTCATCAGGCACTGCGGAGGGCATGCAAAGGGAATGCAGAGTAGCCCTGTTCCCTGTGTCTGACAGAGGTTTGTGAGGATTTCCAGGGTAGACACATGATTGCAGAGTGCCAGAGACTAGATCAGCCTGACTTGTTACTTGTTTCTCATCTCACCAGAGGTGGTGTGAAGGAAGAGGGTAGCTGTTGGGGAAGCTGCAGTGTCCCCTTCTCTTCCTTTGAATAAGGAGAATAATTGGCTCTTGATCTGAAGGGGAGCAGGAGAAACCCTCTTTGGATTAGAACGTGGCCAGACCAGGACCCCAGAGTGAATTGCACCCCAAGGGGTAATGATAGCTAATCCATAGGACTAGAGGACAGATCATTTATTGCTGCAGAATGCTTCAAAGGCCTTAAAAGGCAGCTGTGGCTGTAGGAGTAAGGGGCCCCCTGTAATGAGATCTGAATCCAAGATTGATTTTTGTAATGAGGAAATCGATTTCCCAAGGAAATTGTGTGACAGTATGATGTCTGGATGAGTGTACTTCTTGGTTGGTCTGTTGTAGACATTTTGACAGATTGTGTCAGTCTAGATTGTGCTGCTGTTTGCTCTCACATGCCAAGAGTACCCCTTGTCTTTCAGTGACACTGTCCTGTTCTCCCCTCCTAGGTTCATGGAATCTGAGCTGGACCTCAATGACATCATTCAGGAGATGCATGTGGTGGCCACCATGCCGGACCTGTACCACCTTCTAGTGGAGCTGAGTGCTGTGCAGTCGCTTCTTGGCTTGCTGGGACACGATAATACAGATATCCTTCAGATCTGTGCAGTGGAAGGCTGACAACGGGGAGGCTGTTTACTCTCTGCCTGCCTGTCTCTGCTGACGGGTGCTGTCACGTCTGCTGTTCTTTTTCCATTCTGATTCTCTCCCATCCGGAAATCCACACCACTCCTTACTCATCTGAAAATCTGGGTTTTATCTATTAACCTGCCTTGAGCCAATTCTTAATTGTCCTAACCTCTGTTAGTACTAGGACACACTGTTCATACACTAACAGCATTAGTTTTCCAGATCAGAATTTGGAGACTCCTTATTGAGGCAAAACCAGGCAGATTGAAAGTGTTGATGTAGACATCATTCTGCTAACAGATGGCCCTGTGGATTGAGGCTGGAGGAGGCAGTGAACCATGGCAGAGTGCTTGTCGGGATGTCCAGAGGATAGGGAAGCTTGTCTGTTTTGTCCACTGCTATTTTCTAGTTCCTTAAAAAAGACTGGATGTCGATGCCCAGAAAATAGTATTTCCTATCTGTTGAATAAGCATCAGACCTAAACAGACAAGGTGGGCTTGATTCCTGGCCTAATTTTCAGTAAAATTTGGTATCTTCACCTGCAAAGCTAGAATTCACAACCTTGTCCCTCAGTGTTATTGAGGAGATCACAGAGATTAGCATGTCACATGTAGCTCCTGGCGCAAAGTAGGCACTTAGTAATGTTCCATGTTACAAAATCTGTGTCATGCCTTCCAAAACCGTTCATCCGTTGTCTCTGCTGTTGTGTGTGCAGTTGCTGCAGTGTAGGTGTTTCATGTGCTGTGCAGGGCTTACGTTCGTTAAACAGATCTAGTCCTGTTTAGTTCAGATTTCCAAAGTTAAGAGAGAAATGTGGCAAGTCTGCTTGAGTGGTGTTCACGGGAAGCCTACCCCTGCTTCATGTAATTCTCAGCTTTCTGGTACTCTCTCTCCTGAGAGCATGTCTGACTAGGCTCTTTCCTGACTGATAATTCTCACAGAAATAAATTAGTGAATAGTTTTAATGTGGCTTCTTGGAGGGCAATCTTAAGACGTTTCTGATGCTTCCTGTACTGTTTCTGTTAAGAAGGCTCAGACCACCTCTGGACTGACGACTGCCAGGGTTTGCTGTGGGAGTCTGGGTCAGCTGGTTTCTGAGCGAGCTGTCCTGCTTGTTCATTCATAAGCAAGCCTGAGTGCCTGTTCCGTGTTGAGTTCAGTGCTAGCCCTCAGCACCACCCACTGTGAAGATGCTCGGGTAGCATCAGACCATAAAACTCGTCTTGGGTGTTATTTTAGTCAACTTTGGCTATTCTTACAAACTACCATAGACCAAGTGGCTCATAAATGACTAAACCTGCTCGAGGACTATATTTGCTCTGTCTGCTGCAGGTGCCTGATCCAAGACTGGCCTACTCAAGGGGCAGATGCAGTGACCTGTAGTATTCACACTGTGATTTCTCCTTGTGGTTTACATGCTGAATAGTAGATTTCAGAGTCCCACCAGACTTAGCCTGCTACCTTATTTGATTGATTTGTTACTCTGTGTGTGTGTGTGTGTGTGTGTGTGTGTGTGTGTGTGTGTGTTGTAAGGCAGGACACGGTGCATATGTGGACAGTAGAAGACAACCTCAGGTGTGTAGTTCTCAGGTGTCTTCCACCTTCAACTTGAGAAAGGGTCTCTCATTCCTGGAACTTCACCACACAGGCTAGGCTAGGTAGCATGCAAGCTTCTAGGGATCTGTCTCCCTCCACTTTCCATCTTGCTATTGCTAGGATTACAGGTGCACCCCACTGCACCCAATTTTTTAGTGTAGGTTCAGGAGATTAAACTCTGGTCTTCCTGTTCTCAAGGCAACTGACGGAGCCAGCTGTCGGACAGCTAACTTGGCGGTCAGGGCTGGCACTTCATGTCCCTGGCCCCTGTACTCCCTGCAGCATACCTGGTGTCTCCCCCGTGGGGTTTACTATACCCTTGACAGAGTTGCCTAGTCACCTGTCACTGCATACTAAGATAGAAATTACCTGTTTTGTTTCTGGAGACATGGCTCTCGTTCTTTCTTCTCTTCCTGATAACTCCAAGCAACGGCAGCAGTGCTACAAGCTGCTGACATTTCCGATTCACCAGCATTCCTGCTGGGGAGAAGACTGACGTGAGCCGTGTTGCTCGCCATCCGAGTTCTCAGGCAAGGCAAGGGCACAGATGTTCAAGTTGGTACGTTCTAGTCTTTAAAAAGGGGAAAACCGTATCTCCCTATAATGTCTTTGACAGACTGCCATTTCCCTCCTGTCTCCCCAGAGTCGAGGTGTTCTTCCCCCTCCTTTCTTCCAGCCCTTACCCAACTACCCTAATGATATTTTTTAAAATCTGATTTTTAATTATGCCCTATATCACATTTAAAGTGCATTTGAAATATTTCTAATTACCTTAATTTTAATTAGATGCAGCAATTAGGGTAAATGTCATCCTCTTCAAAGTACAAGTTTTCTTGAAAGTGATTTCAGGAAAGGGGAGGCCCTTCTGACTTGCAGCTAATATACTGTCTGTGTTGGAGGGCGAACTCCCCGACTCCACACCACTTCTTGTCTGCGATCTATAATGGAAATTCTTCTTCAGGAAACAGTTGTTAACAGTTTACTGTTGTACAGCTGTAACTGTCCGCTACACCTTACCATGAATAAACAATTTCATGGCTGTCATGACTTCAGTTTTTAATCCTCTTTTAACCCTTCGTTTATCACCGAGGACCATACATGCTGTATATGTTCCTAGCAAGCGCAGGTCATCTTTGCTTTGTCCTTCTCAGAGGAAACAGAAATGATGGGGATTTTAATTGGATCTGAGGCTGGTTTGTTGTAACCTTAAGAGGCAATGGATGTAAGGCAACAGCTTGTGCCTCGTCTTTCAGTTCTTTCAACCGTGAGAAGCTGCGGCAGGGTTGATCCTGGCGCTCTGCGCCACTGCCGCTGGCGAGGGCTTGTCAGCTGTCTGCACTGTCCCCCAGAGGCTGGAGCCCAGCCTCGGCTGTGGGCCAGCTGCAGACTGGAGCTGTGGTCTGTAAGGAGAGGGGGAGGGGAGCCACCTTACAGGGCATGAAGGGTTACTTCAAATGTGTTTAGAGGGAGCATGGAACCCAACAGCTGCTGGCCTCTCAAAATACTGCATTTTAAAATAATTTCCTATAACATAGATTATTTGAACGTGTTCAGAGAGTGCTGATTCCCCCCCCCCCCCATCCCAGCCTGGTTATTGGGTGTCAACCATTTGGAGTATTTCTAAAGAAAAATAAAACCAAAGGTGTGAACAATGGTTTTCTCAGATATTACCAAACAACAATTCGGTTAGGGCCTGGTGTAAGCCAGGTTTTCTCAATTTGATTGAAGGAACAAAGAGAGATAGAACAAGGAGAAAGTAAAATTACAGATGGTAGCTGGTCACCCCCTTCTGCTACAAGTTAAGAGAAAAAAAAAATCACCATAGCACCAAATTTGTAAGAATCCTGTTATTGTCATTTGCCATGTTTTTGACTGAGTGCCCAGTCAGTGTGCCCACACCAAAGTCTTTTGGTAGATTTGGCTCCTCCCAGGTTCTTCCATTATATGGTAAGCACGTTGTATACTACTAGGAAGCCACGGCCCGGTGGCTAAGGGCAAACTACCCAGGCTGCTGCCTGGTGGAGGCGGGGATGTGCCCTTGGAGCCATCCGCTCAGGAAATGCCCTCGGAGCTCTGCAGAGGGGAACATCATCCCGGCCTGGCCCAGGGCTATCAGGAATTGGGGATTAGAGATTGGGAGGTTCTGGTGGACAGGGACGAGGGCATTTCAGGTTTGTTTCCATGGTTTCTACTGAACAGTGGAAGCTGCTGCTGTTGCCATGCTGCGGTTCTGTAGTTTTCACAGATGTATCCCGATACCAGGGCCATAGATTTCTCTAGAAAGAATGAAGGCAACTGCCTCTTGCTGCGCAGTGAAGTGCCCTGTCCTTTAATAAAAAGCATTAGGCTGTCTAAACTGAGTTTGTTCCTTCTGCCCCCTCCCCTGCGCTTGTGATTCAGGGAAAAAGAGATCTCATTGTGATGTTAACTGGATGTGCAGGAAGAGAGAAACTTGTTAGTGTTTCCCTGGTGGCAACAGGACAGCTCCTTTTTGTGTGGTGCAGTTTTAGGGAGTGGTGTTTACAGCTGTTTTCGAAATTAGTATTTGCTCACACTTTAGCAACCTAGAGAACTTGTAGTGTCATCCTGTGTGTTCTGTGAAGAATTACTGTGGGAATTTGGAAAGGGAGCCGACATGTTTTTCTTAGAGATCATCAGGGATCAATTGAACTTGAGCAGTTTGGTCTGGGAATGCTAAAGTGGAACCAACTGACTGAGACGCCATATTAGCCCAGAGGGTGTGCACTGTAGTCTGGGTGCCTTGTGTTATAGACCCATTAATGAGCAAGCACAGGGCTGGGCAGGTCTGATCTGCCAAGGGGCTTTTTTCTAATTGGACTGGGAGGGAGCTGGTTGCTGCTCTGCTGCGCTCCTGCAAGCGCTAACAAGATGTGCACATCCTGAGCTGTTGTTTTTTGGAGCTAGTCTCATTCTGATATTTCCAGACTCAAAATTACAACCGAAAGAACTGACTTGTTTTCTACATGTGTCACCTGACTTCTTAGGTAATGCCTACTGATAAGCTACCCCTGTGTTCTGGAGTTAGTTAATATGTTCTGATAAACATGTTTAGGTTTAAAAATAAACAGCTAAGATGTCAATTTAGAAAAACAGAGACCTCTTTATGTAACTTCTGATCTTGTTTGTAGCTGTGATGTGAAGTCCACGCCTTCAGAATGTTAGGGTTGTTGTGGCCTGCTTTTGCCATTTCCCCTGTGGCATATTGGTGCCTACTGGCATTAGGCACTCAGTGTTACCCGAGTATGTGTTCTCTGTGTAGTTTGACTTAGGGTCAGTATAAATTTAAGAATCCAGATCCAGTCTGGGAGACTTTGTGCTACTGTTTTCAGAGGAGAGAACCATGTTGTCTGTGTTTGAAATCCATCTGCATTAATTCAGCTATATCTAATCACTACCCGACCCACAAAGAAACAGAAACATTTTTATTAAAGAAAACCGCATTTACTGATCACTGATATCCTCTGAATCTATACTGGTTTGTCTTCTTTAAATGACTTTTAAAAAGCCATCTGTTCAATGCATCTCATTCTTCTTCCTCTTTTTTAATAACTTTGTTCCTTGTGGACACATCTCCGTGGATATTAATAAGATTAACAGTTTCTGTACCAATACTAAAGAGGATCAGGCCCCAAACCAAATATCTAGAGCCAAAACACACAGCAGAAGTAAACACCACTTTTGTCCCAAAGCCTCTGTGTTAGATGCTCTTCATGCCCAGCTGGTCTTTTTCACTTCGCTGTTATGCAAACATATTGCCTTGGGAGTGGGCAGATACAGGGTGGGCAAGTGGGGGCTTTTTTACTCAACATGACAAAATAGGCTATAAAAATAAAACAAAACAAAACAAACTGTTTTAGTCATCCACAGAACAGGCTCTTCTATTATATTTAGATGGGAGAGCTTTTACTTTGTGCAGCTGAGATTGTAACTGTAATGGAGAAGCTCATCACCGATGCCCAGTGTCTGCCCATGGTGGATCCCTGTGCCCAGTGTCTGCCCGTGGTGGATCCCTGGGCCCAGTGTCTGCCCATGGTGGATCCCTGGGCCCAGTGTCTGCCCGTGGTGGATCCCTGGGCCCAGTGTCTGCCCGTGGTGGATCCCTGTGCCCAGTGTCTGTCCGTGGTGGATCCCTGGGCCCAGTGTCTGCCCGTGGTGGATCCCTGGGCCCAGTGTCTGCCTGTGGTGGATCCCTGTGTCCAGTGTCTGCCTGTGGTGGATCTCTGTGTCCAGTGTTTGCCTGTGGTGGATCCCTGGGCCCAGTGTCTGTCCGTGGTGGATCCCTGGGCCCAGTGTCTGCCTGTGGTGGAACGCTCCCTTGTCTGTCCATCTTGAGTTCTGGTCCTTGTTCCTATTTCTGGTCTTTAAATGACTGTCCTTCTCATGGTCATATCACTTTCCCTAGGAATTGATGGTCACAATTATTGTCTTTCTTGGCGTTCTGAGATGCTATTTTGGGAAAGTTGAGGATTTATATGAAGTCAATTACTGGTGGGTCAGATAAGATGTTTGTTAGACATTGTGAATAGCTTATTCTCAAATGAAGCAGGAAAGCAAGCCAGAAGAATGTACTAGAACATTATATGAAATGACTTTTCTTGGTAAAAAGTTAGAAAGTCATTTGGTTCCCATATAAAATTACCTCCATTATCAGTTTTCCCATTAAAGTCGTAAGTTTGATGTGATACATTGGCACATTGTGTGAGACTAAGCAAAGATAAGTAAGATCTGGCCCCTAAGACCTTAGAAGCAAAACAAAAGTTAGATCCCAGAAAGGAGGCCATACTATGCCAGTTTTAGTTTTAGACTTTAGAGGCTGTCAGAAAAATGAAGTCCATCTGATGGCTCTGGGTTCTATGGAGAAACTTGACCATCCTCCTATGTTTAGTACTTTTATATTTTTCTGGGTTTTAACTTATGTGACCTTTGGTAGATTTGGCCTCTTACATTTCTTCAGGACATCAGCTAGGCAGAAATGATCATTTTACAGATACCATTTTATGGATAAGGAAGCTAAGCCATAAATAAATAAAGGGGCTTGTGCAAGGTTCTGTGGTCATTCAGCTCATCAAAGCAAAGATGAGTATGTAATAACCCCTGACCTCCAACTTTTGCTGACTCTTCCCGCCAGATATACTGATACTTCTCAACTTGCAATAGACTTGTGTCTCAATAAACCCATCACTGAGTTGAAATATTTTAAGATAAGAATGTCTGTAGTACTCCTAGGCTACCACATGGAGCCCAGCAAGAGAATACATGTGGAGTATGTGGCATTCACTCTCATGACCAGATGACTAACCAGGAGCTGTAGCTCACAGTTGCTGCGCAACATCAGGCAGACTATTGTAATAGTCTGTTAATAGTGTGGAGAAGATTAAAATTCCAAAGTCTAACTGTGGTTTCCACTGAGTGCGTATCCTTTCACGCCTCAGTAGAATCCACAAATTGAAAGTCAAACCATCATAAGTTGGTGACCATCTGTATTCTACCTTGTCTTGAGTCTATTCTATGAATAGGTACACATACTAGTTAGTAAATAATCGTTCATGCTGCTGTTCAAGGGATAGAATGATACTGTGTGTTGCATCCCTGGTTCAGATTCTTATCCTATAGACAGGTAACTATAGCACATGCATGAAGGTGTTAGTGGGTGGATGGAGAGATCATCCGGAGGGTAGGTAGAGAAGTCAGTGGATGGATGAAGGTTGGTGGGTAGAAGGGTCAGTAGATGGATGGAGAGGTGGGTATGGATGGGAGTGGAGGGAGGGGGGATAGACGGATGGTTTGGTGGATGAATAGAGGGATTGGTGGATGGGTTGGAGGGGGATGGATGAAAGGGTGGGTAGGTGATAGGTGAAGGGGTGGGTAGGTGAATGGAGGAAGGGAATGGTGGGTTGTGGGTGGTCAGAGGATGAGCGCATGATAGAATGTTGCTGTGCATTATAAGCAAGCGTGGGAATGGGGTATCAAGCATAAGAACTTTTCGAGAGATTTTAAATGTGGGAATTTCTTAGATGAGGAGTTATTAACATTTCATCCTTTTTCCTAAGACTTTTAATAATTTAAGGTAGAAATAAACACCAGATCTTTATTTCCTGTGATTACAATAATCTGAGTCCAGTTATGTTCAAACCATGCATGAATGTGAGAGGCGTGGCATGGTGTTAGGATGGGATGGGGAGCGTGACTCAGCATTCTCCTCCCCTTGCTCTTGTGTCGGTGGGCATGATAAGCACTCTGCACCTTAGCTTTCTTATCTGTGAAATGAGGATCACACTGCACTGTGCAACACTGCTACGAGAACTCAGTGCCTGGTCCCTGGTCCAGTGATGATACTCAAAACGGTGGCTTTATGATGGTGACTGTTTCGGCTTTCACAGAGGACAAACTACTAATTCCTGCTCACAGGGTAACACTAGAGTTTCTTGGCATTAATCTGCTAGCTCTTTAAAATTTTAACTTAAATGACTTGTGTATTTGAATTTACTGTATGTCAAGTATGACCCACAGTCTTTTGTTTCAACAGCTTTCTGGTTACTTCATTTATAAAATGTGAAAGATTTTTTTGTCCAAAGACCTTTAAGCTCATTATACTGTCTGTATTACTTTTGTGATTTGGGTAAATATCACCTTTAAGAGTAAAAGAGACATAAAAAGCTTAATTACTTATTCATGACGGTCGTCTAGTCAGTAAACCTCTAAGAAATTTTTCTTTCAGCGAAAGAGTTCATAAACTCCCTAGACCATCAGTTGGCCGTAAGCACTTCTGCCATTCTTGTCAGTGCGCTTGCCTCTTCTGTTTCTCTTTCTGCTCGCTAGTGAACCTGCCCTGGCTTGACTGGCTTGTTCTTATCTCCCATTCAACTCTTGGTGTGTTGCATGCAGCTTTGGGGCAGGTCATCCCCCTTCTGACCTGGCTCCCACCCTTCCCAACCTATGCACCTTGACCCCAGCTCTCACAGCATGCCATTGTGCCCCACACAGGCCCTAGCTTACCTCTTTGCTGTGTTTTCTTTCTCTTTTTTAAAAAAGCTTTTGTTTTTTGTTTTATTTATTGTGTGTGTGTGTGTGTGTGTGTGTGTGTGTGTGTGTGTGTATTGGATACCTATGTGGACATTCATAGAGGCCAGAGAAGGATGTTAGGTATCCCTACACTGCCCTTCTTCTCTTGTTCCTAAGATACAGGGTCTTCTGCTCAAGCCAGAGCTAAGCCGATGGCCATAAGTTCCATGATCTTCTTGTCTCTCCCTTCCACCCGCTTTTTGTTTTGTTTGTTTATTTTATTCTTCTCTCATACAATACATCCTGACCACAGTTTCTCTCTCTCTCTGCTCTTCTCAGCCCCCACCCCTCAATCCACTTCCTGGCTTTTTATGTAGGTACTAGGATCTGAACTCAGATCCTTATGACTGTGTAACAAGTGCTCTTACTCTGTGAGCCACTGTCTCCAGCTCTCTGATCTCTGCTTTCCGATGTCTCTGTGAATTCCAGCATATCTGCTTTTGTTCCTGTGGTTTTGTTTCCTAGCGGGCATGGCCCCATCTTTCTAGTTGCCTAGTTTCTGACCAGAGTCTTTTTAGCAAGTCATTCCTTATCTCTTGGCTCAGGTCAGGAAATAGCACTTCACCATCTGTGTCCTTGTTTGATACGTGTTACAACCTATGGTATGTGATTTAAAGTGTCTCTGATTTCCATTTCACAGATAAGGAGACTGAGGACCAGAATGATGAATGGACTTGTCTTTACCACTCTGTGGTGCTTTATTAATCATGGGCGTATTTAATAAGTAAATACAGGTTATGTGAGCGAGATGAGAGAGAGCCAGGGAGGATGTTAGTTTTTCTAGGGAAAGAAAACTTAATTCTGCCTTCTAGATCCAAACATCACTTCTTTTTTTCCTTCCTTCGTGTTCCTTTTTCTTATACTTCACTCTCTTTCTCGTTTTTCCCCTCATGTTAGATTCCATTGCATATATTTTTTAAAATCACTTTAACCATGCCTTTGGGGGAGGGGGCACATGTGTTCGGGTACCTCTGGAGGCCAGAGGAATGCATTGCATCCCCTAGAGCTGGAGCTACAGCAGTTGTGAGCTACTCAATGTGGGTGCTGGGAGCCAGACATGGGTCCTGTGCAAGAACAGTATGCAGTCTTAAGCACTTGCCGTCTGTCCAGCCCCATTCCATCTTTGTGTGGATTGAGGGGAGTGGCTGGGGCTCAGTGCTCCCCATAGAAACCCTTTCTTCTACATTTCCCAGCAATTTGTCCTGCCCTGGTCTCTGAAGACCCTTTGGTAGACACAATCACCTTTCCTGCCTTTGCTGGTGAGCTGTCCAAGGCAGGTCCCGTCATGCTGCATCTCAAGAGTTGAAGTTATGAGATAAGGGTAAAGACGCTGGAACGCAGCTTCCGCAGATGATCTGTTTAAAGCTTGGGGAATTACGACAATGCAGTAGACCCACGAACTAAGTTGTAAGTGAGTCAGTTCAGCTGCATTCACTGAGGCCCCCTGAAGGAGGAAGGGTGGTAATAAAACCCAAGTGCGATGAAAATATGCAGTGCTGAAGTGGCTGGTGAACTAAAGGGAGCCAAATTCTGAACAAGATGTCCTTAACGCTCATCACATGTGTCCATAGCCGTTGTTGATCTGCTTCAGGAGCTGACAGATATAGACACCCTCCATGAGAGCGAAGAAGGGGCAGAAGTTCTCATCGATGCTCTGGTAAGTGGCTCATGCCTCTGGGCTTTCATGGGATTGTGAAGGCCTTATCCTCACCACTGTGCACAAGTGGTACCCAGAGAATTCTGTGTTGAGGCTGGACGGAGCAAGTGAGAATAGAAATGCAGCTGGTGGGGTGCTTTCTTCTGTGGGACTGTGAGGAAAGAGGCTGGAGAAGCCCAGCTTTAACTCAGTGCTTTAGGGGGGCCTTCCTCATCCCCTTAGCCCTGCTCCTTTCTTACCACATCCTCTTGGAAGCTGGAGCCCAGGAGGAGGAACAGCATCTCTGTGGTCACAGAGCTGGAGTCTTAGCCTCCATCCCCTCTCTTTGATTCTGTTTCTTGCCCTCACTCACTGGGTTGCTACTAACCTATTGACAGATGTCACAGATGTTCGCTTTCTGTCTTGAGCTTTATGATTGCAGTCCAGCAAAGACAGATACTCTTATTTTCTGTAAGATGGGTCATCAAGAAGGCTGGGAGAATGTTTTTTAAAAAAAAAAAAACAAGAGCAAACCTGAAATCTCTTGTAGGAGAGAATTGCATCCTGGGCCCATGGCTGGTTTATTTGTTTGTGGTAGGGTCTCACTCTGTAGCCCTGGCTAGCCTGAAACTTGATGTGTAGGCTAGGCTGGTGTCAAACTTGCGGAGATCTGAACTCACAGATCTCTGCCTGCCTTTGCTTCCTCTGTGTTTGGATTGAAGACTTGCATCATCATATGTGTGAAGTCAAGGCAAAGCCCCAGACTCCACTCCCTTCCTCAGCCTTTATCCAGGCAGTGCCAAGGCAACCCTTGTCCATGGGTCCTAGCTTGACTTATGAGGAAGCCCAGAGACATATGGACTATTCCTTCTGGTCCCCTCAGCAAGGCTTGTGTCCACTGAAGCAAAAACCTGTATGCTCTGATCTCTACCCGTGATCAGGGAGGGCTCTGGGCTGAAAAGGCACCACCACTAGCCAGTGGTAGAAGTGGATCTGGTCTAGCCTCTTACCTTATTCTGATGGGAGCTTCCTTCACTACCTCCTCGGGACTCAGACCCTCCTTTTTCTTCTTTTAGCCTCTCCTGACTCTTCTCTCTGATGAGAATGGTGGCAATTGCTGCTTTTTTGTGCAATCTATAATTTCTTAGAAACCACTGCAGCCATTCGTGGTAGGCCCCTGTGGAGTCAGGGTAGCCGGTCTGGGAACCCCAGTGCCTAAGAGACCCCTCAGCACAGCCTGCACCTTCCCTTAAGGTTCTCAACACTAGGTCTTCAAGCTCACTGCTGATGTGCTAAAAGTGGAGGGGTTGTGAACCCATTGGAGATGAAGGACTGACTGCCTCAGAGCCAGGCTGGAGTCCAGCTGGGCCCCGTGCAACTAGCATGGAAATTTCTATGGCTGTTTTCCTTTCAAGCTCCTTCCTAGAGTGAGCTGCCACCTTCATGGGCTTTGGGACCTTGATTTTTCCTTGGAACCACTGTACAGAAAGGGAAGGGTTCTGCTGGGGTGGCCTTTTGTTTAGAGGAGCATCTGTAGGAAGGCTGTTTCACTCACTCCTGCAGTGTGTCCCCACAGTGTCATTTGTGCAGTCTTACCTTCCAAAGGTTAATTATGGTGGCCCTGTGTGTGCTCTCCTGCCTAGTCCCTGGGCTGGTTTTAATTACTGTCCTTTGCCTGTGTGAATGGAGAAGATGAGAGAGAAGCAGCTAGCCAGGCAGCTGCTGCGAACCTACACAGAAGCAGCAATTCACACAAAAGCCCCCTTTGTGTCTCCGTGTTGCCAAGCCCACCAACAAAGGCTGCGTCTCTCAGATTTTATTGTCTGTCTGGAAGGAAACAGTTCGTCCTCAGGCTTGGGAGCCATTAGGTAGCTGCTGTGCAGGATTTCCTGTTGGTTTAGGATTTTTTATGATTATATTATTTTAAGGTTTTGATTCTCACAGCTTTATCCTGGTGGGGCTTTTGTGAATCACAAGCGCTGAGCATTCTGGAGTCCAATATATTATTTGCTTGTCTGCTACGTCTCAGAAGCCACCAGTAAACATCAGTGAGCAGAACTGGCAAGTGGGCTTCCATTTATCTTGCCCTTGTGCCACATTGAGGAAGAAGTTTGATAAGTATTCTCATATTACAAGGGTTGGGTTGTCTTCATAGTTTTAATTTGGGGCCAATATTGGAAGACTGGAATTGCTGGAGCGAGGCTAGAGGGCACGTGGCGGGATTTATTGTGCTGTGCAGTTTGCAGTTATTGCCTTGGTCTTCTCCCCAGTGGAAGTCCCCAGCAATAGAGTAGCACATTTGTGAGCAAAGTGCTGTCCTGGCATTCTTGGGAACCTTTGGGTTTTAGATTTTGGATCACATTCATTACTGTCCTGTACACAAAGGGAATATTTGTGCTTTGGAACAAATCAATTTAGGAGCCTGGAAGATGGATTCTCTGGAGATCATAGATCTGAGGTTTATTGCATTGGCCAGAACTCCCTGGCTCACCCTCCACAGACATGTGCTTCCCGAGTGCAGTGACCAGAGAGCGGGTATCCTGTAGTGAGTGCCTCCTGGGCTTTCTGGGCCCTTCACGTCATCCATCAAGCCTCCTCCAGCCTCAGCTCCTCTCATAGGAGCTTTTCCATCTCATCTGCTCAGCAGAGTTTGTGTCCCTGGGAACTTGCCACATCGGATTATAGCTTCTGTGGACAAGTTTGTCTTTCCCGAGTTGTGATCCCATTGGGGGACTGATCAGGGCTACAGCTCTGCCGCTCACTGTGCGCCCTGGGAAAGTTGCCCAGCCTTCCACACCACATTCGTCTGCACAGTGGAGGTAGCAGTCTTGTCTGTCACACATTACAGACATGAGCTGTCGGTGAGGTATTTAGAGATCTTTAGAGCGTCCGATACTTGCTGGCCATTTTCCAGGGCTGCTGGAGGTCCAGCACTTTGTAAATGTCAGGTGACCGTGCTCAGCATCATCTGCCACACGGTGAAGTGCTTGTGGATGTTTGCGCTTAAACACTTTTCAGTTCAGAAATGTTTCAGAAAGCATTTGGAGTAAATTTTTTTTTTTTTTTAAGTATTGATGATGTGGTCTAAATAAGATATCCAAAGCTGGAGATTTCATTTAAGAGGAAAACAAGCCAGTAATGAGGATACAGGGCAGGTTATTGAAAGGGCAGGCTCTGTGGGGCGAAGAGGAGGACTGGTCAGATCTGGGGGCGAGTGTCACACAATCTCAGGTTGTGAAGAGAAGTCCTGTAGAGGAGGCTAAGGAGTGGCTGAGCTGTGAAGCTGCCCAGAGCCGAGTCTTTTGTATGGTTTCTCAAGTGTGACTGACGCAGAGAACGGAGGTGGGAGCTCCCTCCATACCCATCCTCGCCCTCAGTCAGCTCTCCTTAAGTGTTCAGTCCTGAGCCCGGCTTTGGTCTGCCTCAGACTGGCTTGCTGTTCTGTGCTGCTGGGGTGCAGCCAAGCTGAGGGTCTCCTGATGCTTACCAGGTAAACCTCTGCATCCTGTTCTCCTTGCTTCCATTCACGTTCTCTCCTTCCTTTCTGACCCCAAGCAAAACTCACCAGTTCTTCACTCAGGTGATGCTCACTGCATGCTGACTTGCTCTTTAACCTAGAGACTGGATAGTTGGAACTGAGTAAGACTGACAGGGTCTCTGCTTTCAGAGGGTGAGACAAGAACCAGGGAAACCACCCACAGTGCATCACAGTTGTGCTGGGAATTAAAATGGAATGGCATGATGTTGGGTGCCCAGAGGTCAGGTTAGATCTGGTTTTCCAGAAAGGCCTGAGTTCTGGGTACAAGAAGAAGCCAGACATTCAAAATGGCCAAGAGCAGGGTAGGACAGGCTAGAGACCGAGGTGAAAATGAGCTTTGCCCAAGGAGAGAATGAGAGGGACCACCTGGTTAGCTGCACCCAGGTGTGGGGAGCAGGTCTGGGTTGTGGGGCTCTGCGAGATTGCCTGCATGGACTGACTGTAGACAGGGGATTGGCATGTGTTTGTCTGGATGTTGGGACAACCACACAGGCAGCAGTGGGAGGAGAGTGAAAGGCAGGATCTCAGGAGGCGATAGCAGGCCTGCTTTTAGCATTATGGCATTCAAAACTTACGTGATCGAGATTCCACATGTTTGGGGGTTATTTTATTATTTTTTAAACATGACATTTCTGAAACTCATAGTGGGTAGAAGAACTCCAATCTTGCTCTTGAGTGTTGTAGAGTGTGTCAGGTAGAGAAGGAATCCTCTTCAGATGCTCTCATCTGTCTGGTTCCTTATTTCCTCCTCTTCTCTTATATCCTTCCTCTTTGGTCAAGTGGAAGAAGATGTCTGATCATGCCCTTGAACTTTGTCTGAGTGAGACCTGCTGTTGGGGACCTGCTAACAACAGAAATAACCAGAGACTTATCAGAAAATGCCAGGCCCCAGACAGTTCTCATTTCTAAGGCCAGGCAGCTCTGGTGCTTTAATCCCCGAGCAGGATTTGTTTTTAGTTTCAGACTTGGTCACAGGTCCAGAAAATTGAAGGTAGGCCTGAGGGCTGGAGGAAGTAGGCAGAATGCTAATTTGCACTCCTTACCAGACTCCAGAGCCATGCATAATACAAATACTTTTCTAAGGGTTTTCTGAGCTAAATGTATTTTGACTGCTTTCGGCCCTCCTGCAATCAGATAAAATTGCATCTAACCCGGCTAAACATCGTGTTTCACACTTTGCAAGCTTAAAAAGTCTGCCTGTTAGAAGTTAGATTTCCGTAACAAGAGAAAAAGACTTTCCTCAGCCAGACACCCATCATCCTTATCCACTCAGCTCTAGGATCTAACCGTGTTGCTCACCGCCACCATCCCCACCACCATCCCCACCAGTTTCCAGACAGCAGAGATGGACGCATAACCAAAAGGATCAGGGAAAGAGACAAGTAATGCAGATAAGGCAGCAGTCAGCAGCAGAAGCCGGGGATACAGTCTGTAGGGGCAACAAGCTGCGTGCTGTCCAGTGGAGCCGCGGTGTTCACCCCTTCAGGATTGGGGGAGATTATGCCAGTCAGGGTGGTTAGGGAAAAAAAGCTGTGATATGGTCTGTACTTCCCCAGATGTTTCCGGTCTTCTTTCCCATGCATAAATTTTTCAGTTTATTAAGGGAAACACTTTAATGTTCTTGTTGGCTGTGAGACTGGAGAGCAAAAAATTGTGTGTCTCCTGGCAGAAGGGGGAAGGCAGCTCTTTTTGTGCTTGAGGCTCTCAGTTCTGGCTCAGCTCCCCTCCCGTGTGCTCCTCCCTGTCCAGCATGCTCCCTGCCTGTTCTCCTCCAGTATGCTCCTCCCTGTCCAGTGTGTTCCTCCCTGTTCCTCTCAGTGTGCTCCTCCCTGTTCTCCAGTGTGCTCCTCCCTGTTTTCCTCCAGTGTGCTCCTCCCTGTTTTCCTCCAGTGTGCTCTTCCCTGTCCAGTGTGCTCCTCCCTGTTCCCCTCCAGTGTGCTCCTCCCTGTTCCCCTCCAGTGTGCTTCTCCAAAGCACAGGGGAGAGCTTGGAAAGCACCATTCACTTGTGATCAAGTGTGCAGACAGGGCAATAACTTCAGATTTTATCCATGTCCAGATGTTGCCCAAGTCTCACCCTGAGGGAACAAAGAGGCCTTATTTGACATCTGTCCCTCTTGTCAGTGCTGCCATCCCTAGGCTCTGTTGAACTAGGTCTGTGCAGTGCCAGCTTTCTACACAAAGGCTCAGGAAGTGTTGGTGACAGGTGCTCACTGTCTTCTCTATCCTTCTGTCTGCCTTTCTGTTCTCACCAAAGTTATAGAGTTGGTCAGTTCTGCCACCATCTTTTGACAATGGCCAGGCTGCTTAACCTCTCTGAGCCTTTGTTGTGTGCATTGTATGTACACATGTATGTATGTATGTATATCTGTGAGAGTTGTGAGCCCTGTGCCAGGGTAGATAGAATACTGTCTGTAAGCCTGTCATGTGCACACAGTGAGTGAGCTTCAGTTTACTTTGATGAGATAAAGTTTCTAAGGCATCTGCTACATGCAGAGTTGTTCAAGACTTTGAAGTGTGGCAGGGTGCATGAGGTAAGGGGCTTGCTGTCAAGGAACTTGGCTTTTCCTCAACAGGGGCAAGTGATGGAGACATGGAGTGGGTATAGAGCTAGATGCAGACTTGCTCCTGGACATGTTGAGTCGTTCTTTCAACCAAAAGTGGTTCCCTACATTTTTCTTCAGTTGCTACAGAATTTCCATTTATCCTCATTTCCTATATAGGGCAAGCAAGGCACTGGGAAGGGGGATACTGTATACAATAGGCAAGTCTTCCTGAGTGCCTGCTTACAACTGTCTTAGCTGAACAGTCACTTTTCTGGGAAGAAAACTAGGATCTTCCTTTCCTGCATGCCCTGGGTTACCCACAGGCAGTCCCCCAGCCTATGTTGTACAGAGGGAAGTATAAGGTAGGAAAGGCTTTCTTCAGGATTCTAGGAAGCCTGGCTTTGGCTGTCACTCCTTGGCAACTGTGTGCTGTTGGCTATATGCTGTAGCTACTGTGGGTTTCCTACCTGCTTCAAAAAGTGTGACTCAGGCAAGAGACACAATATATACACAGTGTATAGTTAATATATTACCTGTAGTCCAGACATAAGGCATTTGGTCATGTTACTGTTAATTCTTTTTAGGAGGAAACTAGAAATTCTTCAGGGTTAATAGTTTTGTAAAACCTTAGCATGTAAAGTTAGCATGTTTAGAGTTTATCACAGAAGTTTGAGGTCAGCAGAAAATATTACCAGCACACCCTCCCACCTCACAGCTCTAGTGGTCTGAAAGCATGTTTTGCCCAAATGCCTCATGCACTGTTTACAGCATGTGTAGGAACCACTGAGGTAGAGGTTGGAGGAGGGGGTGGGGTGATCATGAGAATGTTACTTCACCAACTTGGTTGCCTTGAGTTTTCCTTTGTTCCTTCAACTCTGGTTTGCCCGCCCTGCTAGGAATAAGTGTTGCCCCTTCCTTGCCTCAAAGAGGTGATGGGTTGAGAGAGTACTGAAGTCTGCCAGTTCTGTGCTTAGTTTGTCAGTCATGTTGGAATCTGTGACGTAGGAATGGGAACATCTGGGGACTGATTGTCGCATATTCTCTGGCTTTGCTTCCCTGTTTCTGCAGGTGGACGGGCAGGTGGTAGCACTGTTGGTGCAGAATCTGGAGCGCCTGGATGAGTCTGTGAGGGAGGAGGCTGACGGCGTCCACAACACCCTAGGTGAGGGGCAGGAGCCTAAGCTGGGCAGGCTGTTTGCTTCCCTTCCCTATAAGCCAGTCAACAACCAAGTGGTTTTGGTTTTCCCCAGTATGCAGCAATACGCCTTTTCAGAAATGAAGACCCATGTGTACATTTCATATAACCACAGCTCTGGTTTGGCATATAGACAATAGGAACAAAATGCTCCAATTAGTAACCTTCCCAGAAAAACCATGCTGACTCCTACATTTTATTTGATGATTTTACTGTTTTTGAATATGTGTATGTATGTTGGGGAGTATTTGTGCATGCTTGGATTCCCTGTGCTGGAGTTAGAGATGGTTGTGAGCCACCATGTGGGTGCTGGGAACCAAACCCAGGTCCTCTGCAAGAGCAGTAAGAGCTCTAACCACTGAGTGGAAGCAGGAATTTCGATGAGATTAGTTTCCCTCCTGGTTCCTTTGTGTTTACTGCAGATCGCTCTTGTAGTTCTAGACTCTTCAGAGTGGATTATCGTAAAGAAGAGGGAAGATGGGCACCCAGGGAGTCAGAGAGAAGAGCTCAGTGGCCTGTGGTTGGGGGCTGGCTCTAGTGTAGAGTCAATTTGGCATTGCCATCTGTTAGCCTAATGCTGGGTTTTGCAGCATTGAAAGCTTATCAAAAGTTGTAGCTGGCTATTCATAAAAAGACCCTGGGGTGATGGGGAAAGCACGGGTCTGGTAGACCTGTCTAGTTTCCACTTAGGCCGTCAGATTCATCCTATCCCCCTCTTTGGGTGCTCCCTGTGTTTGTCAGGCACAGTGCTGGGGAGCAAGGGCGATCTGATGGGAAGCCCAGAACAGAAAGGAAAGAACGCTGATGACAAAAGCTATAATGAGAGTCAGTGAAGGATCATGGGAGCTGGGAGGAAGGGCCTCGGGTTGTTGCAAGGGGCTAACTGTGGCTCAATAAGAAGTTAGGTGCCCTCTGCCAGTGGAGGAGTGAGTGGAGCGGTCTCGGGCCAAGGTTATCTTTTGCTAAGTTGAGACTGCTTCTGGAAAATGAGCAGGAGGTGGGTTGAGGCAGTGGGGGTGGAGGAGTAAGTCTGTCCAGAGTCTGAAAGACCCTGGGAATCATAGCAGGAAGTGGCTTTGTTTCCCGTGGGCAGCAGGAGGCCATGTAAAGTATAAGCAGAACAAGATAAAATGAGTGACTTGGCTGGGACCCTCTGCTACTCACTCTGTAGCATTGTGCCCCCTTCCCGGGGAGCCCCCACCCCGCGCTGTTCTTTCACTGGCCCTGATAAGCCTGACTTAGGTGGATGAGCAAGGGGTGTGAGTGATTTCTTTAACCCTTGTCTCCTTCAGAACTCAGGCCCAGTGTGCTCTGGACAGTCTGCCTTGTGAGAGTGACCTGTTCTAAGACAGGAAGCAAGGGGGCCTGGAGGGAAGGGAGAGCCTCAATGTATAAAGACAGAGGTGATTTCTTAATGCCCTTCTAGGTATCGTATCATGTCATAGCGTTTTTCCCTTTGCCTCCTAATTTTTAATTTTCCTATTAAGTCACACTTTGACTGTTGTAAGAGATAGCAGGACCAATTATTTGCTTCCTGGTATCTGGCAGCTACCTCTGCCAGCTTGGCCTTTCCCCTCTGCACACATTATTTTGTTCAATTAAGATCACACTCGCCTCCCTGGCAGCATCCTGGTTTCTACATCACACACACACACACACACACACACACACACACGGGGGGGGGGGGGGGGGTGGGCGAGGAGAATGAAAGAGAGAGAGAGAGAGAAGGGGGAAGGGGGTGATAGAAAAAAACTAGAATGGATAAGTTGAAAGAGGTAGATACTGCCTTGGCCCAGGGGGTTCTGTCCTGCCCCTGACTAGCTGCAGACCCTTGGGACCAAGTGGGCCTGGCTAGGCAGCTCTCTACTCATCTTCATGCTCTGCTCTGGAGTGGCCTCTATTAGCATAAAAACCCACCCCACCCCCCGTCCCTTCTGTGAATTCCATCATTTTCAGTTATGACTTTTACTTGTAACATACTTAAAGAAAAAAAAAAACATAGCAACTCTCTGGTTAATCTAAAAGTAACAACAGCATCTGGTTGGGAGAAATTTAGAGAAGTGGGAAGAAGAAAATGCCTGTCGTGGGAAGCAAGCTTGCTGCGGGTGGAAGCAGGGAGTCCTCCCCAGTGACTGATGTCTGTCTCTTTCAGCTATTGTAGAAAACATGGCTGAGTTCCGTCCAGAGATGTGCACAGAGGCTGCCCAGCAGGGGCTCCTGCAGTGGCTGTTGAAGAGGCTGAAGGTAAGGGGCCAGTGACACTGCCACTTGCAAGCCTCCACTCTGAGTGTGGCCGGGGCCAGGATGCTGATGGAGATTGTCAGCCCCTGGCCATATGGTCTAGTTTGGGAAGCTTCTGATACCTCTTGCCCTTCTTTTGCTTATCTCAAACACCACCACCCCCACCCCCCGTTTAAGGGATCCTTTTGAGTTTTACTTCTTAAAAGTATCTATTGTTAACAATACTGTGTATATTTTTTCAGAATTTTTCTGTTCATATATAGAAGACAGTATTGTGTGTGTGACATAAAAAAGAGTTATATAATGTTTGCTTATTCACATTATTTTTTCACTGAAGCAATTGCCTAGTGTTGGACAGATGTACCAGAATTATTATTTTTTTGAGATAGGGATTCCCCAGACTGGGCTGTAGTCTAGGATGGCCTTGAACTTCTGATCTTCTTGCTTCTCCTTTCCAAGTGCTGGGATTATAGGTATGTGCCACCCTGCCCAACGTATGCATTGGTGGAGATCAAACCCAGGGCATTGTGCATGCTCAGCAGGCATCCTAGCAACTGAGCTGCATCCCTTCCCTAGCGCGCAGATTTAATTTAAATGCTTCCAGGTTTTGCCTGTTATGAGCAGTTTACAGTGAGTATCGCATCCCAACACTATTCTGATGCACTTAGCTTATCTGTGTGATAAACCCTAGGAGTGAAATGATCAGGCCAAAGGGTATTTGCATTATCATTTGAGTAGGTGTTGCAAAATTGTCACCTGGCAAGCTTGCCCCACTAATTAGAGAAGGTTTTTTGTCGCTCTTACAACACTAGGCGTTATCAAACTTAAGGCTTTTTATACTTATAAGTGAAAACTGATGCTATGGTATTTTATTTAGATTTTAAAATCAAAGAACATGTATTGACTTCTGGTTGTTTAATAGCCATTTATGGGCTTGGGGAAGTAGTTCAGTGGGTAGGATGCCCACACACATCTGTAATCCCAGCATGTGGGAGGTGGATGCAGAAGGATCAGAAGTTCAAAGTCATCCTCTACTACATAGCAAGTTGTAAGTCAGCCTGGGCTATATAAGTTTATCTCAAAACAATAATAATGATAGCTATTCATATTAATTTCTTTTCACTTCATATTTGTATCCTTTGCCCTTATTTCTATTGGGTTCATTCTCTTTCTTAGCACGGTGTCACCATCTTTTTAAGAATAAGTGCTATCCTATAAAGTAAATGAGAGATGGAGGGCAAAGTTTTTAGCTTGACCAACTATATAATAAGAGGCAGTAGCTTTTGTGTTACTGTGGTGGACCTGAGCTGGCATGGTAAGAAGGAACACTGTTTCTTTAAGGAGGAGTGGTTCTTGAAGTAGTCGTGGGTTATCCAGAAAGTCTGGGGTGTGTCAGGTCAGGTCCTTCCTCCCTGTCTTGGCAGGGCTGGGGGAAAGGTCTGCCCTGACAGTCTATGCTTTCTCCAGCCCTGTTCACCGAATGTAACCATTAGCTTCCATCAACCCTATATTATAGACTCATACATACTCATCAGAGGATACTAAGCTGAGCTGGGACTGTCAGTGGAGAGAGGCACATTTGCCAGGCAGAACCCTATGCAATGAGTCCCCTTCAAGCCCTTTCCTCTTCCACTCAGGCCTGTATTCAGCAGGCAGCTAATTCATATGCATCTTTGCATCTTCTTTTGGACTTCTGAGTAGGTGTTCTCTGGCTTTAAACTTCACTTGTTCTGCCAACAGTTCTTTTTCCACCTACTTCCTCAGTACTTAGTGTGTGTTTCCATCTTCTACACCTTCATCAAAACCAATAGGATTAGATGGATTGCAGGACCTGGGTTGCTGGTGGAATTTGTGGTCCCAACCTTAAAATACACAAAATAATCTGATAGCTTTTGTCTCTGTGAAGTCAGGAAAAGTTTTTTCAGTTCCTTAGGACTTAATACTGAATTTGAGGATCATTTTTTAAAACTCCTTTGTCTTTTTTAAAGGATGTTCAGACTTGTCATAACATTCTCTCTCTCTCGCTCTCTCGCTCTCGCTCATTCTTTCTTCTTTTGAGGGGGTGGCAATATAGAAAGAAAAATTGAGACCTTTGGGTGTTTAGTCTGGAATCCATTTGCCATTTTAGCAAGCTATTATTGAGTTTTGCCTTAGGGCACAGAAATTTGTATAATCCCCAGGACAGGAATAGCCTTGTTGCTATCTAAAACCGTTTTCAAGGCTTCCGGTATTTAAACATTAAATTGCTATTTGGTTATTTTACTGGGAAGCAAGTTTCCTTAGAAAAGTCCTGTGCTGCAGGGAGCATTTGGAATGTTCACAAAAGCAGGCCAAGCTAAACGGTAAGGCCAGCAAGAAGTCATGACTTCTGAAGATGCCCCGTCCTGGTTCCCTAGCCCAGGAAAGTGCATGTAGTGTTCTTCACCAGCATCAGCCTTGGAAGCAGTCCTCAGTGCAGCAGACCCAGAGCCTGCCCTCCCTTGGGAACTGCGTGACTGCAGCCAGTGGTCCTTCATTTGTCTGGGCTGTTTTCTCCGGAAAATGTAGATTGTCTTTCCCACCACTCAGGTCCTACCAGGTGACTGTGAAGACCCATGTGAGAGCTGTGACCATCTAGGCAGCCAGGGCCTTCAGCAGGGGTGGTGTTGAGATCCCTATGCCACTTAACCAAATTCCCAGCTCGGGGTGGTGGGGTGGGTGATGGTGGTGCACACCTTTAATCCCAGTACTCAGGAGGCAGAGGTAGGAGGATATCTGATCTACAGAGGGAGTTCCAGGACAGCCAGGGCTACACAGAAAAACCCTGTCTCTAAAGAAAACAAAACAAAAACAAACAAAAAGACAGGTTTCCTGGACACAGGCAAAACTTACTGTTCTAGTTAGGGTTACTATTGCTGTGATGAAACGCCATGACCAAAAGTAAGCTGGGGAGGAAAGGGTTTATTTGGATTACATTTCCACATTGTAGTCTATCATTGAAGGAAGACAGGATAGGAACTCAGACTGAGCTGGAACCTGGAGGCAGGAGCTGATGCAGAGGCCATGGAGAGGTGCTGCGTACTGACTTGCTCAGTTTGCTTTCTTATAGAACCCAGGACCAGGTGTTCAGGGGTGGCGCCACTCACAGTGGACTGGCCCTCCCACATCAATCACTAATTAAGAAAATGCCCACAGGCTTGCCTATAGCCTGATCTTATGGAGACATTTCCTCAACTGAAGCTCCCCATTGACTTACCTTGTGTCAGTTTGACACAAAACCAGCCAACACATTTACCATCTCAGGTTCCACTGTTAGTATAATCTAGAAACTACCGGAGACCAGCTCCAGCAAGGAGGCCAGGGGTGTGAAGGAGGCGTGAAGTCGGCGAAGAAAACAGGCACGAGTCTCTTCTTCAGGTCAGAGCAAGCTCTCTCTCTTTATTCCTTTTGTTCTTTCTTTCTTCTCTATTCTCCTTCTTTCCTCTTTTCTCTCTCCTGCCTTTTCTCTCTCCTCTTTTCTCTCCCCATACACCTATTTACATTTTAAAACAACACCCTTTACATAAGAAGAAATCATAATCACGAGTCCTATTTTTCCCAGTGAATGATTACAAGTTACATATTTAAAAAACAGGTTATTTTAAATTCCCACACCTGATTACACATGAACACCCAGTTTTATATGTATTTTCCCCCCTGAATAAATCTATATTCCAGAAACAATAATTTTGTTATTATAGATTAACAGAGTTTAAACAAGCCAAATATTCTCACAGCCAGCTTCTATTGCAGTTACTAGGAAACGAGTGCACATCACAGTATCCTAACTTATGAGTGAGTATTTAGTTAGCACAATGAAACAAGTTTGTTATTAACTAGAAAACTTTAAGTCATGGGTCTTATTGTTTTTCTTGGATAAAAGAAGAATTTGCTACACAGCTTTATATCCCTAAGGTGTACCCCAAACTCATCAGTAAACTTTTGATTATAGAGACCAGGAAAGAGTTGATTTTATTTGAGGTCGAGGAAGTTCAAGCCCAACAATGGGCACTGAAACCCATTTGTTATTACTTGATCATGAATCTGTTTTTCATAGGTGAAACTCGTGGGCCTTAGCAGTTAAGCTTTCTTTGTTCTAGCTTTCCTAACCCTGGCCAAACAAGTCCCTAGCACAAATATGCTTTCTTCTTAAGTTACTGAATTCTAAGGCAGCTGGCAAAACATCCCAATTTAACCCTGTAACTATATGTGAAAAGCACTACTGTTTTTAACTATGCATGTTTTTAGTTATTCTTTCTGGAGTTTCCATAGAGTCTCCAATTCAACCGAGTGGCACTGCCTTGCCCAGGTCACATTGCTTGAGGGAAAACCATCACCATTGCTCTGTGTGCCACCAACACTGCCCAGTGAGGGGTTAGAGACCCCCATAGAACTTTCATGCCCAAACGAGACAAGGAGACCATGGTAGCAACAAGCGTGATGAGGCCCAGCAGTAGCAAAGGGCATTCCGGATACATTCCCGGGGAGGCCAAGGTAAAAACCTACTGTCGCCCTGCTGAACAGCAGGCTGACTCCTGAGGCTCCAATGCTGGCTGCTGTTTCCCTGCACACTCCAAGCAAGAAACATTCTTCATGTGATTTTAGTGGATGCTCCTCACTAAGATCCACTGGGCTCTGGAAAGTGAACCGTCTTTTTCCATCCTTATCCTGCAGACTGATACAGTTGGATAGGCACTTCCTTTCAGTGGCTGTCCCATCAACCTGCTGTGGTGCACACACCTGCCTCAGAGCCCACCTTCCCGCCTGCTGTAGGCCCCTGCCCTGGCTCGGTCTGGCCTTGCATTTCTCAGTTCTGAAATGCTGTCCTTGTTATACCTGTTGCATAGCTCCTTTGCTTGTCCTCTGCACTACGAAGATCAGAATGTCAGGCCTCTGTTTTGCTTATGTCCCTGTCTACCAGGCACAATGCCTTTTTTTTTCCTTCTGTATTTTAAATTATATACAACCACTGCGAGACAGCTTGAGTCCTTACTCTTTCATATGGTCTGCATCATTCTTAGAATTGAAAGGAAGTGTGTAAGTTCTGTTGAGGACAAATAACTAAAAGTCACCTGCCTTGCCCAAACCTATATGGGTGGAGCTGGGATCTCACCACATCCTCCAGATCATTCCCGTGGACCATCCCATGGCGCTCCTCTGCCTCCCGCCCACTCAGCATTGTGGTTTCTGAAATCAGCCGCTTTGGGTTTTTTCCTAATGGATTTCTCCTAGGAGTTAGCAGGTCTGGATTCCAGCATTCACCCACAATGGTACTGTACACTGGAGGGACACCTTTTCTTCATCTGGAAAGTAGGGGTGATCTCATCTCCCAGCTGACTTCCTATGCAGGCTCTTTCTTACCCCATATATGCTGAATGGAAGACACAGGCCTGGCTCCATCTCTGGCATCTCCCCTAATCTTTCTTTTGAGGTTCCTTGCAGAGTCTTAGATTCCCCCAGGTGTACTTAATCTTCAGAGCTAGGACTGAGCCTCATGATTTAGCAAGACCTCATGGTGAGAGATGGGAGGGAAAGCCTCAGAGCTGAAATTCTAGAATCCTTATGTGTCTAGGTTGCTGGATTAAATCCTCCATTTTGACTGATGATCCATACTTATTTAGGGATCCTTCAGTAATTCTCAATGAGGAGCCCATGGGTGGCAGGAATGTTAGACACAGATTCACTACTTCATGCTGGTAGCCTAGCAGCATGTAGTGATAGTTGTAGGGCTTTTTTTTTCATCCACCAAATGAAACCTCACTAATTTGTCTTAAGGAGGATAAGACCCATTGCAGAGAATGGTATTAGACAAATTAGCAAGTGTCTCTGTGGAGGGAGAAACACTGCATCATGCCTCAGTTCTTTGCACAGGGGCTCCGAATGTTAGGATGACGTGTACTATTGAAAATAACACCAAAACCAGAAGTTTTTTAAAGAAATGAAAGTAGGATCCCCATTGAGTTTCCAGTTAAATCAACATTCCAGGAACCATTGCCACATTCAGCATGAGCTAATCAATTCACAACTGGTCAAGTTAAGCCCCCAGTATGTGGTTGACACAAGATCCTTGGCCCTAGTGAGTGGAGGTTGCTTTGACAGTTGTAAGAGGCTGGTGATGTGTCTGAACCCCACCCCCAGCAGTGTTCAGGTGAGCTGCAGTTACAACCTCCAGTCTCTGGCCGTGGGTGGTAGCATAATTGTTTCCTGCTTTCCCAAAGAGTAGCAGCTCTCAGAAAGGTGAAGTTTAATTTTATTCAAGGCTAGTCCATGCTGAGTACAAACCTGTGCTTGATTCTGCAATTACTCCAACAGCTGAAAGATTTAAGATCACCAGGCTCCTGGATGGAAGAGCCCTGCAAGCTCCAAGTCCCCCGGTTCACATTGTAATATCCAAGAGACAGTACCTGTCCAGTAAATCCTCCTTCTTCCTCATTCTGATTAAATGTCTTTGTTGTTTGTGTTGTGGAATCTCTGGCTGAGATTCAAACAAGTCAAGTTTCCCTGGTATGTTTGATCTTTGGCTAGACACGAAGGGTTAGTCCCCTTCCTTCTGCCCGCCCAGCTTCAAGTGTCGCTGCTGCCATCACCTCCGTGTTCCCAGCTGACGCTGACTTTCATGTATTAACTGCCTACCACATGTGAAGTGTCTTCTAGATCCTCGCATGTGTGTTTCTGATCCTCATGAACAGCTCTGCCGAAAGCGCGCAGCTGTCCCCAGGGTTCAGACGGAGAGAGAGCCCCATGGAACTGGGCGGGAGGGAGGGCTGGTAAGCTGGCCTGGTTCTCTCCAAAACAGCTTCCTTTGGCAAGCTGCCTCAGACTGGCCCCACATCACACAGCTCAGGGCTGGGAGTTGTCACGTCTAAATATTTTGGTTTCCTGATGAGATCTTTTCTTTGTGCCAGTTTTTCAATAAGAGAGCTCCTGTTTTAAGAAAAAGTTGATATAATTCTGATTTGGGAGATTTTAATTTTCACTTTGGGTAAACTGGAGATTTTCTGAGCCACCAGGAGTCCGGGTGTTGGAAGCCTGTAAAGAATGCTCATTCAGCTCTGTTCATATAATGCAGCCACCTCAGAAGGAAGCCGTGGCCACATAGGAGACCTTGGGAGAGAACAGTCATTTGACCAAGAGCTTGTCACTCACACATTCACGTCCCAATGCAGAAGCCTCGGTCTATTCTGTGCTTCGCATGCTTTCATGTTGTCCTGTGTGCTTCTCACAGTAACTCCCCAGAGGGTTTGTTTTTTTTTAAAAAAAGAATGTATTACATGCATTTCTTTATTTAGTATGTGCATGCACACACCACAGTCTGCATGCAGAGGTCAGAGGACAACTTACTGGAGTCATTTCTCTCCCTCCACCAATGGGTCCCAGGGATCAAACTCAGGTTGTCAGACTTCGTGGCAAGTGCCTGTAACTGCAGTCCCGGTAGTACTACTTTTTAAATTTCCACTTTATTGATGGAGAAACAGATGAAGAATTTTATTTGGGTCATAGATCCTGTTACTGGCTCTTGGTGTTCTTGTTGTCACAGTAATTTTGTTTTTACCATGATGATTTATTAGGTAGGCTTATTGTGTGTGCTTGTGTATGTATGTATATATGTATATGATGTGTGTGTGTGTATCCTAGGTATTCAGTAACTATTTGAAGGAAAAACACATACATTAGAAGAAAGCATCATTGATCTCATTTCATCTTAAATGCTCTATTCACTACTCCTGGAGTGTCCTTGATCCTCACTGATTTTCACATAGCAAGCTACCAAACCTAGCTCCACAAAAGTATGATATCATTAGAAGAAAGGGACCCAGAACCGGAGTGTGCAGTGCTCCACAGCTGTCAAGTGTCACCTGATTTTCCCTGAAAATCTCCACACAGCCTGTGGTGGATTCACTGCCACCTCAGTTACCTCAGCTCAGTTTGGGAACACCAGACTTTGTGGCACATAAGTATTGGCAAGTTCCATAATGGGGGACAGGTTCAGCTTTAATTCACCTCTATTTGCTGTGGTGCTTAATTCCATATCTTACATATAGCAAGTGCTTCATAGTTATTGAAAGGAAGAGAAAGGACCCTTTTAACTTGGAGGCAGAAGTTTATAAAGTCCATTATAGGACAAGAGGCAGGGAAGCTTAGACCATTGTCATGGTGGCCAGTGTCACTGGGCTCCTTTCAGTTCAGAAAGACCATTGCTGTGGTGGTCAGTGTCATTGGCCTTCCTTCATTGAAGGGTACCCTGTTGTAAAACACCTTAGCTTTTAAAAAGCTGCATGTAAGTTGATGTGGCTACAATCATTTAAAATCTAATTGCAACGCCTAAGAAATTTGAGTAGGTATTTTATTTTTTTAAAAAGCTCTGATTCTGACAGAGATGCCCACTGCTTGGCTTTCCACTCCTGTGTTTTGAGTTTATAAAATCATCTTTCTTCGGGTGAAATATGCCATGGACTGTATTTAAGCTTTGGTTGCTACACAGATTTCTTGAAATATGGCCTCCAGCTTGCCCAGGGAGCAAACGGTGCAACCAGCATGTGTACGACCTTGCACTTATGGATCTTTTAACCCGAGATGGGTCAGATGCGGCCGCCCTTCTGAAACCCTGTGGGGTGCTCTTTGGCTTGATGAGGAAGACGTGCACAGAAAACTGAAATGGCACTGGCTGTTGCTTGATTAGACACCGCCGCTCTTCCTCCTTAAGTACAAAATCAATGTCCAAACAGATCTGTGAATGGCATGAGGTGATGGAGGTGCGAGCTTCAGGATGAACACTTGCTCTGTCCTCTGCAGCTACAGAAATTATTTGTCATTTCAAAAACCTGGATACAAAGCAGGGACTGTGCTGGTTAAAGTTGTTGTCTGTGTGCCTGCATTTCAAGGAACTGACTCCTATAAGTAAAACCATCAGTGAGGTTTGCACCATTATCCAAGGTGCCATTGATGGGGCCATTTTGAAGTCTCGCTTCTGAAGTAACTCGACAGCCGTGAATGATGGTCTCTGCAGTGGACGTGTCCCCTCAGAGTCTACAGACTGCAGAACACACAGCAGGGGAAGAATTGTGGGTAGTAATTTAGGTATTAAAATATTAACACGTTTTTGCATATTTAATGTGGTTTCCTTTTTAAATAGTAGGCAGATTATGGCCTACAAGCAGATAGGTTTATGGTTTCAAATTAAATTTTAAACATTAAAAAAATTCCAAAAGAAGCTACTCTGTTATAAATATTTTTAGCTAATCTGAACAAGAACTTGCTTGCTTTTCAACTTCTCTGATCATGTATCAGCTAATTTACAGCTTCATTTCGTGGTTGTAACTTGTAAATTGGAGTTTCATGTGTTTTAATCTTTTAAGTTCAAACTTTCTCCTATTTGCCTCGGGTACACAGTCTCTGACTTAAAGGCACAAGGTCGGCTCCTTGGAGAAGGATACATTCGTACACCAGTTAGGCCACCGTGTCCACCTGCCATTTACTGTGGAATACGTGCGACTGGTCTCTGGATGCAGCAGACTGGTGTTCTCACCCTTAGCCTGCCTTTCCTTTACCTTCCTCATCTCTAATGGGTGAACAGTTGGCCCTGGAAAGGGAGCAAGATGCCTTAATGGCGTTCTCATTTGTGTTTCCCATAGGCCAAGATGCCCTTTGATGCCAACAAGCTGTACTGCAGCGAAGTGCTGGCCATCCTGCTGCAGGACAATGACGGTAAGCCTTCTTTACCAACGGGGCCAGGCTGGGAGCCACACTCAGATCCTCATGGCGATGAGCTTGCCTGTGGCATCGCCTGGCTTCCGCGCTCGCTCTCTGTGCAGCTTTTGTACTCTGTCAAGCTGTATTGATTTTGTTTGCTGATGGATCAGTGGTAGACGACTGTAAAATCTGACAGTTGGCTCCATTTTTTTTTCCCCTCTATTTTCCTTCTTTTAGAAAACAGAGAATTGCTGGGGGAGCTGGATGGAATCGATGTACTTCTTCAGCAGTTATCCGTGAGTAATCCTTCCGCTTCCTATGTGCCATGAAGGTTCATGGCCTGCTTTAAGTGGGAAGTGGAGCTGGAAAACAGGGGAAAGAACAGCCACATGGCTCACCAAGGCCATGTGGGGTCGCGCTGGAGGTACAGGTTTGCCTCCTTTTTTTAAGTCACTGGCTTTTGTGACCAAGTGTCACTGTGAACATGGTGTAGCCTTTTCCGACTGCTAACCCAAAGGCAGCTTGCTTTCCTCTGTGTCCTTGGGCCAAGAGTATCCAGTTATGTTCATTTGTCTTGCTCCCAACATTATTCTGCTCCTTCCCCTTTGGCCCACCCCTAAAGGAGTCTGCTCATTTAGGCTCCAGATGAACTCAGGGAGAGCCATTTTTAGCACAGTGGGCTTGAAGCCATGGGGACAGTAGGGATGGTTGTGGTGCCGCAGGCATGAGTGAGAAATTGGAAACTACCATTTGCTCGATGAAAGAAATGTAAATCCAGTTGAAACATTATCCTGCTGGCATTCTGGAAATACCGTCAAGATCTCTCCTAACAAACCTCATCTGTGTTATTACAAAAACAGCGCTGAAAATAGATCATTTGGATACAGGCTGAAGAGTGTTGAGTGTCTGAGATGGCAGTTTGCATACAGCTTCCCTGCGGGTGCCAGCCACCAAGTGACTTGGCCTCCACCCTAAAAATAGAGCTTTGTGGTGGGAAGCAGTTTCCAGTTCCTGTGAGTTGCTCAGGTCTTATCCTGTGCAATCTCTGGTTGTAGACCATATGGGCTGCCTGCCCAGCTGAGAGACTCTCCCAACCTTTGTTCCGCTCTAGCATGCAGAACTGCCCAAAGCTCTTCCTGGGACTTTTGAGTCCCTGACACTGTATGAGGGGATCAGCAGCCCTGTTGTGAAGAAATACCTCCTCACGTTGAGATAGAAGGGGCTCCTCTGGGTTGGGGGGTACCTGAGGGGAAATCTGGGGGTATTGGTTGTGCAGGAACAAGGATATAGGGCTCTCTGCCAGAGTTGTTTATGGACCCAAAATGTGTTTTTAGAGGTGTTCCCTCTCTCCATGTCACTGTATGTCTCTGTTATGGACTTGTCTGTTTCTGTCATATTTCACAGTGGAAGAGGGTTGAGGGGTGCTCTTTTATTTTGTTGATCTGCCTCCTTGAAGCTGTCAGTCACTCATGGACCTGGTGTCGGTTAAGTGTTTAGTGTTTTATGTGAACTGGTTCATATTTATTAGTTCCCCGCAGGTCAGAAAACTTGGTTTCTCTAAACTGGTAACTGCAGAGTTTCATTTGTAGAATTCTGTTCTCTTGATGGGGTTTTCCTGACAGGCAGGCTTTGGAAATTGTAGGGTGGTGGCTGATGGAACAGCATTCTTTGATGGCTCCTTTCTGCCCTCCTTGCTTGGCAGGTGTTTAAAAGGCACAACCCCAGTACAGCAGAGGAACAGGAGATGATGGAGAACCTGTTTGATGCGCTTTGCTCCTGCCTGATGCTCAGCTCTAATCGTGAGCGCTTCCTGAAGGGCGAGGGCCTTCAGCTCATGAACCTCATGCTCAGGTATGCTTCTGGACCCACCTGGTGGTTCGCCCCACTCACTGGTCCTGTCTACCTCTCACTGCTAGCCTGGGTTAGGATGGGAGCTGTCCTTTAGTCTCTTGAGTTTTTCATTCATCCAGAAGGTTGTTGATTTGGGGATGTGTTCTAAATGTGTCTGACCCTTTCTATAATGAGGGTTAGAGAATAAAGGTGTGTATTGTTTGTGTGCTGGGTGTCAGTTGGTAATGTGGCCACCGCCTTGAAGGGCCATGTCTTTGTTCCTTCTTTTGTTGTGTTGGTTTTGGGAAAAGCTAAACATTACCTTCTAAACTTATGTTTGTTCATCTCTAAACTTAGTTCAGTTTTCTCTGTATCCTCCATAGACCTCTCTGTCTATATTTCTGCTGTTGACAGCAAAATATTCATGTTTATTCATTCAGTAATGAATTCTGTGCATGCTATGTACCTAAGTACAGGGAATATGAAAATGGAAGAATGGTTCTAGAACTTCAGGTTTGGCACTTTCTTTCTTTATTTTTGCTCTATTCTTTAAAGACAACACTGTTCCAACTCTACAGTTATCCCACAGACTCTTAAAGTTGGAAGCACAAGGGGGAAATGGCTTGTTTTGATAACTTTTGTCGAGAGATGTATCTGGGAAGGAAAATTGAGTTGCTCAGGAGGTAACCAGAGCACAGTGGAGTAGCACTGTGGGACAACTCTTGAAATTGAGATGGGCTGGGTAGGGCTTGCAAACCGTGGTTGGGATTTTCTAATCATTATGGAATTCATGAGACTGAGCCAGGGTCAGCCATATTGAAACCTCTATACACGTTCAGTGACAACTCTGAATAGATATGTCTCAGCATTTCTTACAAATCTGACATATATTTATTAAGTGTAATTTAGGCTGTAGACATGCAGTCTGTTTTCTGTTAGAAAGTTGTTAGGTCCTGCATGTAAGTGTCAGGCTGACAAAGAAATAAACAAGGCCAGGAGTCCTCCTTCTAGACATAGCCTGTCTTTGGGTATATATTATCTTCTAGTATTTTTAAAAATGTAATCATTGTTATTTTGATAGGATTTTTTCGTTTGTTTGATTTTAACACTTTAGTCCTGCCAGCTCTAATGTTTCTTATTGTTTCTCTTTTAGCTTAACAGGTTACTTGTCATTCTGTGACTTAATGTTTGTGATAGCGCAGTAACTGCGTAAGGGACCCAGGACAGCCTACACAGCACTCTTCTCTCGTTGGTACTGAGGCGATTTCCAGTGTTTCACTATCGTGACAAACTCCACAATGACCAGTTTGAGTTTTAAATGATTTGGGGGTTATCAATGTGTATGTCTCTAATATTCTTTTTCTTAAAAAGCTTGTGGAAGGCCAAGGTACAGCTGTCATTCAGTGGATCCTAGACCTTGGATTGATTGACAGTATTCTTTTGAGAAATTGCTTTTAAAAGCAAAACATTTTTTAATATGTGGAGAAAGTTATGGGGAATTACTCAGAGCCCTTTACTGTTGAATTGATTCTGGCTTCCCTTTCTTGAGTCTGTCTCTTATCTTTTTCTAATTGCCTGTCCCTCATTGAAATGACCATTGTCTCTCAAGCAAGCAGTCTGTAAAGCATTTGGCTTTCTGGGTGTTCTGACCTTAAAGCTACACTCTACAGGGTCTTTCCCCTAAGCTTCTTACAGGTCTGAACTGCCAGTGTCTGGATGGTTGAGTGCAGACGTGAAGTGATGACTTGCTGCAGCATATGGCTCCGTAATGTGTAGCAGTGGGGAGCTGAATAAATAACCAGAGATAGGGATTATTCAAATAGGAACACTGAGGTTCTGGGAGGCTAATTAAAGAGCTCCGAAGGACTGGGAGCCAGAGCCTGTACCTCTCAGATCCACTTCTCAGTTTTCAGTGCTGAGGCTGCTGTTAAAGTCCTTCTTTTGAATTAATTAGCAGCATTCTCAGACTCAGCATTTCCTTTTGTCTCTTTTTCATGCTCTTTGTTTTTCTCCTTCAGACTCCCAATTGGAAAGTTTGATTGGGAAGGAATTTTCCCTATTATATTTAAGCTGTTCCCTGTCTAGAGAGAACCCATCCAAATCTGCTGGAACAGTAGAAAGAAGGTCAGGGAACTTTCTGTAGTTCCCTTGCACCTAAATAGGAATTTTCACTCTGACTGCAGCAGTCTCTGGACTCCTGGGAGAGGCCTGCTGCACAGGGCAGTCTCTGGATCAAGAGGGAGGAGGCTTTGGGGTTGAGGGGATGTAGACTTGGGACATGGGCCTCTCACTTACAAGCTCTGGATATTTGTTGAGTTGCTTTAAATTTTCTGCCTTTGACCTTTATTTACTTACTTATTTTTATGAAAAGTAAGGGAAATAGTGCTAAATTTTCAAGAATTTCGAGGCAACCAGATTTTATGAAGTTGGGCTATTCTACAGCTACTAACGCATTGATAAGGTACTGTTTTAGCTGGATGTTAATTGCTAGGCCTATGGGGCATACAGGACATGATTCCTGCCTTTAAGAAATTAGAGGCTAGTGAAATGGGCAGACACTGAGTACTAATATAACCTACTGTGGTGACTATTAAGGAAGCAGTTTTTCACATATATACCCTAAGAAGGTTTTTTAAATTTCTAATTATAGATAAGTAAGGATCACTAGTGAGATAGTTATTTATGTACATGAACAGGTGCAGATGCTAGTATACACACATGCACATGCACAAGCATGCTCATGCCACACACACGTGTATGTCTCCCACCCACCCCCACTCAACCCCCACCCTACCCCACCTGGACTGTCTTAGATTCTATAACATTTCATCTCCCTTGATATTTATGATTGAACCTCATGATGCAGCCTTCTGCTCATGTCTCTTCTCCCAGCTTGGTCTTCTGGTCTTCTGCCCTCTTAAATTCTGCATTTGGAGTTCTTTGCCATCACTGGATGGCCAGCATGTTTGTCTGAGCTGAGTCTCCAACTAGACTTTTTTTTGAGACTGTGTAGCCCTGGCAAGTCTGGAACTCACAGAGATCTGCCTGCCTCTGCCTCCCCGTTGCTGGGATTTAAGGCGTGCACCACCATACCTGGCTTGGATTGTGAACTGCTGAGAGCAGAGACCCAATCTTCCCATGTGCAACAATATATACACACTTGGCTTTCAGTCCATCTTCTCTGAGTGAGTCAGAAAATTTTAGGATGTTCTTAATGTTGAGAACCTTTGACACAGAATGTCTTGCAAATCCCATAGGCAGGCTAAACAGAAGAGAGAGAGACTTGTTTAAAGGCTGTGGCGTGAACACTCAGCCTCTTATCTGAAGTGTTTAGTCCTGGTTTTCCCTGCCACCTTTTTTAGCAGGTGAAGAGCACAGTTAGGGTGTTTGTGACACTGGTACTCGAGGTTCAGGGAGACCTGGATGCAAGGCAGCTCTACCTCGTCTGTGCCCATAAAGCCAGCACTTGTCCCATGCTCTAGTTTTGTCCCCTTTGGGCCTTGAACTCTCAGCTACCTTCCTTCATCCTTATGAGCCCTCCTGGGCTGTGATTTGGGTGGCATTTTCTGCCTCCTTTCTGCTCGAGGCTCAAGGAAGCCTTCACCAGATGTTTATGGGCCTGGGCTCTCCATCCGCCCTGTATTCACCTCTCTGATCTTTGTCATCTTCCCTGCCACCCAGGGGCCAGCTGAGTGGTCAGGTAACTTCTCTTTGTTCCTGTGCTGCCTGGATTTCATAGTACTTGGCTGCACTGGGGAGGTGGGGGGCATTTTTTGTGTTTTGCACTTCTCTCACTGCCAAAGAATAAATGAAGACATCTTGGAAAAGTAGACAAGATTGCTGTGGTCGTATTGGAGAGTGAGTCTCCTGCTGTGATAGAAGCAGCAGGCAGCCATCCTATCCTATAGGAGCCACAATAAGAGGAAGAAAAAATGAATTTCCATGTGGTCCCATAGCTGTTTAGGAGAGGATGAAAATGAGATAGGTCAGAAGTACACAGGCCATGGGCGGTGCCCAATATGACACTGACAGGGAAAGAGAAGTGGCTCTTATGTAGAGGTGTGCCATACCCGGCCTCCATCTTGGTCTGAGAATTAAGAGCAATGGCATTGATGTAGGATGTCCTTCGGTGGGCAGAGGGGGTGTAGTGGCCTTTGGTGGGCAGAGGGGGTGTGGTGGCCTTTGGTGGGCAGAGGGTATGGTGGCCTTTGGTGGGCAGAGGGGGTGTAGTGGCCTTTGGTGGGCAGAGGGGGTGTGGTGGCCTTTGGTGGGCAGAGGGATTGTGGTGGCCTTTGGTGGGCAGAGGGTGTGGGTGGCCTTTGGTGGGTACAGGGGGTGTGGGTGACCTTTGGTGGGCTGAGGGGGTGTGGTGGCCTTTGGTGGGCAGAAGATATGGTGGCCTTTGGTGGGCAGAGGGGATGTGGGTGGCCTTTGGTGGGCAGCAGAAGAATTAAAGTAGAAACAGGAGTCAGCTGATATTTTTATAGTCAGAGATGGTTGGGTAGAAAATAAAATTCAAGGCTGGGTGTGTGGTATACCCTTTAATCCCAGCACTCAGGAGGCAGAGAAACTATAAGTACGAGGCCAGCCTAGTCTACAAAGTGAGTTTCAGGACAGTGAGGGCTACGCAGAGAAACTCTGTCTCATAAAAACAAAAGAGGGGGGGAGCATAAAATTCAGAGGAGTCACAGTTCATTGTGCTATTAAGAACATGGTAGAATTCAGGAATGGCAGGAAAGGGAGGTGGCGCGTAATGCCCCAGATGCCCTGAATGAGATGGATCTCCATTTCCTCCTCCGTCCCCACAGATGTCTCTCTCCAGTGAGATGGTTGCTACAAATAGAAGATTGCAATAGATCTGGGTTAATTTTAGGCTGTGCTCCAAACTGTCTTCCTGGCACCAGCAGCAGGCACTTTTTACCAGTGTGTCCTTGTGTGCGAACAGTTCAGCTCTAGGAACGGCAAAGCCAGTGGGACAGGAAGAATTACATTGTCAGTTTCCTTGAAAATGTTGACATGAGGCTTATTACTTCTGTTGTAAGCCCTGTTCCAGTTAGAAAGAGAGAAGACCACCATGTTCCCCAGAGACATGTTCAGTGCAGCCTGGGTTGTATATCAGAAATACAGTGAGCCCATCTCGGTTATTAAAGAGGAACAGAAGAACAGTCACATCCATCCAGGAATCATCAATTTGTGTTTGTTTAGTTTTTGCTCTGAGATTTTTCAGTAAGGTTTTCCAAATCAAAAATGTGACTGGGTGGTGGCATACCGTCTGCAGAGTTGAGCTCAGTGGCCCCATTCTGAACGTGGCTTGTGGCAAGGTAGGTGGGTGGAGAGGGCAGCTTGGGGCCCCTGGGTGTTTGTTCTCTGGTCTTTTACCTGCTCTGTAGTGCATATTCACTCTTGTCCTTCACCACATTTCAAGAGCCGGAGTGTTCTCTAACCTCCAGCCTCCCAGGACTCAGGCAGAAAGCACCCGTGCAGGTCTGGAGGGCTGCTCTGGGGCTGAATACGGTTTGTGTTCTGAGCTGTGCACACACATTAGACTTGTTCGTGCTTTTCCCACAAGCCAAATATCACTGTTCTGTCTTAGATGGATCCCAGTAGTTTGCACCTGTTCTCTGGGAACCAGACAAATGCTTCATAGGCACAAGGCAATCTTTCCCTGGCCCTGCAGGCTGACTGTACCACTTCATAAACGGAGGGTGCCATGGGAGAAGCAGATTGGCAGACAGGAAGTGTGGCAGACTCGTCCGAGCGTTTCTGTCTGACTTGATAGCTCTTCAGTCTGGGTAAATTGTGCATATCTGAGGTGTCTGTTTAATGAGTCTTGCTGTGTGTAGACCCACCTTCACACCCTCACCACCAGTATGACAACTGTCTTTATCACACTCAAGTGTTTCCCTATACCCTTTTACACCATAAATCTTCCTCTCTGACTCATTGTTTCTAGGTAACGATTGATTTGCTTTCTGGCCATTATATATTAGATTTCATTTTATGGAATTCAATTTAAATGAAGTAATGTAGCATGTGCTTTTGATGGGGCGTGGTGACGCATCTGACCAATTTCACCCAATGTAATTTTTTTTAGGTTTATCCTTGCTCTGTATCAACACTTTGTTCCTTTTTCACCACTAAGTAGTATTACACAAATAAACCACAGGTCGCTGATTCGCTTATTGATAAAGTGAACATTTTGTGCAGGCTTCTGGCACACATTCTCATTGTTCTTGGGTCAGTACTGGGGAGTTGAATGATTCAACTCAACTCAACTCAGTGTGATGGGCGTGTCCTCAGGTTTTTAATGCACTGCCAGACTACTTGCAGAATGATGCCTTTTTAATCCCATGACAGTGTAAGAGCTCCAGGAGCCCTTGCTTCTTGTTGCCACTTGGTCAGCTTCTCAGTGGAGCTGTGCTAGTTCGTGCATGGTGGGTGGGGATGGGGTGTCTCATAAGGTTGGAATTTGCCTTTCCTTATGAGTAGTGGTGTTGGGTGTCTTCATGCACAGCTTGATACACATTTCTGCTGGCCACGTCTCTTCAGATCCTTGGCCCCTTTGGTGGTAGGGGTTGTCACGACTGTGACCACTATAGCAGTCCTTTATGAGTCATCCATGGTCTCTTTTAGGTGTGTTTTCTGCCCTGTGGTCTGCCTTTCTGTTTTCATAGTAGTCTCTTGAAAACATTGAAATTCTGATGGTGGTTTATTTGTTCCAGTGACCTGTTTTTGTTGAACAGCGATAGGTTGAAAACCTGTATCTTTCAAGGAATGTATCACTTTTGTCTATTGACAAACTTACATGCGAGTTTTCCCTTACTCTTCCTTTAAGTCTGTAGACTTCATAGTGATGGATTCCCTTATTCCTCAGCTTGGTAATTTGTGGTTTTGGTTTTCTGATTTTTTTTTTTCTCTTCTGATCAATGTGGCCGGGGGTTATCAACTTTGCTGATCTCAAAGAACTAGTTTTTTTTTAAAAATGATTTTTCTCTACCCCTTTGCTGTTTTTGTTTTGGTGACTTCTGCTTTGGTCTTTGTTCTTTTGGTTACTTCGAGAGGTCAAATTTGCTATTCTTCTCTTGACATTTCAAGGTAGAAATGTGAGGTTGTTAATTTGAGGGCTCTGTTGTTTTCTAATGTGTGCACTACCGTAAATCCCCTCTAACTGCAGCGACAAGGCAGCAGTGTGCACTCTTGATGTGGTGTGTTTTCATTTTTATTTAATCCAAAATGCTATTTTGATTTCATTTTTCATGAAGTACTTAGAAGTGGGTTTGGTTCCCTAATGCTTGGTGTTTTTCTAACTATCTCTGCTTATTTCTACTTCAGTTATGCTATGGTCTGAGAATATACTTTGTGTGACCTGACCCTTTCTGACTTATGAAGCTCTGTTTGGGGCCCAGATTAGTCATGCTGCCAAGTTCTCCTGTGTGTCTGCAGAGCCTCCTGCTGCCTGGGGTAGGATGCTTTGCTGTGGCAGGTGGGTAGAGTTGGGTGCCATGTTGCTCATAGGTCCCCTTCTGATTAGTCAGTTACTGAGGTGGTGGTGACACTGGGATACCACCGTGGGTGCTGTCCTCTGTCCTTCCATTCCTGTGAGCTTGTACTCTGTGGGTCCTGAAGTTATTTTAGGTGCTTAAACATTTCTGATTACTTCGGGTGTGATGGTGCATACCTTTAAATCCCAGTACTCAGGAGAGAGAGGCAGGTAGATCTCTGAGTTCAAGGTCAATCTGGTCTACAGAGCAGTACTACACAGAGAAATCCTGTCCCTCTCCAAAAAAAAGTTAAATAAAAAATTTCAATGTACATGTTCTCTTATGTAACCAATTTCACTCAATATATTTTTTAGGTTTATCCTTGTTCTGTATCAATAGCTTGTTCCTTTTTCACCAAATAGTATTACACAAATGAACCACAGATTGTTGATTCACTTATTGATGTACATTTGTATCTAGTTTCTAGCCCCTTTGTTATGAATAAATTACTCCCTTTATCCCTAGGATTGCTGTTTGGTCTGAAGCTTTATTCCTTGTACTGTAACCACCACAGCTTCCTCTTAATTATTACTAGCCTCATGTATCTTTACTGTCTGTTCTGGAATAAATTGCGTGCTGTCCACTGCCTTGCCTCCTCCCACCAAATTTATGTGCTGAAGCGCTGGTACCTCCAGCTGACTGGACGTGGAGACAGAGCCTAAAGGAAGTGGTTATGGTTAAATGAGGGTGTAGGGTGAATCTCTAATCCAGCAAGGCTGTGTCCTGCCATAGGGTGCGCACCCAGAAGTACCCCCAAGCTGTGCTGCAGCCCACAGGAGCACTTCTCTCTCTGGCTTTCCTGCTGCTGCTGTCACGTGTGTGATGTCAGCATATGGTGGAAATCCCACTGGAGAGTGTTCTTTTTTTTAAGTGATCAGTTATCTTTTAAAGAGATTTTAAAGTAGATTTTTAATAGAAAAAAATGTTTTTATATATTTTCATGCATGCCATTGCCATCCTCACAACCAAGGCAAGAGGATCACAAGTTTGAGGTAACATAGTGAGACCTATCTCCAAAACAAAGAATAAAATCATTTTGGCTGTGAGAGTTTAAAACAAACAAACAAAAAGCCACACCCTCCCCCATCTGCCTTTCAGGAGCTGTAATTCCATGTACATGATTATGATTATATTTCATAGTCACGTGTAATAATAAAGTACCATGCAATTGAGTATTAACAACATAATTGCATTTGCATTCTGCTGTTGCAGTTGTCCACTCCAGTTCCCTGGTGGTCTCACCCACGGTTTTCCTCCCATGTTGCACCCTGCATACTTCCACTGCTCTGCCCAGGCTTCTCCTGCAGTGTGCCGTCTGCATTTATCTCCTGCCTTCTGTCAGGCACGGCATTTCCATCTAGTTGCTCTGTTCAGTGTTGATTAGTGCAGCACCCTGATGCTTCTCTCCCTTTTACATTATCAGATGTCATGATAATAACTGCGTTTATGTCTTCATCTCCCAATTCTGTTATGTGGTATTTTAGTTGATATTTTATGGTAGTATTTATTGAATTTCAAGTTTTGTGAATTTTGCCATGTTGCCTGAGTTTCTTTGTTAGTTTTGGTTTGTTTAATTACTTACTTGTGGTGCTGGGGATTGAACCCAAGACTCTGTATATGCTGGACCAGCAGCCTACCACTGAGCCATACCTCATAATATAATACTCTTGAAGCAGATCCTCTCCCCCCTTTTTATGTGTACGTGGTCTGGTGTATGTTCTTGTTAACATAGGTGCTAGCATGTGTGAGACAGACGCACATGCACAAAGGGGCCAGAGATTGATGTCAGGCATCATTTTTCTGTTGATCTTCACCTTTGTTTTTTATTCTTTAATGTATTGTTACTGCGTCAATGTACTCCTTAATGAGGGTGGGTGGCATGGCGTGCCTGTGCGTGCCAGGGTATGCATGTAGAGGCTGGAGGACAACTTTGTGGAATCGTTCTCACTTCCACCTTTACATGAGTACAGGGGCTTGAACTCAGGTTGTCAGGCTTGTGCAGCAAGCACTTCTACCCCTAAACCATCTTGCCATTCTTCTACCTTCTGTTTTTCAGACAAGGTCTCTCAGCTTCTGTTGGAGCTCATTGGATTGGCAAACTAGCTGGCCAGTGAGAGTCAGGGATCCACTTGTCTCCATTCCCACTCCACTCCCCAGTGCTGGAGGTTGCAGGCTCGCCCCAGTGTGTCTTACTTTTTATGTAAGTTCTTGGGACCCGAACTCAGGTCCTCATGTTGCCAACTAGCCATCTCTTCAGCAGGCCCTTTTAAAGGTTCTATTTAAAGTCTGCTGGGCAGGCCTGACCAGCCTGGTAGACTGCAGTGGGTTTTGCTGCCTTTCTGGGATAAGGCCTTCTTGGAGCTCTTCCTGCTTTACTGGGAACTGCTGGGGTTTCGCTGCTATGCCCAGTAAGCTCTAGCGACTGTTTGCCCTATCCTTTCTGCCACCCTGGTTGGTGTCCTGATGGCACTGAGGACTGAAAGCCCTTGGAAGTCTCTGCCAGGATGGGTCTGGTCCCCTGAACTGGAGACTCTAGCAGCACCAGTTTGTACAGATTCACAGCTCTGACTACCCATTGCTGTGAGGCTTGGAATCTCCTGGCAGACAGGCTCCTTGCTTGTGCTGCCTTGTTTCAGGGTCTAGGAACTGTTCAGTTCACCACTATTATATATATTTTCTATTGCCCCACAATTGCTTCAGGAATGGGGGGAGCATAAAAATCCAGTTCTTGTTCTTCCATGTTAATTCAGAGTGCAAGCCCAGCATATTATACTTTTTGTTCTTGTTGTTGTTGTTGTTTTGGGGTTTTTTTTTTTTCCAAGACAAGGTTTCTCTGTTGTAACTCTGGCTATCCTGGAACTCACTCTATAGACCAGGCTGACCTCGAACTCACAGAGATCTGCCTGCCTCTGCCTTCCTGGTGCTGGTGCTGTCACCGCCCAGCAATGTATTATACTTTTAAGGTCCATTTTCTTACATTCACAAGGTAAAGGGGAAGCCCATGAGATACATGCAGTAAGTCTTTCAGTTTCTCCTCTGAAAATATGTTGTACCCACATCTTATTGGCTGTACAGAGTCACATGGCTGTTCTCTAGTGGGAGAAATGTGTTTTAGCTTATGTGAATTGACTGTGGGTGTCTCTTCCCCACACTGTATTTAAGGACATTGTGTTGATAGCCTGAAACTGCCCTGGTCATTGATAATGATCTGGATGAATGTCCCCCAAAGATCCACATGTGACTTGGTCCTTAGGGTGGTGCTTCTTAGAGATAGTGGGGTCTACTGGGAAGTTCTTGGATCACTAGAGATGTGCCTTTGAAAGTGATCATGGCTTTTCAGCTCCTGGGTCCTGGCTCCTGCCTCCTGCCTCCTGCCGCCTGCCGCCTGCCTCATGTACTTAGGCAGTTTTGTTCTGCTATGTTTCCTTAAATATTGCCGTCTGGTGCCTCCACCAGAAACCCAAAGCAATGAGTTGGAACCATAAGCTAAATAAACCTTTCTCCTAGAGGTTAATTATTGCTTCAGGTATTTTGTTATAGTGGTAGAAAGCTGATTATAATGGCATCTTGATCGGGCTGTCTTATTCATGCAAATCCTGTTTCTAAAGTGGTCTTATGTTTGAGGAGATCTAAAGGAGTATGAACTTTTTTGTTCATACTCCCAAGTAAACAGAGGTGATCTTGCACAGGACTAGCCAGATTTCTTGCCAGGATCAGCTCATGGTATCTTTTAAAGAATCCTGATCACCTCTTATTCTTTAATTAATTTCAGTTATCTAGATTTCCAGGGAAAGGACTTTACCTTTTTAGCTTGTCCTTCAAACATTTTTCCTCTTGGGTTCTACAGTTTTCTCTCCCCTTAAAAAGAATACCTCAGCGTAGTCTCACACAGGAGATTCAGTTATAGCCCATAGTTTAATGAGTCTCTCAAATTTCCCCTTATTCCTGAATTTTAGACCCGTTTAAGTCCTAACTGAACGTCACTACACAGTCCCAGAAGCACCTTGAATTTAGCCAAAATTCTTGACCCCTTTTATCCCTGTTTTCTGCTCTTTTGTCCTGTGTCTTAATCACTGTTTTATTGTTGTGAAGCGACACTGTGACCACCACTATGACTCTTACAGTTTGAGAGGTTAGTCTGTTATCATGGCAGGGAGCATGGTAGGAGCATGGCAGCACTCACGGCTCGCCAAGAGCTACACCTTGATCCACGGGCCAAGAGAGAGCAAGCCTGGACCTGGCATGGCTTCTGGAACCTCTAAGTACACTTATAGTGACAAATTTTCTCCAACAAGGCCACACCTCGTGATCCTTCTAATCCTTTCAAATGATGCCACTCCCTGATGACTAAGCACTCAAATATATGAACCTATGGGGACCATTCTTATTCCAACCACACAACCTGCTCTCTGCCTCTGCTGTTGTTTCTTTCTCCTACCTTACCCACTCTCTGTGTACTGTAGCTGAGCAGTTTGAGCTTCCAAGGCACATAGTCACCTGGCTTCCACTGTGGTGCAGCCCACTCACTCTTTCCCTCATGTGCACCTGCTCCTGCCCCCGCACATGTTCCTGTTTCCTTCTGCTCCCTCTTTACCTACCTGGGAATCACAGTTTCAGCTTCATCTTCCCGGCCAGACCTCCTTGCTGCACTGCCCCTCCTTAGTCTCTGTCTCTGTTGCAGGACTCAGCCTTTCTTGGACTGCCCTCATCCCTCATCTGCTTATTTCTGTGCCGCATGGACCAGCTCCTCAGAAACCACAAGCTGAGCTTTGTCTCTGCATTCTTGACTAGATGTCTGGCACCTGTTAGGTGTCTCATAAATATTTGAGGAAAGAAAAAATGAGCAAAGAAAATCATACTCAGAATCCGTGTTCCCTATGGAAGTGTTTGGGTGTGATAAAGAATAAGCTAATTAAAACTACACTATTCCGGAATCCAAGGAACACATGAGCAGATGGGCAGCAGACAACCCTAGCCATTGACCATAGGCACCCAGCTAGTGGAGGCTGGCATTCATATTGGTCCTGGCATGATCGACAACCCGATGAACCCAGACAAGACTAAGATAAACTACTTGTCCTCCAGTAGAATAAATATTTCAAATAAAGTCAACCCAAGAAAGTCAGGCCAAACAGCTATTGATTGCTAAAAGCCTGAACTTGAGCCCAATGAATATTACAAAGTTCACCTCCATGCAGCTTGCCTAAATGGTGATCAATACGCAATTACTGCCCCCTTTAAGCGCGTCCTGTGCTGCCTACCCAAAGAAGGGCTTTGCTTTTAAAGTCTTTTGTTTCTTGAATTTGCTTAGGCAGGGGAAAAAAAAGAGGGGCCTGGCTCAGCCAGCTCCTTTGCCTTTAGTATTTCAGACAGTCCTATGTCATTTGTGAAGTGGTTTCAATGTATGCTCAACAGAAGCCGAAGGTGCCCTGATCTGCAGTCATCATTCATTTCTGGATGCCTCTTCCCGAGTGGCTAAACAATGAGCATTTTGTAGCTCAGTTTCCTAATTTTTGCCCGCATGATTATCTGCCCTAGCCATAACCTCTGTAAATTCCAGCTTGTAAAGCAGGTGCAAAAGTCTAAGCATAGTGAGAACAAATATGTTATTTGTGTAGCTTCCTGTTAGAATTTCATCTTGAGACGAAAAGTCCTTTCCCCGTGGATTTCAAACCTTGTTTGCCTCCTCCTGATGTTTAAAATTTCATATTTCCCTCAAATTGTCCTTTTTCATCCCCTGCCACAGCCAGACTGCTTTTTGTTTCTCATTTGTGCTATTGCCATAGTCTCTGGACTGTCCTCCCTGCCCACAAGGTCTGCCACTCCAGCCCCTACATTTCTCTGCTTCTGGGCTAAGCCTTCTAAAATGTGCCAGTTTTAGTGACCACATTTGTGCGCACTGTCTTTGGTCGCCTTCATTCCACCTTGTGTTCCCCAGCTCTGCCACCAGCGTCCACTCCTCTGTTGGCAGACACCCCTGCCATTCCATAGCTTCACTGGCTATGACGCTTCACACGCAGACGACACTGCTATTTTCTGCCCTTTACCATCTTGAACGTAATTCCCATTGCTTCGGGCCTTTAAGTTTACTTTTACTATCCTCTCCTCAAATTTCTTAAAAACAAGAAACCTCTGATTTCCAAAAGCCAGAGCAGTGTCTGAAAAGGCCAGAGTTCTGTGGTGGCCTCCTTCTGTCTTCAGACTCAGTAGCTGGTTGAAGGCCATCTCTGAATAGCTGGAGGTTGTTTATCTGTGGGGAGGAGGATAGAGGGGGGAGTATTCGTTGCGCACTCTGTTTTTTTCTTGTTGCTTTTCTCCGAGCCCCTTCATGTCCCCTGAGTGTAAGCTGCAGGGCACGGCACTGTCTTCCACCTCTGACAGGGAAGGGGTCCATCAGGTATTGTAGGGGCCCTAACACGGGGGCACTTTTCCTGATCACTTCGTGTTCTTGCACCTCCCAGATGGATTCCAGTTTTTGGAGCAGAAGCCTTGTCTTTGTGTTTCCCGTGTCTACCACAGTGCTGAGTAATTGCTCAGCAAACACTGCGCGCGTGGGTGGTTGGTCCGCCATCTGTACCCAGTTAGGAAACAAGCGATTGCTCCTCTCTACCTCTTCGAGTGTTGAGTATTGAAGGAAATTGTGGATGGTTTTAGGGAATTATGCTCCTGTTGCAGTTTAGATCGATTTAGATCTTAAAAGTCTCCAAAGGCCCATGTACTGAAGGTCTGTTTGCCAGCCTGCAGTGCTGTTGGGAGACGGTGGAACCATGCGGAGGTAGGGTCTTGTGGAGAGGAGTACTGTCACTGAGCATATCCTTGAAGAGCTCAGCTGTTGTGTCTCCGGCACAGACGTCCTAGAGGTACCTGCGAAGCAATGGATTGCTCTGAGACCTCAGCCTCAAGGGTAGCCTCACCTTTGTTTTTGTTTTGTTTTGTTTTCCTTCAAATTTTTCTAATTCTCCAAAGCAAATGTTCACTGCAGGAAAATGAAAGCACTAAGAAGTGGGGGGAAAGAATAAAAAGATACAGAAAGAACACTTGTGAAAGTCCAGCATAGTTTCATGATGGAAGTACTTCAGTGGGGAATAGAAGGGAACATTGGTAACAGACACCTGCTGAATGCCCACAGCTAACACCACACCTCATGGTCACTGAGTGGATGCTTTCCGGCCAAGGTCAGCAGCAGGATAAATGTCTTCTTAGGCATTGTACAGGCAGGTCCAGAGTTTGGCAGTGCTGTAAAATAAAAGATATCCAAAGTGGAAAGGAAAAGTCAGTGTTGTTTGTTTGCAAATAGCATGATCTTACCCTATAGATTCTATTATTATAGCTATTAGAACTAATAAAGAAGTTATAAGATCAGTATAGGAAAATCAATTGTACTTCTTGTAATGAACAGTCGAAAAATAAAACTAAGGAGTCCATTTATAACAATATTAAGAATAAAACACCTAGGAGTAAATTTAACAGAAGTCCGTTGTTTTATTTTATTGGAGATTTTTTGAGATGGGGTCTTACTATATAGCTTTGGCCTGGCATAGAACTCACTGTGTAGACCAGCTAGCTTTAGCCATCTACTTTCCTCTGCCTCCTGAGTGATGAGATTAAAGGTATGTGCCACCATACCCAGCTTATTTATTTACTTGTTGAGACAGGCTTTCCCTGTGTAGCCCTGGCTGATACAGAACTCACTATGTAGACCAAACTGGCCTCAGCTCACAGATATCTGCCTCCTGAGTGCTGGGATTAAAGGAATGGTCACACTGCTTCCTGTAAGAGGCACAAATTTTAAGTCAGCTTGATATGATAGTGTATGCCTATATTCTCAGCCCTGGAGAAGTGCAAGTAGAAAGACTTGGAGTTTGAGGCCGGCCCGGGCTACATGAGACCCTGTCTCAAAATAAAAAAGAACATCAGTTTTATACTCTCACACCTGAATGTTGTTGAAAGAAATTAGAAATCTAAATAAATGAAGGTATCCCACATTCATGGATTGGAAATTTGTATTTTCAAAAGATGGCAGTACTCACCAGAGTAATACACAGGTTAGCACAGTGCCTATCAGAAGCCATGTGGCTACATTTAAAAATTGACGAGCTGACCATGAAATGCATCTGGAACTGTAAGCAACCCAGAACTGTCCAAACAGTCCATTAGGAGAACAAAGTAGAAAGTCCCTGTTTCAGAACTTACTATGAAGCAGTGGTGATCATGACACTGTGGAATTGGCATAAAAGTAGGCACGTAAGTCAACAGGATGTCACTGAGAATCCAGAGACATGACCAAGTGTCTGGTCAGTGAACGTTCAGCAAGTCCCAGGACCATGGAATAGGAAGTCTCTTCTGCAAACGATACTGGAATAGTCACATATTCTTACGTGAAAGAATGAAGCTGGCCCTCACCTCACATTCAAAATTAACTCAGAAAGATCAGAGGCCTAACTGTAAGAACTCTGAAAAGGAAACACAGGATAAAGATTGACATTGGTGTTGTAATGGTTCCTCAGATATGACACCAGAAGACAAAATTAGATGCGTTGAGCTCCATCAAAATGTGAAGGGTTTTGTCTTCAAATGATACTATTAAGAAAGTAAGGAGATGCCTGGCAGTGGTGACACACACTTTTAATCCCAGTTCTCGGGAGGTAGAGGCAGGTGATCTCTGTGAGTTTGAGGCCAGCCTGGTCTACAGAGTGAGTTCCAGGACAGGCAGATTCACAGCAGAGAAAACCTGTCTGGAAAAAAAAAAAAGGGGGTCACAGCCACAACATCAAGAAAATAAGGAGGGTAATTGTCAAAATAAGAGGAAATGCTGATATCATGTATCTGTTCAGGACTTCAGAATATAAGAACTCTTAGAACGGAATAATAGAGTACTTACTCTGTTTAAAAAGGAGCAAAGCGGGCTGGGCTTGGTGGCACATGCCTTTAATCCCAGCACTGGGGAGGCAAATGGATGGATCTGAGTCCAAGACCAACCTGCTTTACATTTAGTGAGTTCAGAACTAGCCAGGGCGCCACAGTGTCTCCAGAAAACAAACAAAAACAACAACAACAAAACTGAACAGAGCATCTAAGTGACATTTTTCCAAAGTCGATGTATAAATGTCCAAGCACACTAAGTGCTTGACTCTATTAGTTATCAGAAATGTAAATCAGAACTACCACGATGGACCTCAGTGGGAACGGGCACTTTCTGCCAAGCCTCAGGACCCAAGTTTAATCTCTGGAACCCACAAAATGGAAGTGGAGAATTGACTCCCACACATACCATGACGTGTGCCCCCCAAGATACACATGCTGAGATGGCATTGTTGCACCAACTAGGATAACTAGAACTCAGGATTCCAAAGGTGTCAAACTGTGGAGAAATGGGGACCCTTGTCACTGCTGATGGGTATGTGAAATGATGTGTCCACTCAGAACAGTCTTGTGGATAAGCCTAGTTACCGTGTAACTGGCACCCCCACTCCTAACATAGATGTGCTCAAGAGAAAGGAAGTCTTGTGTCCCCATGAAATCTTGTACATGGATATTTACAGCAGTACTTCATAATAGGAAAAACGGGAAAGCAACCCAACTGTGCACCGATATATAAATCAATAGATAACTATATAATGAACTATTTGCCATAGAAAAGGGAATGAAGTACTGACATTCTAGAACATGGATGAACCCTGAAAACATGATGCCAGCTCACAGAGACCATGCATGATAGCATTTGCTTGAAATCTCTAGAGTAGGTAAGTCTATAGACACAACATAGATCTGTGGCTGCTTGTAGCTCAGGAGCCAGAGAATGGAGGCAGGGAACAGCCAAAGGGTGGGTGGTTTTTTCACAGGGTAGTGGAAATGCTCTGTGGTCGGATGTGAGATGCTTACATATATGTGAGCCCATTATACCATTGAGTTGTATTGTATGTTTTAAGTGAGCAAATCAGATAATATGGATTGTATCCAGTAAACTTGGTAAGGAAAAACGGAGTGCTAAACTATCTGAAACCCTTCAGTTTGATCCGCTTCTTTAGTTTTCTGATGCATTTCTCATTGAGTTCTCATAAGACTTCATATAGAAATTTGAACATTACCATTTATAACAGTAAAATTTTATTTTTGGGCAGACATAGTTGTGCATGCCTTTAATCCCAGCATTGGGAAGCTGAGGCAGGCAGATAGATCTCTGAGTTCCAGACCAACCTGTTCTACAGAGTGAGTTCTAGAATAGCCAGGACTGCATGTAGAGACCTTATATTAAAAAATATATATGACACACACACACACGTTCCTTCTATCCAGATTCTACTCCAGATTAGCCTATTCCAGATTAACGTGTGCGATAATCTGTTTAGTTATATAATAACATAAACATTTTTCTTACTGTGGACATTTAATTGTTCAGTTTTTATTGGGGAATGTTTTTCTTTTTTTTCCCCAATAGAATGAGTACACATTAAAAAAAATAAAAGTGTGCTTCTTATGGATGAAGACTTTTGTTTTGTAGGGAAAAGAAGATCTCCCGGAGCAGTGCCCTGAAGGTGCTGGACCACGCCATGATCGGGCCTGAAGGCACAGATAACTGCCACAAGTTTGTTGACATTCTTGGCTTACGGACTATCTTTCCACTCTTTATGAAGTCTCCCCGAAAGATCAAGAAAGTAGGAACCACGGAGAAGGAACATGAAGGTAGGTCTCACTGCAGGGGCCACTGGGAGACTAGGGTGGACTCACTAAGGAAGAGCACTTCTTTGCTTCTCTGTCTCCTGTTCCCTGTATGGCAAAGCCACCCAGAGACCAAGGGTGACCAGTGGGCTTTGTAGGCCCTGTTCTGTGTGTTTGAATCTTGGAGGTTCCGCTCCCTCTGGCCTGTTAATGAGTGTGTGAGAGGGTTTTGTGTTCTTCCCTGTAATTTGTGGTGAGGTGTCCCTCTGATGGAAGACCCTTTTGAAAAGAGTAATGAGGTGGCAACACATGTCACCTCCGGAGTGGTGCTTTCATGTATTTCTGTATTACAGTATGATTCAGCCAACATCAAGAATTGCTGGAATAAACTATTTACAGCCCAGGTTCCCCTTTTTATATTTCTCCTCCCTGATGGAACATACTCCTAGCAAAATGCCGCTGTGAATTGTGAGGCTGTAACCAGAGTAGTTACTGCCAGACCAGTGTCTTCCTGGTATTGTCTGGTGGCCTGCTGCATCCCTCCCCCAGTAAATAGCTGCGATGTAATCTGGAAGGCCAGCAATTTATGGGCATTGACAGCTCTGCTGGAGGCTAGCAGACACTTGCACCCAAGAATTTACATGGTTGGATGGCTATTTTAAAGCAGGAGGGTGCAAAGAGACAGGAATTGGTGCGTGTGAAGGAGGAGGGAAACTGAGCTGCTAGGAAATCTCATTGAGTCTTGTTAAGAGGAACATATGTCCCATGGTTTGGGTGACTTTTTCCTCAGTGATTGGTAAAGATGGCCTAAGCACCTGCCATATCTGTTGTGTTCCCCACCCTCCTGTCTGTGTCTCAAATTGACTTGTCTTTGTCTTGCCAAAACTTGGAGTGGTTGAAGGGAAGGTGTGACCTGTCTTCAGAGATCACCCCAGTGATCAGATCAACTCTTCAGAGGCAGCAGAGAGGTCGCACTCAGAGACTGAGAACGAGTTAGGGACCTATCTGATTCCGGGCAGATATTGACCAAGCTAGCTATAAACGAGCTAACCTGCTGCCAGCCCTTTTTCTTTCCCTGGTGGAACTCAGCTGAAGGAGGCCCTGGGAGAAGAAATGAGGGGCCCTGGAAATCTAGGTAGTTCTGTAGCATTCACTGTTCACTGTCCCGTGAGGTTGTGTTATTTGCATTCTCATTTAGACCTCACAGCTGGTGAGAAGATGGTGGTACCCTTGTTTATTCTTATGAGAAAATCAGTTTGCACAGGACCAGTGTGTGAATGTTTGTGTGTTTATGTGCATAGATGTATGTGGATATATCTGTGTGCAGCCGTGTGCAGCTATGTGTGCATGTGTGTGTGCATGCCTGTGGAAGCCAGAGAACAACTTCAGATGTTCCTCAGCAGCTGTTTACCTGGTTTTTTGAGACTGAGTCTCTCTTTGGCCTGGGGTTCACTTATTTGACTAAGCCAGTTAGGCGAGCAGGCTCCAGGGATCCTCCTCTGTCGCCCCGTATAAGCACCACCCTGCCCAACTTTTTACATAGGTTCTAGGGCTCAAATTCAGGTCCCTATGCTTGCATGGCAAGCACTTAACCAACATTGCCTCCTGCTCCACCCACCCAGACCCCATGTCTGAAAAGTGAGGGGGTGAGATTAGTGAACTAAAAGCTGCAGTGTCTGTGTCTTCAGCTTCTGAAGCTAGGCCTTAGTTGTCAAAGCTGCTTCATGAGCCAGCCAACTCACACTGCTGTGGCCAACTTGCTGGCTTCTACTGAGACTTGACACTGCTTTGAGCATGCGTGGAGAGAAGGTAAAGGAAAGCAGCCCCGAGCCAGCTCAAGGTTCTGAGAAGTGGTGACAGATTCAGTAAGCAGCTGTTTTCCTGCAGAAAAATGTGCCCGGTGGCGTGCTGGTGACGGTACATTGCCTTTAGAGCCCACATTAGGAATTTGATAACATTATATTAGTGGGGACAATGGCTTGGTAAGACAGCTCCTAGAAGGCATGTTGGGCTGTAATGGCTGGTGAGGGTGAGCTGTGCATCCTACACACAGCAGTACCCAGAAGTAGAAGGGAGGCCCACAGAGAAAGCACTGCCCTGTGCCTCCTGTTACCCACCAGCTGCTGTGCCCTGGCATAAGCTTTGAATGGTAGGAGGAGGGCTAGATAAGGCACATCATGCCAGGTCTCTTTGCTCTGCCTTGTCCCCTGGGTAAGTTCTATATTCTCGTTGCTGTCCATCCCCTCAGATACAAGTGCCCCAGGTAGGACACAGTAGCCTCTCACCATTAGGAATGTTTATGGCTAGGTCCCTCTCAGGCTTCCACCATGCTGCTTCCTCCACTGCAGTGCTTTGCTCTCATCGATTGTTCTGGCTATCAATTAGTCATCCTTTCTATCTTTAGTTGGATGTCTCAAGGAAGAATAGGCACCCCTGCACTCAGACAGATCCTCCTACTTAATGGATCTTGGTTCCAGGCCTGGAGCCCCTAACACTTGACATTAAAGAAATCAGCGGGCCTGTCATCTCTGGATCCCACTGCCTAGCCCGGTGCTTGGTGTATAATAAATGCACAATAAATGTTTGGTGGCTGCTTAAATTAACAACTCCATTGAAAGACTTCATTGAGGTCAGACATAGGTTTGAGCGTCTCCCCATAACTGTGCAAAGCTAAAGTCATACAGCTGACTGCGGTTCACATTGATGGTTGTCAATGATATGTGCCTGATGTAAGGGGATCTTTCATCCAGCTTCTTCTGAAGTAGAAATAAGGGCTTTGCTAGGCACGTGGGATTTTGTCACATTGCCTTGGAGATGATAGTAGGTAGACGTCTCTCTCGGTAGCTGTACCCTCAGGGGCCCTGTATGCATAGAACTTCATCATAGGTGAGGCCTGCCCAAGACAAGCTTCTTGCATTAAGCAGATTCCTAATTAAGCTTCATGGGCAGGGGTTAGTTCCCCAGTTGGAAGCTGACCAGCATTCCCCCTTTTCTTTCTTAGCAAGTTTGGGCTTGTCACACATCGTGGTTGGCTTAAGTCTAGTCTTGTATAGTCTCAACCCTGTTTTCACACGACCTGCCCCAAGCAACTGCAGTGGCAGTTTGGCCTGGTATGGTACAAGAAGCTCACTGCTAGTCTTGTGTGATCTTGGGCATATTCCTAAATCTCTCAGAACCTTAGTTGCCCTGTCTATGAAAAGCTGAGGGCAGAATCTCCCAAGTGAAATGACACCCATCGTGAAGTCTGCCATTCTGATGGGCTTTGCATCCATGGGCTAGTTCCACCAACAGTAGATTGAGAACGTGAGAAACAAGAATGGTCAGTGCTGAGCATGTGCAGACTCTTAGGGTTTGTGTCATTATTCCTCAAGTGATGTAATTTAATACTTTCTTATACCGTATTTACATTGCAGTAGGTGTAATAGTGGTCTAAAGATGATTGGTTGATTGATTGACTGATTGATTTGAGACAAGCATCTTTGGCTGGCCTGAACTGCTCATTAGATCAGGCTGGCCTCGAACTTATAGGGATCTGTCTGCCACTTCTTCCTCAACGCTATGTACCATCATGCTTGGCTTGAAGCTTTAAAGAATATGGGATTTTATGTAAGGGACTTTGACAGCTGCTCACTTTGGTAACTGGTAGACCCTGAGCCTAATCCCCTCAGACACTGAGAGATGGCTTTTTATGCCTATCGTAGACCCCACAATTAAATAGTCAGTTTTGAAAAGTGTTAATTCAGTCCCATAACAAATTAGCTAGCTGTTTTGTCTACCCAGCCTTTCTAGAAGTCATGGGGAGAGCTTGACAATGGGAGGGCTGTGTGGTGTGCATGCATACATGTTTGTGTGTGTGCAGGTGCATGTGGAGGCCATATATCAATGTCTTCGTTGCTCTCCACCTAAATTTTTGAGACAGATCTTTCACTGAATGAAGCAAGAGTTCTCCTATTCAGCAAGACTAGGTGGCTCCAGGGACCCTCCTGTCACTGGGATTAGAGGCAAGCACCACGTGCCTGTATTCACATATGAATGTTGGGGATTCAAACTCAGATCCTTGTGCATGGCAAGCACTTCACCAAATGAGCCAACTCCCCAGCCCCTAGGAAAGCTCCTTCTTGATAGAGAGATCATGCTGAATACCGTGGTGTCATAAACCAGCTATGGCCTCTCAGCCAACAGGAGGGGTGAGAAAGGAGAACTTCGAGACTTCAGTGACTCCAGAGAGGAGGGGAGACAACGCTGCCCTGATAATCTCAGATTGCGGTAACTGAGTTCCTCTTTCATGAGTCAGGGCGGAGAAGGAGAAGAGTTACTGTAATTGAAATCCATTCAGGTTTGCATAATAAAACCTTCAGAAATAGATCTGGGGAGGCACTTAGTGTGGGGGATGGGTCAGAAAGAACCACTTGCCCTTGGGTGCAGTAATCTGACTGGCTGCCTCCTTGGATTTATAAAGAATAGCACAGTGTGTATTGTCTCTTCGGTATTAACTACTTCAGCACAGGCGGGAGGAGAAAAGAGCTGGGATCCAGAAATGGCATCTGACCTTTTCTTCCCGTCTCTCTTTTAAATTCTTATTAAAATAGGCCCAATTTTCCTTGTATTGCCTCATTAGGTAGGTGAGTTATTGAGTTTGTAGCCGTTCTAGTTAATTGCGCTGTTTTAACATGGTTCCCCTGGAGGCTGTTAAGAGCTTTGAGGGGGTGAGCTCCCAAGCAGTGGAGGTGTGCAGCATGCTTGCTGGGCATGTGCATGCATTTCCACCTTATCCACAGTGACAGTGCTTGATAACAGGTCACTTCTTTGAAGAAGACTTTTCTGTCATCGGTGAAGGGTTTTAAGTGATTCCAGTCAACTCCACACGTCAGGAAACGTGTTGATGCCCCAGGCCTCCTGGGCTTCTAACACAACAAAAGAGCAGACCAGACTTCCATGACACTCACCAGATCTTGCCAGGGTCAGAAGCGAAAAGGCATGGCTTCTCTGCAGTCAGACAAGAGGGGACTTTGGCCAGCCCAGAGGAAAAGGAAGCACTGTTAAACACCCCTGGTAAAGCATGGTATCATGCCATCCTTTGGTGCCAACTTTGGGTGGAACTAGCACTGTGGCTACAAGTGAGCAGAGACCTGGGCTCTGGCAGGTGCACAGGAGAGATCGTGGAGTGTGAGTCTTGCCAAGGCTGCTCTTCTCAAGCTCCCTCCACATTCATTGCTTCTGCCTTCCTCTCAGCCTTCCTGCTCACTTTAGTCAGAGGCGTCAGTCACACCCAACACCACCTGGGTGTTCTCCTCAAAGCTTTGACCTCCGTTTTCCTTTGCTTCCAGATCTTCTACCTCTTCTGTCTCCCAAGCCCTAGTTGGCACAGTTAATCACAGATACTCCCACACATTCAGCAGGCCTGTTCCTTCCCTGCCTCAACTCTTCCTGTTCCTGCTGCCCACAAGTAGCCCTACACTCTACCTGCCGGCCACCTCAGAAGCCAGCATCCCCTGCTTGCTTCTAAGATTCCCTATGTGCAATTGATCCTAAACCATGTGAGTGATACCTCACAAAAGTCCCCGCTGAGCCCTCTACCTCACAGAAATCTGCACCGTCTTTGCCCATGTCACCTCCCTGAACTTCAGTTCTTGAATCCTCAAAGGCAGTGAGCATGATATTCCCAGTGTTCAGCAAACTTCTAGTTTTAGGAAATGGGGGTAAAGATGGCTGGGCAGTATCAGCCACAGAATTCCATTAGCAATTACAATGACCCACCAAACAAAAGGACTTCATTAAAGATAGCAGAGCAAGGGGCTTAGTGAAGAGGACACTTCTGGTGGAAGGAAGACCATTAGCAAATTTATTAGTCATCACAGTGTGTAGCATCTACAGGAAGGCACATCTCGTTGATTTGAGCCTCAAGGTCAGGGTTCCTCAATGAAATTGTGACCAGATTGTAAGGTCCGAAATTTGCCACACAGAGACCACCGAGACCACATACACAACAAGCAAAGGCACTTTATTATGTGATACGTTCCTGCATGCAGGGGTCAGGTAACATACAAGATGGCTGACCCAGAAAACTGGCCACGTGGGTTTTTAAAGGAAACAGGACATCTCTCTGATTGGTCAGAACCTGAATACTGGATTCGATCCTTAAATGGCACAAGAAAACAAGGGTTTCTGGGAAAGAGAGTACTTGACATTAAACAAAGAGGTTTCTGGGAAAGCGATTACTTGACATTAAGCAGAGAGCTGAGGTCAGTGCTCTACCACTAGGGGCGCTGGGCCTCTCCCAGATCAGACAGAGGGTAGGTGACTGAATGAGGACTCAGATTCCCCTCTACCTGTGATCGCAAATCTCATTTCCCAAAGTCCTTGCTAGTAGTATTTGCTCTCCTGAGCCTGAACTGCCTTGCTCATTTGCTTTGCTGACATACTTATAAGAGTTCTTACTCAGAAAACCTTGGTTCTTTACAACTTTGGTGCTTTTGACAAGTCATCGTGGTAGGGACTCTTATTTAGCTCTTTTCATTTTAACTGTGACATGCTCCCCACAGGCTTATATGTTGAAAGCTTAGTCACTCACTGATGACACTATTTTGGAGACGTGAGGATGTGGAGACCTGACTGGAGAAGTCACTGGAGCTATGTTCTGTTGGGCTAAATGTGGCTCCTGGCTCTCTCCTCCTGGCTCTTTCTGCTTCCTCGCTGCTGTGAGGTGGGCAGCCTTGCTCCCGCACGCCCTTCCTCAGTGATCCTAGACCCCAATGTGGACCAAAACCTGAAACCATGAACCAAAATACGTACTTCTCTCCTTCAGTTGTTCATCGCAGCCAAATGCTGTCCTTATAAATCGCACATTTACAAAGAATAAATGGCAGTGACTTGGTGAAAGTGTCGGTAGGCATCTCTAGTGCCCGTTAAAGATCTTGTTGCATGACAGGTGTTCAGTACATCCTGAGTGAGTCAACAAATGAGTTTATGTAGCACCCACATGATGTGTGCTGGCTGGCATCAGGACTGGACCAGTATTTGAAAGCATCACTGAATTTGTATTCCTTACCATATGAGCTAACTGGCATTTCTAGTGTAAGAAGCTGCTCGGCATGGCCACAATAATGTCCCATCGGATTTGTTTCTAGTCTCTAGGAACAAGATCACTATTTACCTTCTTAAGTTATTGGAAGGACTGAGCTGACTTCTGCAAGTGTGTGAATCTTATTGATAAATGTTATTTTGCTGGTCAGTGGTGGTTTAATCCCAGCACTCGGGAGGCAAAGGCAGATGGATCTCTGTGAGTTCGAAGCCAGCCTGGTCTACAAGGTGAGTTCCAGGGCAGCCAGAGTTACAACAGAGAAACCCTGTCTTGAAAAAAAACAAAACAAAACAAAAGAAGTTTGTGCCTGACTAAGATTTCGGTTTCTTGAACCTGCTGGGCAGTCTATATGCCAGTCCGTATGGAATATCAGGCAAAAACCTTCCCAGAGAGGAAGCCAGGAAGCCCAGATCCCCACTTTTTCATGTAACTCATGCCAGAGCTTGCGAACTCAACTCCTCTCCGAGCTTAAAGATCATAAGTTAGTTATTAACAGTGAGAAGGAAAGTGGCGACATTAAGCACGTACAGATAGACTCTTCATGCTGAACAAGGATAAGACATCTTGCTGTTGTGGGTCGTGTTTGAAAACCTTGAAACCAAACACTTTCTGGATCAATTCCCTGTCTCTCCTCCAGCTGCTTGTCTCACACCGAACCTTGTATGGTGGAATGTAGGGATTCTGAAGCAGGCCGCATGCTTGGGTTGGGGCTCCTCTCGGTCAGGCTTGTAGGGGTGATTTGGAGTGTTGCGATCTGGCTGCTAACTGGCAAAGTCCTTCAGGATTTACACATATGTCTCTCCCAAGTAGTGTGCAACACTCTTTTTGTTTGTCCTTAGGAAGACAGTGAGAGAAGGTGTGCACTCACCATCCTGGAGGCAGTGCTTGCCTTTGAGGGAAGGGAAGAAACAAGCTAATGGAGACAGGCCTTTACAGACACCCATGCTTTAGCAGACATTTCTCTCTTCTGTCTGCCGTGACTCTTGGTCAGTCACCAGTCGCCTCTTAGCAAGGAACTATGAGGTGCAGAATTTGAGCTGAGATCAGCCCGGAACTCTCTTCCAGCACCAGGGCAGCTGCAGGGGTCTGCCGCTGGTTGTCCAGAAGCAGCAAGGGGCTGAGGAAGGGGATTGCTTCTACAGACAGCTGGAGTATGCAGACTCCAGCTCTACTCACCAGCTGCCTAGCAGCCTTGGGCAAGTCACTTCTTCTATGTGAGCACTTGAAATCCCACTTCAGTCTAGCAGGCTTTGTAAAACCTTCCTCTGAGGTTGTACAAAGTAATGTGAGTTCCCTGTATTTAGTCCCCAGCAGTGGGATATAACTACCTATGTTACCTTCCCTCAAAGATAGTCATCCCCACCTCTTCCAGGTCTTGTGTTTACATGTGGGGTACCAGCTCTTGCTCTTGTAGGCACAGAGCCCAGTTAGGAACCAGTCTGTGGAAAGACTGGGTCATAACAGAAATTATTGGACAGGATAGTCGCTGTTATCATATAAGCTTGGGCTTCAGGAGTGATACTGGCTGTTGTATCCCTGGGAAGTTCATCACTGACTAGATGACATGCCAGACCCTCCTCTGTTCCTGTTTCAAACTCCCATTCTAGACTGCCTTCACTTGGGGTAGGAACTTGGGGCAGGCTTGATTTCTACAGAAGTATGTCCCAAAGTAGGTTACCAAGGCTTCACATGCTTTCATTAGGCGACCATTAGCCACTGTTTATGCTAGACTGGTGTTCTATGTAGAAGATGAACAAACCCACAGCCCAGTTAGCAAGACAAACACCTGCATTGATGTTACAAGGTAAGAATGGGAGATGAATGCGCTCACGGCCCACTGGGGAAACAGACATAAAGCCTGCGTTTCTATGCCACAGTATGAGGTGGAAGGATGTTGAAGCCCTGTGGACACATAGGGGAAGGCTCATGTCTCACCGGAGTAGTGAGAGAACAAAAGGAGATTCTTAGAAGTGAGGCCTCCTGAATCACACTTCAGGAGAAGTTGAGTAGTAATGTCAGGTGAAAGCCACATATAAAAAAGACAGAAGGGACAGACTGCAGTGATTCTTAAACCTGGCTGCCCTCAGTATCTTGTAGAGCCCTATATGGTCCTTACTGTCTTCCCCACACCTCCCCTACACCCCCTGGAGTATGCTCTGAGGTCATTCTGATACCCAGTCTTTGGTGGGTAGTGTATAGAGGGGAGATTAGGACATCATACAGAAGCCAGACCTGTGTGGGGCCTGGGTTCATCAGGGACAGAGCATAAAACCTTCCTGGTGCAAGTAAGTGTTCATTAGAGTTAGCGCTTGTTGCTGTTATGGTAGTAGTTTTATTATTTCATACCAAAAAGAACCTCCCAAATTTTCACAGGTCACAGGTAAAGCATTAATTTCCATTATCTTGGCTGTTTAAGCTAATTTGTCACAAATTCGGTGTTGAATTGGAGGAGAGAGTAGAGAACAATTCTTTTTCCTGTGTTTTCCTTTGTAGTTTTCATTTTGCCCAGTAGCAGCTTAGCTATTTTGTGGCATTAGGAGAATTCTCATTCTGGAAATAGAATTTCTTCTGATGTATTTGTAGTGTTGTCAATAGCACTGTGATAGTGTTTGTTTATGATCTTGATTAAATTCTATGGAAATGGTTTAGTATGTAATTATGTTCTTTATAGAAATCAAACAAATACCAGCATCGACTGAAGAATAGCCAGGCTGTTTTAGGTTACTTTTGTAGTATGTTAAGTGGTCCCAAAATAAAGAAATAGCTAGGCAATTATTAACTGTGAACTATGTTTATTAAAATTCAACACATAATCTCTGCTAGGATGTTGTTCCTAACATCACCATTTGAGGGCTGTTTCTGTTCTTAGTACTCTAATAACATCCCAGTTGGCCTAATCCTCACCACATATCCTTATTACCCACACTTCACAGGGGAGAACTCAGGTATGGGAACCTGTCAGTTTAGAAGGTCACGGAGCTGCACATGGCCCATTAGAAACTGACCTAGCATTTTCCTGTGGTTTCAGAATTGTTTCACTGGGTTTTGTTTGGCCTTGTTTGTTTTATTTTGTTTTTTTCAGACAATGTATTTTGACCATATTCCTTCCCCTCTCCAGCTCCTCCTAGATCCTCCCCATCTCCCTACCCATTCAACTTCATGTTTTTTCTCTCTTCTCTATTTCTCTGTGTGTCTTTCTTAAAAAAAAAAAAACAACCAAAAAACAGGATATTGCAACAGACAATAAAAGCTAAAGAAAATCAGTAAGACAAAATATAACAAAAGCACACACATGCATGCACTCACACAACCCATGGAGTCTGTTTTGAGTTGGCCAACCACTCCTGGGCATGGGTTCTGCCCTAGAGTGTGGTTAATATAACCAGTGATACTCCATTGGAGAAAACAGATTTTTCCTTTCCCAGAAGGTATCAATTGCAAATAGCTTCTTGGTTAGGGGTGGGGATTTTTATTCAACAAAACTGATACACATATGAACTCATGGAGACTGTGATGGCCTTGCTTTTAATCATAAAGGAAGGCTCCTCACTGATAGAGAGCTTGATGTAAATCGCTTGGTGTCATCTCCTACTCTACCTTTCTCTGTGCTTTTGCATAATCTCCATCTCTCAGTGCTAACCAACCTGTTGGGCCCATCTCACTTTGTCTGCCTCTTGGCTTGAGACCCAAGATGTATCTGCCCACTATATCATCTTGGGGCTTTCCAGAGCCAGTGCTCAGTGCTTCTGGCCTTCAGATTTTGCTCCTAGGCATGCTCTGTCTGGTAACCTTGTCCTGTCCTTCTGTCCCTCTGTTGACCCCTCTTGAAAAATATCATCAGCTTATAGCTTTCGACCCCAATTGGTTGATGTCACTTGAGAGCTTTGACAAAATGCTTGCTTGGATCTGGATCTCATCTCCAGAAGCCCTGAGGCTTGAGCCTTGGAGCTTCAGTATTTCTTAAAATATTTTAACTAATTGTGTCGTGTGAGTGTTATGTTCATGTTTGTTTTTATTCCTGTGCTTGTGCACATGGACAGAAGCCAGAAGAGGGCGTGGGTGTCTTCTGTCACTCTCTACCCGTTCCTTTGAAGCAGGGTCTCTCTCTAAACCTGAGGCTTGGTACATAGGTGTTAGAATCTGAACTCTGATCTTGATGGTTGGGAAGCAAGCGCTTCTAACCACTGAGCCATCTCTCCAGCCCCAAGCATCAGTATTTTTAAAAGCGCAAGATTCTGTTGCTCTGCTAGTGTTAAGAGCACTTGTCAGAACACCCAACCATGTTAAGCATCCTTTTCATGTTCCCTCTCTGCCCAGAGAAGCTGCCTGACATTTCTGGTGCTTTTTAAAAAGAACGGTGTTGCCATTTCTGAATATGATAAAGAAAATTTTGGAAAAGGATACAGAAAAGGTTGAAATCATCCCCAAGCCTCCATCCAGAGTTAGTCATCCACTGTTAATGCTCAGACATACGTGCTGGGAAGGACTCACATGTGTGTAATTCTGTAGCATTGGAATCTGCTGTATATTCTTCTGTTTTGTAACTATTTTGGCTGATGTCTTGTGTGTTATTGGTAGGAGTGGACCTTTCAAAGTTACTATGAAGCTCCCCTGTCTTTAGAAGGCAGGAAAATTATTCAGGTTGAGTAGCAGCTTTGGTGATTTAGTTTGGAGGATAGCTTGGAGGACAAGGTGGTCATGGAATGAGCTGGAAACCTAAAACCAGTGTGTCCAAGTTCATTCACTTAAAGCATGAGAGTAGAAAGTGCCTTTCTAGTGGCTTCTTTTAATGTGTAAATATTTGAATGCGTTGGATGTATTGGTACCTAACAGCGGGTATGGAAGGGAAACACTGATATAAACTTGTCTACATTTCACTGCTCATAAAGAATACAGTTGCAGGTGTGAGGTGTTTGTTAGTGTCCTTCCTCCCGGCTTCTTGTAAAATCAGACGCGATTTTTATGTGCAGCAGCCTGCAGGTTACTGGGGAAATGCTCCATGTACTTAATCATGCTGCAGCCTTGTTTGTTTGTTTATAGTAGGAAAATGTCTTTGGCTGGTCTCTGGTGCCAGATTGATTTTGCTTGTGGGTGTCCAGATGCTGATGAGCTGTAATTAGCATAAGAAGGAGGCTAGAAAGATGTTGAACATTCTTTCTTGGTAGCCAAACAACGGATCCCCAAACAGAGGTTATTCTCAGGTATCAACACACCTGAAGCAACATTTTGCTCTTAGCTGGGGCTTTGTGCAGGTGAGCCCTAGAGATGGTTTGGAAGACTCTTCTGAATCTGGTAAAGGTTGGTATTCTGCAGTTGGGTGTATCTTTGCGAAGAGTCACTTTAAATCCCAGAGTGGCCCAGAAGAGAGGGCCTGGCCACTAATTTCAGGAGACTTGGTTGTGTTTCTGTCCTGACTCTTCTGTTTAGCTTATGACTTAGACAAGTCGTTTGCTCTCCCAGAACCTCAGTTTCCACGACTTAAAGATAGAGACAGCAGTGCTTAACAGCGGGATAGTGATGGCTGCAGCATGCAGCATGGGTGTTGCTCTCAGTGTTTCCTTCATTTCTCCTACATTCTTTACACTTCTTTGTAACACTTTTTCTTTGTCCCTGATTCCAAAGTAGAGAGAAAATAATTGTTAATTTGTTCCCTATTTGCTGCAAGGTACCATAAAATAAATTAAGCGTATGATTTTGATAATCACTAAAGGCATGTTACAACTTCCTTAAATGTATTGATTAGAAATAAATCATGATGCAGTAAGTGTGCCTGCTGGCTGGCTAACTTTGGGAATGACAGTGTTCTAGCTGGTTAGCAGGCTGACTGGCCCTAGGTGTCAGCCACTGCTGACGCAGGATGGTGACTCAGGTTTATTGAGTATTGCCGTGTTCCAGTATATTCGAGATGCTATACCTACCACCAGCTCTGCGTCAGGGGTCATTAGTTTGCTTTATTATTGAGAAAACAGCCCCAAAGAAGTTAAGTACTTCCTCAATTGTGCACAGTTTAAATTAACAGCAAGAAACTAACTACAGCTATAGTTCTTAACACTGCATTCCAGCCTCTCAAGGAGATATCCCAAGACCAGAAAGTTAAATGACTTTTAATCACCAAGGCAACAGTGCAGTAACTAGCTATTTCTGGAAATGGCAGCAGGAAAATGAATGATACTGGCATGGCAGGGCAGGAAAGCATTACCAAGTTTTGTTACTGGGCAATGTGGGCCATGAAATCTTTTTGTAACTTCATTTTAATTTTTAGAATATTCTGATAAGTCTCTCTATATACTTAATATTAAGTTAGGTGTGCCTTTCTAAGTTCTACACTTGGCGGGGCTCTCAGCTACAGAATAATAGGGAAAGCATAGCCTTTATTAGAGCCTGGGAACCCAAGGTGAAGTCCCAGCTGGTGCCAGCTGTGAACTCTAGGCATGCTGCCTTCAGTTCATTGATCTATTTTCCTGATCTCTAGCAGTGCCTCTCAGGGAATGTGGGGTATCTTTCTAACCAGCTACCAGGTACCATGCTCTGAGTGGCAGAGAACAGTGAAATATGGGATGTTGGTACCCTGCCTCGCAGATTGATGGTGGGGTGCAGAAGATGCTTAACAACTGTTAGCTCTTTCCCTCCTAGCAAACAAAAACATCTCTGTGGTTGACCTTGGCTTAAGAAGTGGCCCTAGACATACCTATCACCAGCATATTTGAGCTTAGTCCAAAGTCCTAGATGACTGGGGGCCTTTTGAAAGTCTCAAGGTCAGGATTAACCTTTGGATAAAATGCCAAACTTGAGTTCAGCCTTGTGGTGTAGGAGACTCATTTAAAGCAGAACACTGGAAGTGGAAGGTACTAAATGTCTGGAAAGACTTTTTTTTGTCAGTGAGGTATTCAAGGGAGGGTCAGCTTTCTTCTTCCATAGTAGGCTCCCTCTGGTACTCTGCTTGTGCTACACAGATGAGGCCTCTCAGGCCCACTCTGGGATCCTTCACCTTTCTAGAAAAAGACCACTTGCAAATAAAGTTAGAGCTTCCAAAGAAGCAGTGTAAGGACCAAAGGAAGAACTAGATGTCTGGTCTACCTGGGGAGAGCACTGCAATCATTCCCAAGAAAACTCACAAGATTGAAAGAGAGTAGGAACTTCCCACAGGGACAAGACGTAGAAGAGCTTTTAGGCAGAAGGAATAGCTTGTACACAGGCCCAGAGATCACTGTGGAACTCTAGAAAGGCCAAGATTCCAGTGTGCAGTCCTAGGAGTAACTGCCAGTGCTACTTGTCCTCCATGAGGTCAAACTAGTGACCAGGAGGAGAGGGGGCCAGACACTTCTGGTCACAGCTGTGGTTCTTTGGGAAAGGAAGGAGCCACAAATCATCCTATTTGTCACCTGCAGTGCTACTAAATTCATTTTCAAGATCACTTGTAGATTTTGCTGTGTTGGTCTCATTAAGGCAGACTTTCATTTTCCTCCATTCTGGAACCCACTTGTAATGTCAGTTACACTGCAGTACAGGTACATCTTAAATACAATCTTGTGTTCTAACTGTACACTGTCCCTATGTCCATCAGTTTATTTCCCAAATAATGGCAACCCTTTTCTGTCACTGGCTCACTCTGGGAATCCCTGCCTCTTTCCAGACTATTCTTTGCTCCTTTCAGGGTCCCAGAGAAGACAAGTGAACTGCCTCTGGTGCCTCTAAAACAGGAATCTGGTCACACTTCGGCTTAATCCTTTAAAGCCTTCTCACTATAGATCTAGAATAAAACTAGACCCTGGGGTAGCATGGGAGGCCAGCCATCGTTGCTTCTCCTGTACAATCTTACCCTCCCTAGAGTCCTGTTTCCAGTAGTTTGAGTTGTGCAGTTCCTCCTAGCATGCGTTTTTCTCCCCTCCATGCTTCCACAGTGATGCCTTCCCTGACCCCCTTCTCCGGAACTGACTACTTGTGCTTTGGGTATCCCCCATCCTATTGCCTCCTTGTAGCCTGCTTTCCCAGTGACTTCTCTTCCTAGACCAGTGGTTCTCAACCTTCCTGATGCTGCAACCCTTTCATACAGTTCCTAATGTTGTAGTAACCCCAAACCATAAAATTATTTTCATTCCTACTTCATAACTATAATTTTGCTACTGTTACAAATTGTAATGTTAACATCTAAAATACAGGTTGGTTTTAGGCAACCCCTGTGAAAGGGTCATTCTGCCCCAAAGGGGTCAAGACCCACAGGTTAAGAACCACTGTCCTAGACAGTCTCTCTTCACCCTACCTTACCCCACTTATACCCAGCAGCATCCCAGCTATTGGCTCGCTGGCTTCCAGTCAGCTGTGACTCTGCCAGGCAAGGACCAGGTAAGGGGGTGGGGTGAGTAGGAACCCTTTTATCTGTTGTATCTTTATGTAGACTCAATCAGAAGGAAAAAAACATTATCTTTTATTATGAGAATTGTCAAGATACAGAGGTATCTTGATAGAGGTATACAGAGGTATGAAAAAAACCTATCTATTGAGCTCTTAGCTTACCCATTACCTGACTCTGATGATTAGCATTTGCCAATCTGGTTTCATCCCCCTGTTCCCTACCCCCTTTTTTTCCTGGAATGTTTGAAGGCATACCTAGACATAATGGAATTTTATCTCATATGGAGTGTTTATAAAATCAGTAAACAATATGAATGAGAGTCCTGAATCTAGCCATTTTTCTAGCTAGAATGTGTCTGTTAACATTGAGATCCACTAATAGTTCATCAGTTAGATGTCAGGAATAGCCTCCGGTGCCTCAGGTATCAGGGTGCCTCTGTCATGGCATTGGTAACATTCTAAAGCAGGTCATACTTTGGTATGAGGGGCTTCCCTGTGTGTGTAAGACATTTAGCAACATGTTTGTCCTCCACCTGCCAGAGCCCAGTAACACTGCCAGTCATCACAGATGACTGAGTCCTAGAGGGAAACATATACTTCTGAACTTCTAATTATTGCTATTAGTATCCTGGAGAATAAAGTCTGATTCCCGTTCCTTGTGCCATATCCACCATGCCACTCAGAGCTACTTGAGTGAGAGTACAGGCTTCCTAGGAGAGAACGGAAGACCTGTGTTCCCCAAGGGTGTGACTGACTGAACAGGGCAGCCCCTTGGCCAGCTTAGGGGAACTCTAGAAAAGCACCGGCAGCATTGTTCCAGAGCCGCACTCACACCGTTCATCTGCCAGGCTAGTCAGCATAGCCCCTCACCAGGTATTTATGCTGGTGCTGGCTGGGGAAGTCTCTCCTGGGGAATGCATCTTGGATTCCGGAGCAGTCAACAAGGAGCATTTGCTTCACAGAAATTACTTTGAAGTCCGTTTTTGCCAGAAACCATCTGTTTTGTATGAAACAAAGGGACACTTGTGATTCATTGTATGGTTTCCTTCAAAATGGACTCTCTGCTTAGTTCCTACAGCTCTGCTCACTAAATAGTACCTAGAAAATTATGTACTAGAAAACTTAATTCCCTAGAAAGGCAGATTTGGAGAAGTGGGGACAAGTTGGACCCAGATATATAGCTCTTACTAGCTCTGCCATCTTAGGTAAGCCACAGAGCCTTTCTGAGCCGTATTTGCTTTCATTTGTGTAGAGAGAATAATTCACACAAAAATGGCCACAAATACTAAGGGCAAGAGCATAGAACACTTTGTGTGAGGCCCAGGACTCCACCCCTAGCACAAAAAAAAGAGAGAGAGAGAGAAAGAGTGAAACCTGACTAGCATGGTGTCTATCATAGAGCACTAGCAGACTGTTTAGATTGCTGTTCCTCTTTAGACCCACTGGGGAAGGCAGAAATATTCCCTCTCCCCATCCAGGTCATTTATTCTCTCCCCTTCCTTCCTTCCTTCCTTCCTTCCTTCCTTCCTTCCTTCCTTCCCTTCCTCCCTCCCTCCCTCCCTCCTTCCTTCCTTCCTATCTTCTTTCTTCCTCCTTTTTTTATTATGAAGACTTTTATATAGGATTTTTAAAATTTAATTTTCTTCTTTCATACAAAACATCCCAACCTCAGCCTCCCCTCCACTCCTCCCAGATCCCCCATCTCCTCTCACCACCCCCACTCCCCTTCAACCTATCCCACCTACAGGATTTGCTGGGGCAATGGAGGGGTAGAACCCCACGCCAAGGGAGGGAGCCCATGCCTGACTCTGCAGAACTGTCCAGGAACCGGAGACTGGATAGCCCAGAGACAGTTCCTAATGATATTAGCGCACAGATCAGTGCCTAGCCCAAGTGTTATTAGAGAGACAGTGGCAGCAGTTACTGAAGCTGCTACTATTCCTTCTCCTCCTTTTCCTCCTCCTCCTCTTCCTCCTTTGCTTCCTTTTCCTTCCCTTTCTCCTCCTCCTCTTCCTCCTCCTCATTATTTTTTTTTTTTTAAGGCAGGGTCTCACTGTGTAGCCCTAGCTAGCCTGAGACTCACTGTAAACCAACCAGGCTGGCCTCAAACTCACGTGCCAGCCCCCCTCTACTTCTGTATTACATATCTGTGAGATGATTGGTCTGATACATGGAAGAAAGCAATGACATCAAGCCCATAGCCTATGTGCTGGTAACAGCATGGAACCATCCTCACACGTGGTGTGGTTTAGGATTCACTGAGTCCTCTCTCCTGAGGAGGAATCTGACACCTGTTAGAGCGTGACTTCAAAGCCTTTTCACAGCAGTGTTGACTGCATGCTTCTCCAGACATTTTCCTATATGAGTAATCAAAGAATGGTTTAGTTCGTTCATCTCAGACACAGAATGAAAGCACTGTGTTCTGGCAGCATTGAAACCCCTCCATCCCTCACCAGGAAACCCCTCAGTCCTCTTGCAATGGAACCTCTCAGTCCTCTTGCCATGAGACCTGCTTCTTCCTCTTGCCATGAAACCCCTCTGGCCTCCCACTGTGACACTTCAGGCTTCAAGCAAGTGAACAGGAGCTGCTTTGGATCTGCATACAGTTTTTTGGTGTCTGTGGCACTCAGCAGACTCCTGAAACTTAACAGTTGGCGAGGCCTCAAGCATCTGAAGTGACTGTGATGTCTAGTGTGGGAGGAGCAGGTGGGGCTGCGGAGGGCTGAGGCAGAGCTTCTGAATAAAGCGAAAGTGGTAGGGATGACTGGCTCCTTCCAAAGACCTTGACCTCCACCCTTGCGTTCCCAACACACACACACACACACACACACACACACACACACACACACACACACACACACACACAAGGTATGGTGGAGTTCAGGAGTATGGAAACAGCACCCATGTCCTGAGGCTGCAGCTCTGCTACACCGGGTGCCCCCCACCACCACATATTCAGGATGTACAAACAGAGAAGAGCAGACCTGCTAACACATACTGACACAGCGTGGGAGGATGCTGACACCCATGCCTAGTCTCTGGGTACCAGTCCAGGCGGAGCATGGTGTGCCCTAGCAAGGCTCTACTCCGCTTCCCCAGCCCTACAGAGCTGTTTGATAATGCACTGAGCTGGCTATCGAGGACACTTTACAAAAGAAAAATGTCACAGCACAAATATTCTTGCCGTTTGTCTCATTTTAGGATCTAAAGATGTTTTTATGTGCTTCATTGCAAAGGCACGGCAGTGACTATATAATGCACTTCCCAACCCTGAGAGAGCTCATAGGCCACAGTGTGCTTTCGTTTAGATGAAGCACTCTGGAAGTGAATAGCAGGGTGCTGAGCTGATGTCCTGTCCTCTGCAGAGGTCTCCCAAGCCTCCCAAGGCCAGAGAAGCTGGTCTCTATCAGCTCTACAGAGCCGTCACTTAGCATCTGCTGCAAAATAAGGTGTTGAACTCCAGGCCAAAGCTCCCTACCAGGGTCTGGTCTGTGTATAATCATGGAAAGTGACCTGAGGAGAAAGAGAGAACCACACCTTTTCACCAGCAGTTTATCTGCTCCTGAGGCTTCCCCTGTTGGGATATGGGACTGCATCTGAGAATAGTTGTGGCTGTGGGCACTCCCCTTTGCTTAGGGCCAACCTCAGGATGCTCAACGCCTGTAGACTCTCTTTGGGCCTTGCTTTGGGAGTCCTAGGAAAGAACTTAGGGATGAAGGCATCAGTTAGAAGATGCAGGATTGCTGCTGAAAACCAGAATCACAAAGACCAACAAAAAGAATGCAGAGGTGTGTGTGTGTCTCTCCCAGGTAAGACAGGCCCAGAGGCCAGCAGGGCCATTCTGACAGCTTCCTGGTGTCCTGCCATTCTTATCTAAGGCCAGAAGTGTTTGTTGGCTCTCAGTGTGCCCCAGGCGCCTATAAAGGGGCCTGGCTTCTCTTTTCAAAATGGCTTTATGGTCCCAGATGGCTAGTAGTGCTCTAATAACAACTCCTATATTCCAAACAGCAGGAAAGAGAGACAGGAAGGGCAGGAGGAGGAGACATGTCCCTTCTCAAAGGTCCCAGATGCCAGTCTAGCCTAACTCACTGCATACATTCAGTCATAATGTCCTGTAAGGTTTTGTTTTTATGTTGGTCAGAGTATCTCTCTAATTAAAATGGGCTCTCGCACTAAGAAATCTGAGGTGGAGCAGTGTGGGTGGCCATTGGCAGTTTCAGCCCTCCTGCTGCTGGCCTTAGTAAATGGCCTCTCCTGGCAGTTGGGTCACAGCTGCTGAGGTGATAGGGTTGGCGTCTCTGACGGATCACGTTGCAGGAGCTAGAGAAAACTACAGGTGAAGAGTTCCCACTTACAGCAGGTCATGGTGCACACATGGTAGGCCTTGCGGGCAACTCCTCCATCCGTCCTGGAGTCTGGACCACCTGCTCCAGGAGCACTTCTAGGGAGCCTTGGGCCTATGAGAGGCCATACCAGTTAGCCCTTTCTTCCTGGGCTCTGGAACCAGAAGTACAGTGCACAGAAGCATTTCCCTGCCATCCCATGTCACAGTTTGTCAAGACCGCACTTAAATGCTTCCCTAATCCATGTCCTTCTGTCTGTTGAGGGGAATCCCAGGGAAGTGGGGGAAACAGGGAGTCAACCCAGGCAGCACCTGCACCTGCTCTGCATCCAGTAGGTGCTCCATGTTTGTGGAGTCTCACAACCCAGAAGTGAGAATATTCAGTTAATTTTAGTTGTGTTTCAGGTAGAATGGGCTTCAGTGGGGAAAACATTCACAGTTTCAGATAACACATATGAAAACTCCCTTTTGGAAAATTGCCTTTAGAAGTCTCTTCATTTATATCCCAGGTTCACTCTGCTCTTACTTTTGCCTCCTTCCCAGCATTTCCTTAAGAAAGATTTCAAAGATAGAAAGGGTGAAAGAAAGGTGCAGGGAATCCTGCCGTGCCCGCCACCCGGGACAGTTAACATTCTGCCGTTTCCTTACCGCGCCTTCATGCTTCTCTCATCGTCTGCTTTATTTTTGATGCAGAAAGTAAGTTGCAGGCAGCAGTATACGTTACACTCCAGCGTGTTTATCATTAACCTCAGGTTGTTACTGCTTAGATACAATTGGGATGCACAGATCTTGAGTGGCTCAGGTGATGGGTTCGGGCAAGTACACTGTCAAGTTATAGAACATTCTAGTATCCCAGAAAATTCCCTTTCACTAGCTAGACCCCTCCTCTCCACCCCCACAGGGTATAAGTACTGTTCCTTTTTTTCCCATCATAACTAGGTTAACCTCACCTAGATCCTCACTCAGGGAGCTCATACAGTGCCTTCGTGTGTGGGTAAGGCATTCACTCTGTGCGTTTTGTGAGATTTCGTTCATAGTTGAGGCATGCATTGGTGATCTCTGTTATGTGGATGAACTTTCCATCCTTCCTGTTAATAGACTGTTTCAGAATTGACCACAGGGAATAGAGCTTTCAGGAACATTTATGTCCAAGACTCTGGTTATGTTTCCGTGGCTTCTTTCTGGGTCATTCACTAGTTTGTATCTTTTTAATAACTAGAATCTTGGGTTACCTAAGTCATCCTCATCCTGTATAGTCAAGGATAAGGTTCCCGAGCTGTAGGTGGCAAAAGCTGTAGAGAGCTTTTCTTCAGGTCTGTTCTCCTAGCTCCATTCTATATCCCTCTCCCTCCCTGAGAAAGAAGGCGGGGCCTGAGACTCTTTGTGGGAGGTCAGTGACCATTTCAGATTTTATTAAGGGACATCTGGATGCAGTGAGTTGTGTTTGCTGCCTGTAAGATACCCATCTGACCCAGCTTCTTCAGTGTGTATCCCTGCGCCTTATCCCGGGTAACCTTTCTACTGTCTGTCCTATGTCTCATGGGGAAAAAGTCGGGATTCTACTCAAAGGGGCAGGGTTCTTCCTTGTTGATCCTGTATTGATGTATTTGTTCCACCCTCCATCCTTTGCCCACCCCCCATGACCTGCCCTTCATGTCTCCACCCCCCCCCAGCCTCGTATGCTTTGGCATGTCCTTACCCCTTCACCACTGTGGTACATTGCTATTGTTTGCAGGATTTCATCTGCCCTGACCCTCTCAGAGAGCAGCTCCTTCATCCCCTTCTCAGGGATTCAGTTATTCCCTGTGTGTGCCTGTCTCTGTCTCTGTCTCTCTTCCCCCCCCCCCCGTGTGTGTGTGTGTGTGTGTGTGTGTGTGTGTGTGTGTGTGTGTGTGTGTGTGTGTGTGTGTGTGTGTGTGTGTGTGTGTGTAGCAGGCTCTTACCATAAGTCTCATTATGATGTTGATTTAGCATAAGTTAGTTGACACAGGACTAGGAACAGACAGGACTGAAACTCACCAGCCTTTGAGGAGCTTACTCCTGTTGGGGAGGACCTGCAGCTTGGCGTGGCAAGGGCTCCCGTGGACAGTGTGTATGAGAATACTTCCACACACCTACCTGGCACTCCTTGTCGGAAGCTTCAGCCAGTGGAAGTAGCTTGTGGTTTTATTTGTCTTGCTAATGGGGTTTGAGTGCTTGCCCTGCATCCTCCTGGGGTGCTCTTGTAGCGTTTAAGGGAGAGGATCGACTTCCATAACTGGAGAACTGACTAGGTCACTTCCTAGCTGTGAGACCTAGATGCAAATTCCTTTTTCTAACTGAGCCTCTAGTCCCTTGTCTGGAAATGGGGAGACTGGTTAAAATTATCCGTAGGATGTTTTGAGAGTGAAATGACATGAGGCATGTATTGTACTCACAGATGCATGGTGGGTTTGAATGTGTGTTACCATTTTAAGTCCTCACATATGCCTGCCATGTATTGAATATTCAGAAAATGTTTAGGAAGAATAGGAATACATGTATTTTATGTGTGTGTTAAAGAGGCTATATATAGATGCTCGCACAGATCCATCTGTCTTTGAAGAGTGCTTGATCTGACTGGCATCAATATTCCACTGGAGGGACTGAGCATACACGTGTGACTCTACATGGCTTGCTACATCCCTAGCTAAGCAGATGTCCATTATCCTGAAATGTAAGAAGAGAAAAATAATAATAAAGGCAGAAGAGTGTAATACTGGGGCTTCATTTGACAAGGCCTCCTGCTACTTCAGCTGCCAGTGCGGGCCATGCAGCAGATTAATCTGTATTCCAGCACACTGCTGAGGCTGGGATCGATCTAATTAGGGTATTTTGAACATCCTGTTTGCATCTCAAATCTTACCAGAAACCAGGATGTCTGTCCATCTGGGTAGCTGAAGTGGGCAGTGGGTTCAGTACTAAAACTGGATGGCTGTAATTTCAGAGTGTGAAAGCAGCACTGTGTTTGGTTTCCTTAAAACAAAGGCACTCGCTGCTTTGGGTGTTCAGTGGAAACAAAGGCATCGGCAGCAGCCTGGCCTTGAATTTTAAAGAATCCCTGATAGATCTGACCAGGATATAGGCCTGATGTGAGAAGTACAGGGAACATTTCCATCCTGTTAGAACCCTGGCTGACCCGTGTGTGTCTATCTGTAGCCAAGCATTTGGGCTGTTGGAAGGCAGGTGGATATTCTGAGGCTGCAGAGTGGCCAGCCAAGCCTGGCTAGAGAGATGGCTCCGCAGGTAGAGGCACTTGCTGCCAAGCCGGACAACCTGAGTTTGGTCCCTGGGACCCACATGGTGGAGGAGAGAGCCAACTCCTCTGACCTCCACATGCACTGCATACATGCTCTCTCTCTCTCTCTCTCTCTCTCTCTCTCTCTCTCTCTCACACACACACACACACACACACACACACACACACACACACACACATACCTCTTCAGGACATGGGTAGTTTTACTCTTGTAGTCCCTCATGCAGGTTGGTTCCTGCTCTGCACCTCCCCTTCTCAGCCTCTCCCGCCGCCTCTCAGCCTCTCTCTCTGTTCTTTGTCCGCCCTGTCCTTTACTGTTTCAGTCCTTGGCTTACTTGTCTTCTTGGAACCCCCTCACGCATGCCCTCCTGCCAGCACCTGTCCTTCAAGGCTCTGCTCCAGAGCAGCTTCCCCACTGTTTCTCCCAGGCCCTTGGGTGGCAGTATTTGCTCCATTGCTCTTCCTGCCTCTTTCCTACCCACTCTCACTTTGAATGTGATTTTACCTATTTTTTGTTTGTTTGTTTTTCAACGGCTTTATCAAAGTCTTTATATCGCACCTTGGATGGGATAGAACTTGGCGTTTTGATGTATATAGACACTGGGTGTGGTTACCAATATGCCCAGTGCTCATCGGTTGCCATCATTTCTGTTGTCTATCCTTCAGAGGCATCTGGAGGGCAAGGTCAGTGTGTCATCTCTGTCCCCTGACACTACCTTGCACAGAGTAGAATCCCTGTGCCTACTTTAACCCAGGGTCTTCCTCTTGTGGCCAACACTGTTGCCAGAGCCTCTTCTTCCTTTCTGGTGAGTGTAGGCCTGCCCTGCCATTCACACTGGAACTTATCAAAGATTTCTAGCAGCACCCTTCTGGGATGTGGAGGCCCCGGAGTATGAGGACATTGAATTTAGGAACTGTGGGTACCTCATCACCCGACATCCCCATCTCCCAGCCTGATGTGAGACACTTGCTACTATGAGGACCCCACTAGTCACTGACTTCAAGAATGTGCCACAGTTTGTACTTCAGAAATTAGATGTGCCCATAAAACTCAAATTCCTGGCTTCTGTCAGCCTACCAACGTTACCTCAAACAGCAGCGAGCTCAAGCTATCCATTTTCCAGGAGAGCACATCTGACCCTGTCCCTCCCAGACATCTGAAGAGATCTTCTCCTCCATTCCCAATTCTGACTCCTTACTCTTCCCATCCTGCCCCAGCTGAACTAGGGGCTCTTCCTCATGTTCCCTGTGTCCCCTGTATGCCAGTTAATGGCGTTCACTGCCTTACTCATAGGACAACAAGCTGCCTCAGAGCCAACTACCGTTCATGTCCATGGCTTGCTGATCGCTATGGTGCCTGACACATAGTAGATACTCAGAATGCTTCATGCCCTATCATTGATCTGAAGGTGTATGGCTCAAGAGCGAGAAACTATTTTTTATAGCTCTGCAAATTATGTATTCTCTTGTCAGTGAACTGTTATTATGGCCAAATATGTTCATTTTTATTGAAAGGTAGGCCCATCTCTGCTTAAATATGCTGTGTCCTTCAGCGACCCGTAAACAGCTGCTACCTGCCTCGGGGATGTCTGCAGGACTCTAGAATTGTGTATTATTTGGCTTTATAGACAGTTACACCCCAGCACTTTATTTTAATTTATTGTAGGATTAAAGGACAAGAGTGAAGTTGGCCTTGTTCCATTTCAATGTTAGAAAGATATTTTCTCACCAGGACCCAGGCAGGGAGACACACTGCAGGGACCATGGAGCCAGAGCAGTGTAGAAGGAGAGAGCTGAGCTCTGAGCAGGCGCACAGGTGAGAGAATTCCCACAGTGCTCTTTTTGGTATGGCACATCTCAAGTTGCTGTCTGATGAGTGGGCACCAAGCACACATTTCCCTTGAGATAATAGATTTAATAGGTGGATGGGTCGGCCTCATTTTACAAACAAGAAAACTGAGACAAATAAAGCACCCAGTCTGAGATTCAATAGCTAGAGAATGCCAGGGCAAGATTTGAACCCGAGTCCTTATGATCCTCAAGCAACACATGAAACTAATGAATTGGTTTGTCTTTGTCTAGAGCAGACCCCAGGAATGAGTCTTCTGGGTGCTGTGTTTCTCTGCAGGGGACCTGATACCACCCTTATGAGCAGGTCTACTTAGCGGTAAAATGGCTTCATCACAGAGTGCGGCTAATGAAACACTTGTTGGAGTTTGATTCTCACTGATCTGTTCAATTCTTTGCAAAAGTTGTGCACTAGAAACCTACTTGGGATGACTCCGTAGTCTGTGCTATTCTGGAAAGACCTGGTTTGGGTGTAAGGAGTGAAGATCCTTAACTAAAGAGCCATCTCCAAGAGAAGAAGACTCACAGTCCATGCAAAAGTGTTCCTCAGATTCTCCAGCGTACTGATTTGGGGGAGGGCAGGTCGTAGATTTTTGATTACTGTGCCCTTTCCAAATGTGCTTTTAACCTGAGGCAAATCATATCTTTCCCTGGGCCGTTGTTTCTACATGCAGAATCCCAAAGGAGGTGGGCTAAGGATCTCTGGTTCCTTCCAGTCTGAAAATCATACAACTCTAACTGCCCTGGAAATCAAACTTGTAGCCCTCTGCATAAACACCATCTAGCTCATTGCTAATCGCCCTGGAGAGGCCCTGAGGAGAGGAAAGCTGGGGAGGGGTGGACCAGAGCCACCCCTCCAGGCACTTTCGGTAATTAGTGTAGGAGGCAGCCAGTTGTCTGACTGTTGAGCAGGGTGCCCAGCAGGGAGGGAGTTACATGGCACAGTGTCAGTGCTGGCTCTGACATTCCACCAGAATGCCACATGCCCTCCTCTCTCACCAGTGAATTGAGAAGTGTAGATGTATCTGACCTTCCCCTTTGTGGATTCCAGGAGTGGGATGTTGGATGCAAAGATGTGTGTAGTGTGGTGCGTGGCACGTGTGTGTGTGTGTGTGTGTGGGGGGGGGTGTGTGGTAGAGGGGTATGAGGGTGTGTGTGTGTGTGTGTGTGGTAGAGGGGTATGAGGGTGTGTGTGTGTGTGTGTGTGTGTGTGTGTGGTAGAGGGGTATGAGGGTGTGTGTGTGTGTGTGATAGAGGGGTATGAGGGTGTGTGTGTGTGTGTGTGTGTGTGGTAGAGGGGTATGAGGGTGTGTGTGTGTGTGTGTGGTAGAGGGGTATGAGGGTGTGTGTGTGTGTGTGTGTGTGGTAGAGGGGTATGAGGGTGTGTGTGTGTGTGTGTGTGGTAGAGGGGTATGAGGGTGTGTGTGTGTGTGTGTGTGTGTGTGTGGTAGAGGGGTATGAGGGCGTGTGTGTGTGTGTGATAGAGGGGTATGAGGGTGTGTGTGTGTGTGTGTGTGAGGGGTGAGAGGGTGTGTGAGTGTGTGTGTGTGTGTGTGTGTGGTAGAGGGGTATGAGGGCGTGTGTGTGTGTGTGATAGAGGGGTATGAGGGTGTGTGTGTGTGTGTGTGTGGTAGAGGGGTATGAGTGTGTGTGTGTGTATGTGTGTGGTAGAGGGGTATGAGGTGTGTGTGTGTGTGGTAGAGGGGTATGAGGGTATGTGTGTCTGTGTGTGTGGTAGAGGGGTATGAGGGTGTGTGTGTGTGTGTGTGTGTGTGTGTGTGTGTGTGTGTGTGTGGTAGAGGGGTATGAGGGTGTGTGTGTGTGTGGTGGGATATGTCTGCGTGTTTTATCCTCTGCAGTGGAGCTACCACATCCACACGTCCATGTTGACAGCTCCATAGCCATCTTTCACCTCCATTTTATCCTGTCGAAATGACAGAGCAGCTGAGCGGTGCTGGCCAGCAGATAAACCTGTTATCTCCTCTCCTCTCCGTGCTAGCAGCTCTCCCCATCTCCTTGGTGTATGAAAAATTGACACCACCTTGGGCTGAAATCTGTTCTTAGGAAAGCTACATTTATTAGTAGCTAATGAAACCTGTGTACTAAAACTTGGGGTGGCTGGAGCGTTTCCCTGTGACATATGACAGGCCAGAGCCTTCAGAGGTAGAAGGAACATGGGCAACTTCGTGTTTGCTTGGCTTAAAGCCCTATCAATCAGGCAGGCGACAGCTGTGCTCAGTGTGCTTTGCCAATGGTCAAGGTTTCTCCTACCTAGACTGGGCTGAGCTGCACGCGTGCATGCATGCTAAGAAGGTTTGCCAGAAATGATCCTTTCATAGACCAAATTGCCCTCCTTGAAACGCACTGCTCCGGATGCCCTCCCCAGACCACCAGTAACCCCTGCCCTCATGATAAGGTATATAAAGAACTCTCCCTTGGAACTTTTTCATCCACCAGAATCAGCAGGATTCAAAGGAAGAAAGACTGCAAAGTGAAGTACTGGTTCGATATTTGTGGAACTGTGTAAAACCCAAAGTCTCATCTTTATTTAGACTCTGAAAGAAATTGCTTCTGGAAAGACTAATTCAGTAAAGTAAGGAAGACAGTTGTTATTCATGTCTTTTTCCATATGGCCTTTTGCCTCATTTTAGCCTCATTAAAACTGCGGGTTTTTATAAATCCACATTTATGTAGTGCCTGACTTTTGAGCACAGTGAGCCACTACGGGCCTGTTTTTAGGTTGTTTTGGTTTCTGGTCTCCTCTCTTCCTTTGGTCTCCTCTTTAAATTCTTTAATAGCCAGGGAATTGGTTTTTGTTTGTGGGAAACATAGCAGGTAGGAAAAGCTTACAGTTTGGAGTCAGACAACGTGGATTCTACTTTTTAAGCATGGAATCTCTGAGCCTTCAATTCTGCATTAATAAGACTAAGATAAAAAATGGTACCTTTCTTATAGCTTGGCTGTAAGGTGTGTAGACATAAAATAGTGTGCTGTCATATTTGCATGATGAATGATGCTGAGGTACCATGCCTACTTTGAAATAGGATCAGAGAAGGGTACTGGGAGCCAAACCCATGGCCTCTTGCTTGTTACATACGCATTCTGCCAACTGAGCTGTGCATCTAGCCCTCAAATAGGCATCTGAAGCAGCATTAGAGCAAAACAGCACGCCGTGCTGAATCTGACTTTGAATAAGAATTTCCAAAAGACAGATGGCAAACTAAAGCAAATGTTCACAGCACATATGAAGAAGAGAGTTTCCTCAGCTTAGAAAGGTCCCTTAGAAATTAAAATTAAGGAAACTATAAGTTCACAGGCGAAGTTACAGGAGTGCTAGTAAACATGGAGTGATAGTCAGTCCTCTGGCACTGGGACTGTGCTAAAGGAAGCCCTGGGAGCTAGGAAACCTCGTCTCAGGTAGCTAGGAGGGTGTCTCTGGGGCAGATTAGCATTTGAATCAGATGGCTGACTGAAGATTACCTTCACCAGTGTGGGTGAGCCTCACCCCATCTGTTGAGAACCCCAAATATAGTGACTATCTATCTCTCCCTGCCCTCAGGTATGGTTCTCACTACCCCTCAGACAAAGACTTAGTGTGTTTGGCCGGCCTTGGGCCTTTGGGCTTGTACTGGGACTGCCCCTCTGTCTTTCCTGGTCTTTAGCTTGCAGGTGCCAAGGATAAGATTTCTGAGTTGCCAGAGTCACCCAAGTCAGACCCTCATCACAGATCTCTGCACTGTAGGGTGCCCTGCCTTTCCCTGTGTCTGGGGAACCCAGTCCATACGTAGGGAAAGATGTTAGACAAAAATGTGCTAATCAAAGAGAGAGTCTGGTTCTACCTGCCTGGTTGTCTCAATTCTCTTGGGTGGTATACACTATGAGGAAGGATGAAGGGAGACAGACACCTAGCGGAAAGTCTGGAAAAGCGATATACTTGGTATGGTCTTTTTGAAAGACAATTTGTCAGTCTCTTTTAAAATTTTTGTTTATTTGTTTGTGTACACAGTGTGTTGTGGGGCGACACACATATGCCACAGGCAGCACACATGAAATCAGTTCTTTCCTTCTACCTTTCTGTGTGTGCCAGGGATTGAACTCACTCAGGTCTCCAGGTTTACACAGCCAATGCTGTTTTTACCTGTTGAGCCATCTCTATGGTTCCAATGACATTTAACATTTTATATGTGATTTTCATTTGAGTCACTAATTCCATTATTAAGAATATACTACAGATTCAAGATGGTGGGGGGTGGGGAGCAGAGACTGTCAGAACTTTAGCAGCTGCCCCACCCCCAGCCCCCACTCAAGATGTCCACAACCCCTCAAGTGTTTGTGGAACCGGAGATACCAGCAGAAAAGCAAACTATGAAAATCTGGAGTAGTTGGAAAAACAACAGCAGCACTGACAGATCTGCAGAGTCTGGGGAAGCAGCACCTCCACAGGGTGGGCCTGTGGTACCCCACCACTACCAGCAAGGCAGGGGAGCTGGCTCCCACTTGGCCATTGGGTTTGGCTGGTAGATTCTGCCTGCTAGTCCATGGTCCCAACCACGGCATAGAAGAGTGACCTGGGAGGAGAGTCAGGATCTACAAGAGGGCAGGGACCACAACAGAAAGACATGGGAGCGGGCCTGCTGGACACTGTGACTGCCTGGCAGGCTTGGGCCCCCTACTGGTGCTGCCTGAGGTATGAAGGAGGCAAGCCATGAGGGGGAGTCAGAAATGGAATATCAGAGTGGTGGAGAACTGAAGATAGCTGTGGGCAATAAGCAAAATCTGATAGGGCTCTGGCCATTGCATATTGACCCCTCAGCTCCCAACCTCCGGTTCCTCACATATTTGTGGTTTGGTGGAGGGTTTGGCTGATGACTGCACTGGTACCTGGTCAGGTGAGAGGAACTTTGTGAATCAAAAGTCGTTAGAAAGGTCAGTAGCATACCTGGAAGACCAGCTGGCTGTGAGTGGAGAGAGGATAGTAAGGTGAGCCTCAGGTTCAGCCTGCATGGAGGACACGGAACTGGAGACAAAAATCTCACAAATGGGATGGAGAACAAGAGAGCTAGGCGTCTAGGGATGGTACTTATGGTGCCACGAGGCTGGGGCTGCTGACTGCCTGTCGCCGAGCTGGAGCTGCTCAAGGAGGAAAGGATGCATGCTGTGAGGAGAGGCAGACCCAGGACCAAGCAGGCAGGGGAATAGCAGCAAGCGCCACTAAGAGACACATGGCTGGAGGTGGGCATAGGCATGGGAGCATTCCCAAGACACACAATGGGAAGGTTCACAGACTGCCACCAATCATCCCAGCCCTCCACTGCATGCTAGGCCAGTTCTGTAAAACCCATAGCCACGGCTGCCACTCATGTTGTTCTCCCTGATGAGTCAGGAAGAGCATGTGCTAAGGTGCCACCAGGGGCTGCAGGCACAAAGGCCAGACAGTAAGGGCAGGGTGGGATGCAGCAGTCTGGAATTGGACCAAGTCCTGCCCCAAAACTAACCACCAAACTACAGGATCCCCCTACTCCTGAGCAATGACAGGATAGCCCAGCTGAAGAGTATCTCATCTCTTAGACTGAGTATCCACACAAAAGACCTGTCCTTTGGTGACCAGCAGACCCTCCTGGCCTCTTCACTGCCCACCAGGCCAATGTTGCCACCCCTGAGGCCATAGCTGCTATGAGTAGTACTCTTCCTGATAGGGCAAGGGAGACCTTTGTGGTGCTACCAAGGGCTGCAAGCACAAAGGCCAAGACAACAGAACAGACAGTGATAAGGAACAATGATAAGGAGGCTGGGTGTGCAATAAATGCCAGACCTTGGGATCACCCTGATCCTGAGCAACAGCAAGATGTCCCAGCTGAAGAATATTCCATGCTGGGGGTTGGGTCTTCTCCTTATGAAAGCAATCTTGGAAACCTCAAAATGCTCATGTAGACCAGAACAGTTAGGAATCTGCCTGCATTGCTGACACTGTTGGAGTTTGCCAGGTGCTTGAGCCTGGCTCCAAAGGATACTTGTTCTGGTGGGTTGTTTGATGCCTGCATGAAGTCCACATACCTATGTGACTTCGGGGTACCTGCAGGAGGACCAGATCCCAATGGATTAGCCGGGTCCCTGCAGGAGGGCCAGAGACATACAAGAGGCCTGGGTGACTGGGGGAGGGGGGGCTCTGAGAATCTGCGGAGAAGTTATGGTGCCTGCAAGATATCTGGGTGTCTGCAAATCGGCCCAGTTCTGGTATGATGCCCAGGCATCTACAGGATATCCTGGATCCTGTGGGGTGCCTTGGATCCTGCAGGAGGTCCTGGTGCCTGCTGGAGGCCCCAGTGCTTGCAGGATGTCTGGGTGCCTGTGGAATATCCAGGTGCCTGTGGGAGGCCCTGGTGACCGCCAGATGGCTGGGTGCCTGTGTGATATCCGGCACCTGTGTCATGTCTGTATACCTACAGGACATCTGGGTGTCTGAGGGATATCAGAGATATCCTGTGAGATATTCAGGTGTCTGTGGGTTGGCCCAGTGCCTGTGTGGTGCCTGGACATCTTCAGGATTCCCTGTAGCCTGTGGCAAGGCCTGGTGCGTGTGGCATATCCAGACACCTGTGCGATGCCCTGGTGCCCACAGGAGGTCTAGGTGCCTGTGGTAGGCCCTGGTTCCAGCAGGACCAGGTGCCTATGCAATGGCTGGGTACCTGTGTGATAGCTGTATGCCTGTAGGAGGTCTGGGTGCCTGAGGGATGGCCAGATGCCTGTGTGATGGCTGGGTGCCTGAGGGATATCCAGGCACCTGTGAGATGTCCAGGTGTCTGCAGGAGTACCTGGAGCCTAGGGAATGTCCTGGTACCGGTGGGTTATCCAGGTGCCTGTGGGAAGCCCTGGTGACTGCCAAATGACCGTGTGCCTGTGTGATGTCCAGGTTCCTGAGGGATGGCTGGGTGCCTGTGTGATGTCTATGTACCTGCAGGATGTCCAGGTGTCTGCATGATGCCTGGGTATCTGTGGGAGTCCCTGGAGCCTGGGGAATGTCATGGTGCCTTCAGGAAGTCCTGGTGCCTGCGAGATATCTGGATGCCAATGGGATATGAGTGCCTGCAGGAGACACTAAAGAGCCTGTGGAGAAGCAGGGTATCTGCAGGATGCCTGGTGCCCGTGGGATGTCCAGGCATTTGTGGGAAGTCCTGGTGTCTGGGATGTCCAGGCGCCTGCGGGATGCTCTGGTGCCCAAGGGATGCCCTGGTACCTGTGGGGAGTACCAGTGACTGCGGGATGACCCAGTGCCACAGAATGTTCTGATGCCTGTGGGATGTCCAGGTGCCTGCAGGATGTCTGAGGGCTTTTGGGATGCCCTGGTACTTGCAGGATATCAGGGTGCCTGCTCGGTGTATGGGTTCGTGGGTGATATCTGGGTGTCTATGGGCTTGGTCAGTGGGACCCAACCTCAGGACAAACTTCACAGTGCTTGGTCTTGGGCATGTATGGGCCTGGTGAATATCCATCATGTCCACCATCAAACAGCCTGCTACACTATCTAGACTTAATTTTCTTTTCTTTCTTTCTTTTTTCTTTCTTTCTTTTTTTCTCTTTCTTTCTTTCTTTCTTTCTTTCTTTCTTTCTTTCTTTCTTTCTTTCATTATTCATTTATTGAGGGCACAGGGGCAAGAGGAAGGAACAGGGAGGACTGGGGAAAGGGTGTTATCAAGATACAATGTATAAAACTCAAATTATTAATAACAGTATTTTTTAAGAATATACTATAAGGAGAAAAAAACATGCAAAAGTATGCCAGAATATGTGACTATCATTGCCCTTAATAACAGAAAGGAAAAAAAAAAAACTCAAACTGGAAACTACCAAAAATACCCAGGAATGGAATGGCTTACTAGTTAAATTCAGTGACATTTAGATAGCCATTTAAAAAAGAAAGTTTGTGCTGATAAGGGTATTATATTTGAGAATATATATATATGTATAATATACATGTTCTCTTGAAAATGTACACAAGGTACTTTGTAGTTTTTTCCCCCCTTGGGAGGGGAAGATAGTGGGAGGAGATGGGAAAAGAAAAATATTGTAAATATTAAGTTCATTTATGCCATTGTGTAGTTTAATTTTTACCACATGCATCCATTGCTTTCAGTTGAGACCAGCAATAAAGCAATAAGGAAGCTGCTTCTTTTGGTTACTGTGAATTTGCCTTTCAGCTTTCTAATAGCTAAGACAGAGGGGACCTTGGTAAGGAAAAACAACAACAAAATCATCAGGAAAGAAACAGGTCCCTAAGGGTTGGTCTGTAGGAGGAACGGACCTGCTGAGATGGATTAAACTTGATGTGATCTTGTCTCTCTGTAGCCCCCTCTAAATGTACTAGTGGTCCCTAGTGGTCGTGGTTGATCACTTTTCCCCACCGCTGCTCTTCCCTTCCCCCACACACGCATGACACTCCATCCAGTGGCCTTTATATATTCGGTTCCCTGGCTTAGAATGTTCTCTCTTCTCTACCTGGTTACCAGGATTTAGGACTTTCAGTGTTGTTTCTTCCACTGGGAAGCATTAGGGCAGGTGTCCCTCTGCTCCCAAGTGTCCCCATGCCTACCAAGTCCCATGCACTATAATGTGAACCAGTCTCACTGCACTATAAGAGTCGCTTTGTTCTCTCTGTCCTTAAGAAACTCCTTCAGGTTATGGTACTGTGCTGTTTGGAGCCAGGAGCACTCACTTCTTGCCACGTGCAGAGCTAAGTGGGGAATGGTAAGTCTGTCATCTGCAGTTATATCAGCTAGCTGTGGAGATGAGCCACTTTGCTCTGAGCCTGGGTTTTTCCACCCATGCAGAGAGAGGCTTGTCTCAGACACTACGAGAACTGACTGGTGTTCCCTCTCCTATGGTTGTCAGATGCCTTATATGTATACATGGGGTTGTTCCCAGCTGCTGTGCTTAGTAATTTCAAAGTTTCAGACCTGAGTATGTGAGAGTCACTGCATTCCTTATGGCTTATCTCACACCTGTTCACCAGCTGAAGGGATCAGAGCCCCAACCTGCTCATTCAGCCTTGAATAGCAGAATTGTGGGTGTCCCATGCTCCACCTTCTGCTCTTTCCTTTTTGACTCACCCAGAGGCCTTGCTTTCCCTGACTGTGCTTTTAAAGCTATCCCTGCTTATGCTGCCCTCCTCAGAGCAGGCCCTTCTTGGCTCATTGTCTGTAGCCTGGTTCTTTCTGTTCAGCATGCAAGGTAACATTCCTTTGAACCTGGGCTTGGTACTGTACCCAGAGGTATGAAAGTATTACAAAGACATCCAGAACTCAGTAATGGTCTGTTTGGGGCCCACCACTAGCTCTGGCTTTTCATACAGAGAGCCTGCTTCCTTCCCATTCATTCAGCAAGGTTTCGCAAAATACCTACTGTATAAGCCTGACTGGAATAGGGGTAGGGGGAGGTGATGCAGTAACAGATTGGAGCCCTTGCCTTCAGGAACCATATATTCTAATTGAAGGGAGATGGTGAACAAAATCAGTAAACATACAGCACTGGATGAAGAGAGGAGGTTTAATGAGACTCCAGAACTGCCTTTGATGGGTGATGGAGCTTTGTATTTTCAAAGTGTGTGGACAGGGAGCCTAGTGATGAAGGTTGAGGCCCCATGAATCGAAAGAGTAAGCGCTAGGGGGACTTGAGGGAACATGACTGGCAGAGGCCTGGAGGCAGGAGCACCTGACATCAGAGGCAGTAGTCAGGCAGAGGTCAGGAGCCATTGCTGAAGAAACATCTTGGTGGTCTGGGAAGACTACTCCCAGGAGCAAGAACAATGACCTCTTCTAGCAGGCTGTAGTGTGTTATGGGCAGGGATGAGGGTGCTTTGGACTAGAGGGGGGTGACAGTGGTGATGGTGTAGAGCCGGGGTCACATCTGAAGGGAGAACTCACCAGGCATCTGCATGAGGGATCTGCTGCGGGCTTGAGACGCTTGAGAACCTGGTTACTGTGAAGTAAATGGAGCAGACTGGGGAGAGAGGGCAGGATCTTGCTGTAGGCGGGTTAAGCTGAACAGACCTGTGAGACAGTATGTGGGAGAAGCAGTAGACAGTGGGATTTGAATGGACATTTAAATGACAGGTTTTGGGCTACAGGTTCAAGTTTCTGAGTCTCACCATGTAAATGGTTTCCAGAAACGTGGGACAGAAGACAGGATGAATGTAGCTCTGCAGACATCTGAGAACAAAGGAGTCTGGCTTTAGGTTGGGGTGTGGGGAGCTATAAATAAGGAAGGACATACCCAAGATAGAATGCCACAGTCAGATGTGGGATGCTTCCTAGCAGCTCTTTGAAGTTCACAGTCACAGAGCTCAGAATTCTGGGTAGCATCTGCAAGTGAAGGTGCTCTTCAATTGTCATCCATGCTGAGCAATTTTTTTTCCATTTAGTTTTTTGAAATTATTTTATTGTCTTATTTGTATGGGTATTTTGCCTCCATGTATGTCTGTACATCATGTATGTGTCTGGTGCCTAAAGATGCCGGAAGATGTCAGATCTCCTGGAGCTAGAGTTAAAAACATTTGTGAGCTACCATGTGGGTACTGAGAATCAAACCCAGGTTCTATGGGAGAGCATCCACTACCCTTAAACACTAACCTATCTCTCCAGCCCCCCTCTTTTTAGTCTATATATGTGTTTTTCTACATGTATGTATGCCAAGTATATGTGGGTGCCTGTTGAGCCCATTAGAAGGTATTGGATCCAGTGGAGCTGGAGTTCCGGGTGATTGTTAATCACCCAATGTGGCTGGGAACCAAACCCAGGTCTTATGAAAGAGCAGTGAGTACTCTTAACCTCTGATCCATCTCTCCAGCACCAGCAATTTATTTCAAAATAAACTTTGCCATTTCACTTTCTGAGACCTTCTTTTCAAGGTCATTGTTGAAGGTCTGTTTTGTTTTGTTTTGAAACAGGGTCTCTGTGTGGCTCTGGCTGTCCTGGAACTCACTCTGTAGACCAGGCTGTCCTTGAACAGCCTTCCTTGATCAGCTGTCCTTGATCCTCCTTCCTCTGCCTCCCGAGTGCTAGGATTAAAGGCGTGCGCCACCACCGTCCAGCTATTGAAGGATTTGTAAATCTGGTGTGTTTGTAAGGGGCAGGTATGTGTGTATGTGTGTGCACAAGTGCATGTGTATGTGTAGAGTTGAATGACAACCTTTGGTGTCAGGCTCCACTACCTTGTTTGAGACTGTGTCTGTTATTTGCTGCTGCACATGCCAGGTAGCCATCCTTTACCCTCTGAGCCACCTCTCAAGAACTTTTTTTAATGCTCAAAGGAAAAAACTGTCTTCACAACTGAAGCCTGTACCATACCCTGCAATGTCCTCTTTGCAAGGGTGGGGTAGCGGCTTCGGAGAGAGGCCAAGAGACTGGCACAGTGTGAATGAAATGCTTACCTTCAGCTCCCTTCATCGTCAAATGGGGGGTTAGTTCAGCAGTTTGGGCTCTATCACACTTCATATTTCATTCCAGGGAAGTTGCCAGGGAAAGTTATAAGGCAATTTGAGAAGTGACAGAACATTTCTTATTCATCATTCACTTATGTCTTGGCTGGTATTCATATTCCACTCACAGGTCATTTCTGTAAGTGGGGGATTAGTTTGAGGTTCTGTTGTGGACAATACAAGTCAATTAATTCCAGACAAGATAGAAATCGTCACCTCTGTTTGGTTCCCTTGCTCCCTCTGCCCTTGGGGATGTCTTGCCTCCTGACTGTCTGTGCTGCATGCCCAGATCAGTTCAGTTTTCTGATGACACCATTGAGGGTTTTGTCTTATTAATCAATAGTCTCAGTCAGTGACGCCTCCTTTCTCCTCCTCTGATAGACCAGACTGGCCTGAAGAGGTAATAATTACTGCTCTGATCTCAATGTGTTCTCTTTTCTCCTTCCCACCCCAGAGCATGTCTGTTCGATCCTGGCTTCTCTCTTGCGCAATCTGAGAGGACAGCAGCGGACCCGGCTCCTGAATAAATTTACCGAGAATGACAGTGAGAAGGTAGGTAACTGACTGAAGACAGTCAGGCCCAGAGTGATTGGAGACAGCTCTTACTTGAGGGGTGCTAGTGCCAAGGCTTCTGCCCTGGAGTATCTTCTCCATTTGGGCCCATTGCTTTGTATCTTGAAGATTCTTACGAGCCTTATGTTCAAATGTACTCCCCTTCAAATGCCAGTGACTCCTGGGGTGGCAGCAGTGGACACGTGCGATGTTCAGACCCAGTGACAGTAGATTACAAGAGGGTTTAGGTTAGGGTGTGGTGAGATGCCTAGCATAGCCAGGTGTTGAGAACACAAGCTTTGGATTCAGAAGTCTGCAGATATGTGGGCTGCAGACCTGGCTTGGTGGCTAAAACACTTGCCACACAAGCACAGAAGCCAGAATTTAGATACCCAGAACACACATACAAGCTGAGGAGTGGCAGCCCCTGCAGTCCCAGTACTCAGAAGACAGAGACAAGGGGTCCCAGAGCAGGCTGGCTGACCGGGAACTAGACTAGCTGGGGTCAGCAAGAGGCTTCACTTCAGTAAGCAAAATGGAGCACGAGCAAGAAAGACACCTGGCATCAACCTCAGACCTCCACATGCACACACATGTACAAGAAAAAGAAGGCGCGTGCCACTCTGAGCCTCCCTTTACCTCAGCTTTAAATTGGAGACATTAATGTTCCTCTGGAAGACTCCCTGGGGGTTTGAGGGGGGTGAGCTCCCACTAGGTGTTGGTGAAGAAAGATCTTGATAGGTAAATGCTGAGCAGCTCTAAGCTGGTGGTGATCACTACACTAAATGAGATTGGACAGCATCTCATGTTGCCATCTCACATCCCAAACCAAAAGAATTGGACAGTAGCAGTAGCTACCGTTTATTGAGTGACCGCCGTGGAGTGAGAAATGAGCAGCTGCCTTCACTGTTCTGCGTCCATGTCACCCATGATTTCAGTAGGAAACTTAGAGACATCGTGGGACTGGCCCCAAGGTCATGTCACTAATATTACCAGACCTGGGACTTGAGCCCATGTTGCTGAGTATAGAAGCCTGCACATCTGTCCACACCGTGTACAGATGTGTGCAGTTCCAGAGGAGTAGAAGGAAGGTTCAGAGTCCCCTTTTTAACACACTCCTCAAGGTGCTCAAGGTGGGGCTAGGGCACAGCCTTCAGAGGGGTCTTGCTTTGCCTCTTTGAACCCACCTTCAGCTCTTGGTGCTGCCCAGTCGCAATGTACACAGCACAGGGCATCTCAGCAGCCACACTGTGCCCTCATCTGACAGTCTGTGCTCCAGTTTCCACAGCTTTGTAGTGAGAGTGATACAACTTCCCTGTTAACTGAAATGCTTTTTTCATGGTTCAAGGATACAAACATAGCATCATAAGGAGGGAAATGCATAGACTCAAAGTCACCGTTAGGTGCAGAGGGTTGGGGCTGGGGTGCGATCTGCCTGGACTGTCTGAGGCTGTATTGCAGAACATGATATCAGCTCCTGTACAGACAGAAGCTCCTTGCCAGGAGCTGCAGTGGTGCCAGCCTGATGGTCAGAAGTCTGGCGGCATCGAGGCGGCACTCTTTCTGTCCTCCAAAGGTCTTGGGGAACGTGAACCTTTCCAAACCCACTTGATGTCCACAGGCCGTGTTCCAAGAGGTTTGCTAAGCTGAAAACTGACTCAAGTTATTTCTGAACAGAAGTCAAAGTGTTTTTTCAAGCTGCTGAAGGAGTTTTTCTGGCACACTCTTCTGACTCAAAGGCAACTAAAAAGATTTTACTCCAGCCTTTTTTTCTTTTTTCCTTTTTTTTTTTTTTTTTTTTTTTAAGATCAGCTCTGGGGCAGAATCTGAACATGAAAGGTTTCAGTTGGAAAAAAAGAAATCTAAGTTCTAAGTGAATATCAAGTATGTAACTTCAAGCGCCTTCTCTTTGCAAGAAGGGACTCAAACATTTATTTATTTATTTGTTGTTAACAACTTGAATTCTCAGGAGTCCTGGAGGAGCTGGCACTCCTGTGGGCATGTGTTCAGGCTGATGCGTGCTGGGAGTGTGCTTGTTCTCAGCAGCACCTCGCTCTGCTCTGGATGTGTCCCTGATGATCATCCCCATGTCAGAAGGAGAAATGTGGGTCTCCTTTGCAGGCAGTGACATGAAGTGGGGAGCGTGTCCCCCTCACTCCCGCCCACGACTCTCTTTCAGGTTGACAGACTAATGGAGCTGCATTTTAAGTATCTGGGTGCAATGCAAGTGGCCGACAAGAAGATTGAAGGGGAGAAACATGTATGTATCCCTGCCCTCTTCTTGCCAATTCCTAACACACACTGCATTTGGTGCCTGTGTGCTTCCTCTCCCTACACAGGGCAGGTAGGCAAAGGTGCATCTACAGCCATGGGCCACCTAACATGTCATGAGAGCGGAGCCGGAGACCACAGTGGTGTGCATGTTCATTAGTTACAGTTATTGTTTTGACCAAATTCCTGACAAGCTAAGGGGAAGAGACGTTTATTTTGGCTCACAGTTTAGGGCTGTGCAGTTTGTTGGTCTGCGGGCATGGCAGCAGAAGCATGAGGCAGCTGGTCACATGCATCCGCAGTCACAGAGTAGGAAGAGGCGAATGCTTGCTTAGCTCACTTTCTTCTCTTTATTCACTCTGGGACCCAGCCTGATGGTGCCCGTGGGTCTTCCTTCTGAAAACACCCTCACAGTCATACCCAGGTGTGCATTTCCTTGGTGGCTTAAATTCAGTTAACAATGAAGATTAGCAATCGCAGTGTAACTGTCCTTCAACAAGTGGGGAGCTTTTAAGAGGAAGGATATAGGGCTAACCTAGGTCACCCTAGGTGTCTGGCACAAAACCCTAGACAAACACCTCTCCAAAGTGCCCACGTATAGTGCAAGGACTTGGTACCATGACGACCAAGTTGTCTTGATCTCCTCAGTTGCTGGCTTGCATTGTCCTGGGGAAGTGGAGAGTGGGATTCTAAGGAAAGGGATCCCAGGGTAGGAGAGCAGGAGGAAGCTGACAAGTCAGTAGATCCAGTTTCCCATATGCAGAAGGCCCAGAGAATACAGACTCTTTCTGACTAAACCAAGCCGTAGTCTGGCATGGCTGACCCTGTCTTCTGGTCCTGCAGCTTGCTGAGGGCCCTGGGCCTGCTGATTCCTTCTTGAGGGGCCATACCTACTTTTCTGTTAGCTGGCCCCCACGCTTCTCCCGCCTCCATGTCATTCCACCTCAGCCCTGTGGCTTCCTCAGAGCACATCTCAGTCAGGGCGTTTTCACATCTGCCTATTGTCCAGTCTGTTTCTGACCTACCCACCTCAGTGTGTAGCCACAGTACAGTGTGGTCCCTTTCCTGCCTTTGCCGATCTCTCAGTTCTCGCCTTGAGGAGACACTTGAGGCTTTGGAGCCTCTAGCAGGGGTGTTCCGGCGCCCACCCTGCAGTAGGCAGAGCTCTGTTCATCGCTCTGCACAGCTAGGCTGGGGCTGAGGCACATGCGGGACCCCGCGACCTGTTTCTTTGCCACTTCCTGCCCAGCTTGCCCACTCTCCCACAAAACACACCTCCACCCGGGCAGACTGGTAGATTGTAACTGTTTTCCACTCTTGTCATTTCCCTGTGATCTCTAAGCCTAGTAAGTGCTCAGACATTTGCCAATTGATTGAATTGATTGATGGGAACTTTCTTCTTTCACACAGAGATACAGCTGTGAGATAAAAAGGCAGAGTCTCTAAATGCTGAGCTGGGCTTAGATACCTAGGCATGCTCCTCCCCGACTCCGTCATGCCATCTGGTCCATGAGGGGATCTGAGTGCCTTTCCTTGTGTGGATGACAGCTAGACACAAAAGATTCTCTAGATCCGTGTGGGAGCAGCATGGCGCCACCGGAACTCCAGCCCTGCTGCAGCCTCTGATAGGACCTGCTGGAGCAGATTCTAAGTGGTGGGAGGCTCGGGAGGCGGATTCACCACTTCGAAGTTACTGCCAGTCATGGCTTGTCACTGGTCCTCATGTACTTTGTTTACTCTACAGGGCTCCTAGATCCCTTCTCGCTGATGTTTCACTCAAGTTCAGTGGGCCATCCTTTAATACACGGGATGTATTAAAAACCTAGGGAGAAGGGCTGGATGCAGCCCAGTTGATAGAGTGTTTGCACGCTCGAAAGCCTGGGGTCAGTCCTCAGCTACATAGTGAGTTTGAGGCTAGCCCAAGCTACATGAGACACTGTCTGAAACAAAACCTAGGAGTGGAAGGGAGGGGAGAGGAGCGGCAGGCCTAGTAGAAAGTGACAGAAATACACGTGGGGAATCGGAGAGGCCTGGTTTCACAGCAGCTCTAATTCTGGCTCTGGGCTCCTGGGCAGCTGGCTTGCCCTCGCTAAGGTTTGCTCTTCACCTCTGTAAATGAGAGTAGAGCCTCTTCGCAGCCGACTGAAGACCGAGTGTAAGCATGTAAAGTATCTGGCTCACTGAGTAGAAGTCTCTGTCCTGTGTCGTCTTCCATTGGGTTTCTGTGTCACCTCAGCAAGCCAGCAGTCCTTTGCCTGAGCACCTTCTTGACACTGACCCAGAGGAGCCACCTCAGCAGAGTGGTGTGCTGGCACAGTCAGGTGCTTTGTTTGAGGTGGGGTGTAGACACTCCAGGAAGACCAGTAGGCAGTTGGCATTGGGAGCAGCTTGCATATCACTGTTAGGGTCCTTGGCGTGCTTCCCAAAAGATTATCCATTATCTGCATTGAAGAGGGTATGAAGTTGATTAGCACTGATGGGGAGTGACAGCCGCAGCCGCTCCCCCAGCCTCCAGCAGGCTGCTGTGTCCCACAGACTCAGGCCCTGCCATTCGATGACAAACATCTGTCTCCTTGGTGCCAAGGCCATTTTGCTGGGCACTGGCAAACATTGTAAGGCCATAAGGGGTCAGCAGCCTCATGCTGCTCCAAGAGCCAAGGCAGGCGGGGCATTTGTGAGTGGTGTTTGCTGCCAGCACTTGGGCTCTGTCCTGGCAGATGAAGCTGCCTCCTGGGTGTCATGTCGCTGAGCAATACAGCCTCCTTTTCACCCCTTCCTCCTGTTGTCCTCTCTCTTAAGTCATGAGCAGTTGATCTCCTTACTCGCATTACAGATGTCCTACCACGGTGGGAACTCCACAAACACTGCTGATGTGACCACTGTTTCTAAGGCATTGGATGACAGTGACCCTCAGAGTAGTAAGAAATGAGTGTTTCTCCTACTTCACCAAGCCTGCAAGAATATCCACTGTAGATGAGAGTCAGATATTGGCCCTTCAGTGTCCCTAAGCCACCTTTCCTTGTAAACTTCCATTTTTCTAGGTACAGTGCACTGTGTGTGGTTTGTACGTGACCAAGATTCAGTGGAGAGAATCCACTCATCTGACAAATGTTGACCAGACTCCTGCTCTGGACCAGACCACTGGCCAAGGGCGAGAGGCCCAAGCACCAATTAAAGATCCAGGAGTGGTGTGCTGCTGGAGAGGGCTAAGGATCCATGGCAGCTAGAGCCACCTTAGCAACTCTGTGATCCTTCCACATGCACACCAAGTAGGGATGGGGTACTTCCAGTCTGCTGCCAGACCCCTGGGAGAGGAGGGAGAGAGCCAGAGAGCTGAGCTCAGATCCAGGCTGCTCCCCGGCTCCCTGACGCCCTTGCCTATTGTATTTAAGGTGTTTCAGTTTTTGTACTTGGAGAAGTTGGGTAGGTAGCGGTATAGTGAAAGTAATGCCAAGTAGGGAAGCCACAGCCCACACCCAGCGCCCAGGAGGCGGGCCTTTTGTCTCCTCTTCTTTAGGAGTCACCTATTAACTTCCAGAGTTTGGTCTGACTCTGACCCCCTTTCCTTGCCTCCCCCACCTCCAGCCCTGTCTTCCTGCCTTGGGTCTTACAGCTAGTGCCTCTGCAAGGTCAGATCTTTTTATCTTTGTGACCTCCTCAGAGAAGTGTTCAGTCCCTGGCTTAAAGCTCTCTCCATAGCTAGCAGGCAGTGTACTTGTTTGCTTCATCTGAGCCTGTGATTTCCTGTTCTTAAGATTTGCACCCTGAGGAAGGACCATGCTCCTTGAGGGATTTCAGTGTCTGCCCCTGAGTGCTAAGGAAGATGGAGGGATCTCCCTTCCTTCACATTGTCCCTTAACTTTCATTTTTGCCCATAATGTTTAATTAAAAAAAAAAAATCAGCCCCACTATTGGAAATACTTAAGTTCACACGAGCAGACTCTGCAGCGACTGCAGCAGTATCATAGGGTTGGTTGGTGTTGGCATTCCTTCTGTTTTGTTGCTTGCAGTGTTAGGAATGGGAGCCAGGGCCTTGCACGTGCTGGGCAAGTGCTTTGCTGTGGGGCGACATCCCTAGTCCTGCAGCTGTCCTGGATTTCCAGCACTACATAATTTTATGCATTTTCAGTTCATGGTTCTTACTACAACAGTAGTAGCTAGAAGAGAGCGCCATCCATGCCTTGGGCTGGTGCCCAGTGTGCTCAGGCTGTATTCAGTGTCCTTGAGATCCAGAGTGAAGTTGGACATACCCCAGGGGCTCCCGGTTAACAAGATTTGAACTTTTAAAGGCCGTGTAATGCTTCCAACTCTTCCAGCAAGCAGCAGCCCTTGTGATCAGTAACTATCCAGGGCGCTGTCTCAGCAGATTTCACTGGGCTCCCCAAACAGGCTGAAGCCCAGAAAAGACCAAGATCCCATGGGTTCGATGTGCAGAAGCCGCGTCAGAAGCAAGTCGTAATTAGATAGGTGCTGGCGGTGATTTCTGAAAGAGGGAGGAGAACCTTAGAGAAAGCTTTTTCTTTCTCAGTTCCTGGGAAAATTATACTCAGCAGGTTTATTCAATAAAGTGTTCTCACCACATTCTTTGCACTGTAATGACTTACAAATTGCATGCTAATTTTGCCACAGTTAAATCATTCCAGGCTTTATCCTGCAAAGAAAAAGATGGACGCTGTAATGAAACAGTATCTGCGGGACTTGATATCTTAAGCAGACCAACTGTTTCTTCAGCATCCAGACCTCACTTGAGATATGGATGAACAGGGGTAAAGGGCAGAGTGAGTGTGTGGGGTGCATGACCCTGAGCCACGAGAAGATGCAGACAGTGAGAGCCTGGCTGCCACTGTCGTACCGACTATGCTGGAAGCTTCTTTGACAAAGAGAGAGCATCCTGCTGAGAGTTCCTCTCAGCTCATCTTTAAATCAGTGCCTCAGACTTTCTCAGCCAGTGGATTTGCCAGTACTAGGGGAAGAGGGGAGGGCTTCATGGTACCTTTTCCTCTCTCCTACCTCCTTCTGTTGGATGTCCACAATTTCAACCATGGGCCCCATTGGTGTCTCCTGCTTCTCTGCCACTCCTTTCCAGTCAGTCACAAGAAGAGAAGTCCGTGGACCTGAGTTCTAGCCCCATACCTCCACCACCTGCCTTACAGAATGGCCTTGAGCCCTGTTGTGCCTTTCTAGCCCTCAGTCCTCACTCAGTGAAGTCCTACCTCCCTGCCACCTCTCAGGCCTCTTGTAGGGTTTGCTAGGATCAAGGCTGTGCCAGGGCCTCCTACACCTCTGCAGACTCACAGCCAGCTCTACCTGGATGTCACACATAAGCTCTTCTGACTCGTTAAGTGGAAACCCAGACCTTAGATTGTCTCTTCCCACTCTAGGGCCATTCTCCATTGTGACCAGTCAGACCCTGGGAGCCATCTGCTCACTCCTGCCACACATCCATCAGGCAAGCTCTGCCTGCAATGGCATCCCCGTCCCTTCCCACTGCCAAGGGCTTCATCACAGGTGTCAGTCATTGATTCCTCTTTCTTTCACACAGCACCCCCCTGACTCTAGGATCAGCTCTAGGAGTGTGTCCTGTGGGCCTTTCTCACCCTTCCCCAGAGAAAGTCTAAGTGTCCCGACACACCCACACCCACATGAACCAGAGTTGTGGTACCATCAGCTCATAGTTGAATCTAAACCAGATCCTGCCACATCCCTCACTACATGAGAAGCCACTTGCACCTCCCTGAACTTGTGCCTTCTCAAGTCCGTAAACATTAGGCATGGTGATACACACCCATAATCCCAACATTCAGGAGACTGAGGCAGAAGATTCTCAAATCCAAGGCAGTTGTACCTCTCTCATCTCCATTTACCACTTAGGTTTCCTGCCTTGCCTTGGACTTGGAGAAGAAGCTGGTGTCATAGATGAGGGGTGTCCTTGCCTGTGCCTACAGAGCAGGCACTTCCAGTTGGGGTGCATGCTGAGGCTCAAAGGGATCTGCACTGGCCTCTTTATGACTGTCCCCTTCCATCAACCAGGGACAACTCACTGCCTGTCGGGACAGATTAGAAATGGCATCCTCAGAGCACTTTGAGACTTGTGACCAGAGAGAGGCACGTGGGAAGCTGGTGATTCTGTTGTGCTTCCAAAGACAGATTAACATTTAAAGTGGAGATACAACTGAAGGAGAGAATACACCAGCCTGCAGTAATAGCACCTTGGCGCTCACATTTCCACCTCCGTGGTATCTTTGGCGATGAATCTGTTTATTTTAGCAACCCTCCGCCAGGCTTGTGCTGCTGGGAACTGCAATCTGTTCCACTTACAATGCACCATTCACTCAATTACCATCTAAGATTTTATCCAGCCCTCCTGTATAGAATGAACCAAACAAAACCTATTGGAGTGTCTCCTGTCTGTCTCTGTCTCTGTCTCTCTCTCTCTTTCTCAAATTGCGTATGGAATTTTCTGGTCTAGCTATACTTCCATGTCCTGCCCCCTCTCCTTCCCCCCTGCATTCTTTTGCAGGGTCTTGTGTATGCCAGGCTAGCAGTAAACTCTGCTGTATAGCCAAGGATGGCAACTTCTGGTCCTCCTGCCTCCACCTCACAGCTGAGCTGTGTCCCAGCCCTTCTCTCATTTTTAAGTTCCTTCTTTACTGAGAGAAAGACAGGCCAAGAAGCCCTATGTTTAATGCTCCTTCCCACATAGCTTAAAACAGTGCCTGGTGCTCACCCACTAACGCTGGAACAGGCCCACGCTCCTAAGACTTCTGCTTCTTTGCACTATGAAGGGAACACAGGCTTGAAGCCAGTTTGTGGCCTCTTTGGCCTGGCCCCACCACACACTGCACTTGAGCTTCTGGTGTGGAATGTGGATATAGTGGTAGTTCTTACCCCTTGGGCTCAGAGGAGGAAATGTGACTCATCCAGGGCAGTGCTTGGTCCTCGGAAGCTGCGCCACTTTTGCTAAAAGTGAAAAGACTAACGGAAGCATGCTGCACTGTCTCCACTGGAGGTCTGCAACAGTCACTTGGCATGTCTCACATTTTCCCTCTGGAATCTGAAGGTGACGCCTGCTGCACATGCCCAGCAGGGGCCACACAGCAAGGGAGGCTTTGCATAGGGAGCATTTGTTGCCCTAACAGGAAGGCTTTAAATCTTAACTCTCCTGTCCTGTTCCATGTGCAGTCCAGCACATGTAGAGATTTTCATTCTGAAACTTGGTAAAGAGGGTGGCGTGTACTCCCAGACTCTTGGAATGTCTCTTTGACCCTCTGTGAATGATGATCCCATCTGAAGAGCACTTGATTTGCAAACCCAGATTCTTTGTGAATTGTCTGCCCAGTGTGCAGCAACCCAGGGCCTATGTGTTTGTTGTGAGGAGATTGAGTTTACTGATGGGAGGATGATCCTGAATGGCTGACTGTCATGCCCTGCTCAGGTGGCAGTGTATGGCTCCAGCTCTGGGCATTTCTTGCACTGCCGGGCCTGACCACAGTTAGTCATCGGCCTAAATCCATCCACATGCCTCAAACAGGCAGAAGTCTGTGACACCTAGTTAGGAGAGTGCTTCAGCCCTGGATTCACCAGACTGTCGGAGGCAGAGGAGAGAGAATAGTAGGATAACAGCCACTGCTCATCCTGTACCAGGCAGGCATTGCTACTTGGTGTCAGAGCCTTTACCCACTGATCTCTGGCTCAGCATCCCTTCCCCTCTTCTATACCTTCCCATGCACAGCAGTGGCTTGGAGTTGGCCCTAGAGGTGAACCTGGCTGGCCTTCCCTGGACCCGTGTAGGCTTCTCATTTTCAAGCAAAAAAGCCAAGGCCCATTGAAGTTAATTGACTTGCCTAAGGACACTAGGAGGTTGGTGTTAGAGCAGGGTTCTAATTCCATTAGTGCTCCATCCTGCCTGAGCGGAAAGATTGGTTTGTAGCCTCTGCATGTCTCATTTCAGAGTTGTCTGAGTGCTTCTGGTGCTGTCTGGGGGCAGGGAAGATGTTGAGTAGGAAAAATGCAGGAGTTGGGAACCCCGTCTTTAGTAAGGAACTCTGATAATCTGATGACTTAGTGTCTGTTGTGTCAGTGTGCTAAAGAAAGACTGGGCTGCAGGTTAGACCTCTTCAAGGGCCACTCACCACATTCTATTCTTTTCCAGTCACTCTTGAAACCTGCCTCTCCTGTCAGTGGGCTCTTTTCAGTGCATCCCTGCTGCTCTGCAGGTCTGCTTGTCCATCCATAGAGCATGACTATTGGAGTGCTTGAGACCAACATCACTGTGAGATCGGTTCACCAGGGAAGAAATTGCATAGAGAAGCTCACAGTGAACCTTTTTAATCCTTAATTTAATCCTTGTGTTCTCAGTGCTGACAGTCATTTGGGAGTCTCAGGCACCCTTAGAGTATCAGATGTCTATTTGACTTCATGGTACAGAGATGCTGGAGATCAAATCAGGTCCTTCCATATCTCAGAAACTGTGTTGGAAAAGCTGGAAAAAGAGTCAGAAGTTCATTAATCTGCCCTAAGTTGCCCATGTCCATCCACGGCAAGACAAAGGTAGAGAAAGGCAGTGATTTGCCACCCCGTGTCCTTCGCAAACAGAACTTGAGAAGATGGACTGGAAGGAACTCCCTCTTCTTTTGCTTCTCCCTAAGCAGTGAGGACTTGTGTGTGCTCTGTGTCCCCAAACCCATAGCCCAGAATTGTAATCGGCTAAACAAGGTGCCTTACTGCACACCACTTTCTGTGGCACTTCCGAAGCTGCTAAGGCCTCCGGAAGCCAAGCTCAGTCTCAGCCTGCATGTTCAGTGCGGTGATGGCTGTGCCTTTCCTGGAGGTGAGCTATCATCCTCTCTCAGATCTGCATTTGAAAAGTCCACTTTCCAGTCCTGTGGCTGTGTGTTTGGAGTTGAGCATTGAATGGACTGATGTTGTGCGGACGCTGCAAGGAAAGGGAAAGAGGGACAGATGGAGCGTGCTGTCCCTCTCTCGGGTCTGTGCTCTCTAGAGAACAGCATGGAGAAGTCCAAGGGCTTGGTGTCCTGTCCAGTTAAAAGGTCAGGTTGTAGGGAAGTGTGACAGGAAGTGCTGTTGGGGTGCTGGGCCTTCGAGAGGCACACAGGCAGATGGCCCAGCCTCATTCTGGAGCCCTGTGTTCTTTATCATCTTCCTTTGTTCTGAAATGGGTGCCTGCTGGTTGCTGGGGAAGCGGTCCTGCTTGAGCCAGTGTGTCTGCTGCCATAGTGGAGTAAGGGCGTGACTGCCTGACACCAGAGGCCTCCTTCAGGGGCTCAGCTGCTCCCTTCCATGGGTGAGTGATGTAGTGGTGGCCATTACTGATAGCGCCTCCTGTGTCCTATCACAGTAATCCCTCAACTGCTGTGACCTACTGATGTCTGGGAGCTCGTGAGCAAAAACCATTCACTCCCCTGTTCCTTCTTACTATCCTGGCCATGCATGGCACTGCCACTGCGCGCTCCTGGGCCAGCCAGGCTGACCTCTCTTCGCTGTTATTTCTGTCTGTTTGCTTTGTGGCGTTTTGTTTCTTTTTGAGAAAGGGTTTCATTATGAAGACCAGGCTGGTCTCATTGAACTATTAGAGATCCATCTTTTTTTGTGTCCAGAATGTCCAATGAGGCTGTCAGATCCCAGCTCAGAAGCTCAGATTCTCCTGGCTCCCTTGGGCCTTGTCCAGCCTCTGGGTTCTCACAGGGTTCGGGGCAGGGCACATGTCCTGAGTCAGTGCTGTCTTCAAACACAGCTTGCTCCTGGCCTTAAGCCCCTCAACTGTAAGCCTCAGAAATGTGTAGTGTTGTGTCCCACCTCTGCGATCCCACCTCAGCCCACAGTACCGCCAGGTAGGTATAGACGGATGCAGTGCGGGGGATTCCCATCCCTCTAGAAGCCTCCTTCCTTCTATTTCTTCTCACTTTCTCTTTTTCTTTCTTTCTTTTTTCCCTGTCTTAGGGTAATATTCTTGCTACTAGACTCCTAGTGAGTCCAGACCCTGAGCTCTCTGCTGTTACTCATGTCCACACAGAGGTGGATCAGCCAAGCGCCCTGTCCTCAGGGGGTCTGTGTTCTGTTAACGGACAATTATGTAATAATGAGCAATTTCACCTCCGTGTCCCTTGGTTTCTGATTTGTGCATTGGGATTAATAATTCCTTCCTTCTCCCCTTTAATTTTGCTCATAAGGACATATGTGTGTAATAAGAGTTTAAGCTCTATGGCAATGTAGAAATTCACTGTACGGGCACCAAATGCTTTTGTGTGTAGCAGTCAGGAGTTGGGTTTCTTTCCTGTACCTCCACCTAGCGCAGGAAGTTAGGATCTGAGTGAGAAGAGAATGAGGCTCTTTATAAATTGTGACATCAGCAGTGCTCTGCGACTACCATGTGAGTATTAACGATTACCAGATTACCAAGGAATTGGCTACTAAATGAGGCAGAGGATTAGTGGTGGTGATCCCCAGGCAGAGCAGGCCTGAAGCCTGCAGCCTTCTGTGCCTTGTAGACAGGCCTGTAGGGGCGAGATGAAAAGTAGCCTTGCGTTGCTGCAGGCTGGCCTCCAGGGTAAATAAAGAAGTGCATTATCTACGACTAAGTGCTCTCTGAAGGGCTCCTGCTGGAGATTGACGGCCATGTGCTAAGATTTCCAGTCCCAGGGTCCCCAGGGGCTCTGTCAGTGACAGGAGCCTGAGTTGTCAGAAGGAACCATGGCCATAAAAATAGCCAGGGAATTAGGAAATGGGCCATTGTCATCACAGTGTCGGCCTAGCGCCAGCCATCTTAGACTGGCCCACGAGTCAGCTCGTGTGTCCTCTGTTCTCTGCACTCAGGCTCACAGCCAAGAACCCTTTCTTTTTATTATATCCACCTTGGGCCCCCCACAGCCCCTGGAACTCACGGTCCACCCTGATTGCCCACTGCCTGCATGGATGATGGCGGAGTCTATGGCAGGGAGCACAGGGAGAGGTCAAGCTGTCCTGGGTGCTCATGGGGAATTGGGGGAAGGAACAGATAGTAATCTTAAATAATCAGGAAAGGCTCTGTGGAAGAGATTGCTTGAAAACAATATAAGCTTGAGAGACATTCAGCATCCATGTTGGAAAATGTTGGATTTCTTTGTGTCTGCTCAGCTACGGGGAAGAAAACACAGGGCAGGTCCATGTGTCAGGTAGGTCTTCAGTCGGAGGCTGAGACCTTCAGGAAACAGAATAGCCGGGAGACTCTTGTCAGTAGAACAGCTCAGTTCATTGAAGCAAAGGTGGTCATGTTTATAGGGGAGAGGGAAAGGGCCCATAACTAGGTCTAGGTGGTCGTATTGTCATTGGCTGGAGCTGGAGTCAAAGTCCTAGGAGAGCCTCTTTTGCATAGACCGAGGTCTCACAGGGACCAGAGGAAGAGACCTTATAAGGTCATATACTGAGAAGAAAGGCCCAGCCCACCTTCAGTCGCAGTGCAGGTAAACATACACCAAGCTGCAAGCCTTTGAAGAGGCAGTGCCATGCTGTGAAGGCACCTTAGGAGGTGGCTGGGATTTGTCAGAGTAAAATTGGGGAGCAGCCTAACACCTTCTGCGCTCAGGGTGAGAATTCTGGGGTTCAAAGCATGCTTCAAACTCCTCTTAGCTCTAGGACTGCCCTACAGGGAAATATGAGACCAACCTGGGAACAAGAATTCCCCCAGCAGTCCCTGCTGCTTGTCCACAGATGGAGGGAGTAGAGGGTGATATTCTAGAAGTGCTGCTGTGATGATCACAGTTGAAGCTGCCAATTGCGTGCCATGAATGGGAGAGTGTATGGTATGTGCGCGGTGTCTCTAGAAGCCTGTTTCATTGGGGATTTGTTTTTTAAAATGAGAATTGGCTGCAAAGGAAGAGGGATACAGACGGTCTGGCAGGTCTGGGAGAGAGCCTGTCGTCACTTAGGAGGCATAGAGGGGTGGAGAACTTGTGAGAAACAATGCGAAAGTTGTGTCTTATCCCAGACATAACGGAAGCAAGGGGCACACGTGCCAGCGCTGTTACCTGGACACTGAGGCAGGCTGGGGAGAAAGGGCTCGGTTCTTGTGACTCAGAGTGGAGAAGTGTGTGTCTTTCAGAGAAGTGGTGTGTGAAAGCTCAGTTAGAAGAGTAAAGAGTGGGTAGGCTGCAGCAGCTCATTTCCCAAAGGGGAAGGAGGAGCAGGCACGTGGCTGGGGGGAGGAGGGAGACAGAGGATTTTAAAGAACTCACAGATGACACAAAGCTTCCTGACACAGAAGTGAGGGCTGTGTAAGAAGAGAACCACTGCTTCCCTCCGCACAGGTGGTGTGTCAGACACTTTTTATTTTTTATATTTTTGTGTATGTGTGTGCACATATGTAGGGAAGTCAGAGGTCACACGTGTCTCCCACAGTCACTCTCTACCTTTTTTTCTGAGACAAGGCCTCTCCCTGAACCTGGAGCTCACAATCAGGCCAGACTGCTGGCCAGCCTCATGTGCCTGCACCCCACACCCCAGCACTGACATGCTGGCTTTCTTCCTTGGGTACTAGGGCCCCGAGCTCAGGTCCTCATGCTTGTGTGGCAAGTACTTGCCCCACTAACACATCTCCCCAGCCCCCCGTTAGGATTTTTTTTTTTTTTAAGCAAATCAAATTTTAGCCATGCATGGTGGCCCATGCCTCTAATCCCAGGACTTGGGAGGCAGAGGCAGGTAGAACTCTTGTGAATTTGAGGCTAGCCTGTTCTACATAGCAAAATCCAGGCTATAGAGACCCTACATCAAACAAAAATACATTTTAAAAAATTTTTTAAGAGAAAAGCTACTGGGTGGTGGTGACGCACACCTTTAATCCCGGCACTTGGCAGAGGCAGGCAGATCTCTGAGTTCCAGGCCAGCCTGGTCCACAGAGAGAGTTCTAGGACAGCCGGAGTTACAACAGAGAAAACCTGTCTTGAAAAACCAAGAGAGAGAGAGAAAGCTGATATTAGCTTAGGCTGTATCATCTCTTCAGCTTTTCTAGGGTAGAATATACAAATAAGTGAGATCATTTTGGCCCCCAAAAGGAAAGATGAACCTTGAACTTGCCTTGTGTGGCCTCCATGGTCCATGTAGAATGCGGAGTCCCAGAAAGATGCTTCAGGGCAGCGAGAGAAGGGCAGGTGGAGACGAGGGATTTCCTGCTCTGTGGTGGGTGCTGTCCTTTCTGCGGTGTGCCCAGACTGGAGGCTCCTCCTTCGCCTCTCCAACCGCCATCCAGCTTTTATCCCGTGCTTGTTGGTCTCCAGGACATAGTGCGACGCGGGGAGATCATAGACAATGACATGGAGGACGAGTTCTACCTACGGCGCCTAGACGCGGGGCTCTTCATCCTCCAGCACATCTGCTACATCATGGCTGAGATCTGCAACGCCAATGTCCCCCAGGTAGGAGGGCTCCCCGGCTCCTCCTTGACCACCTGTATGGACAGAAGCAAAGGTTTTCCTGAGGTCCCCTCACCTGTGGGTCCCCTGTTTCGGGTGGGGGAGGACGACACTGAATCCTGGTGTTTCTTCCATGTCTCATTCCTTGTCTTCCTATTAGATTCGCCAGAGGGTTCACCAGATCCTGAACATGCGTGGCAGCTCCATCAAGATCGTCAGGCATATCATCAAAGGTGAGTTGGGTGCTGCTGGGTCGCATCACTGCGAGCTGCTCAGGTTGCTGGACCCCATCGGTGTCCCCGGAAACTGGTGCCTCAGACGTTCTGGGCTGGAAGGGCAAGCTCTTCTCCACTTTGCCCTGCCAGCTCCACAACATAAACACACAGGTAAGAAGCACTGGGGCTTGGGGACATCTGCTTTTGAAAACACAGGGCTGGGGAGCAGCTCAGCTACCAAAGTGCTTGCCTCGTGCAACATGAGGACTTGAGTTCAGATCTCCACCACCCATGCGCAAGGCCTGGCACACATTGGGAGCTGGAGACAGGAGGGTCCCTGGAGCTTGCTGGCCAGCCAGTCTAGCTAAACTAGTCAGCTTGGGGTCATTGAGAAAGATGCCCAACTTCAACCTTTGGCCTCTACATGCACACACACACATGCTCACACATTACACCCACACACTAAAGCCAAAACAAAGCAGAAAACAAGGACATGACGAGAAGCAACTGGAGCTATACAGGCCAGAGCAGTGTCTCTGAGGTGCTGTCTTGGCGAGGCTTGCTCTCCCTGTGTCCCAGCATCTCCCGTTCCTTTGTCCTTGCTGAAGAACTGGGAAGGTTGGGCAAGGGCTACTGGCTTTGCAGTGAGCGCTCAGGGTGAGCATGCCTCCTTCCCCCATTCTCTGTGACATCTCCCAAGTGCTCTTGGGTCTTTGTCTGGACCTGCCCAGCTAGAGGAGCTCTAGAGAGGCCTCTGGCTGCCCAGTGAGCCTCAGTCACTAGGCAGGACTGTCTATGTGAGCTCAGGCTGCAGCAGCACTGTGGGCCACTTAGGCACTGACTGGGCCATGGTGGACTTAGGTGTTCAGTTGTTAACTCCGCAGTTCAGGGTCCCCGTGGGCTGGTGGAACACAGACAGAGCCGCTTTCCCCTCTGGTCCTTGATCTGCCCACTGCTAAGATGAGGGATTGGGCTACGTTGACTCAGAGGTGTTCCCTTGCAGTTGCTCGTAGCCCCCTTGCACACGAGAGGATGGGCAGCTGTCCACATAAGGAAGGCGAGAGGCTGTGCGGCCAGCTTCAGGTCTGCCTCCTGGCTCTGCAATTGCTGTGTTTCCTCAGGAGACCCAGGCTCTGTGCATCATAGGGTTGAAGGAGGTGGCTGTGGCAGGTGATGGGAACTATTTGAGTCTCAATAAGCTCAATAAATGCTAGTCATAAAACGTAAGGTAATTATGCTTATCAGTGCCATCAATGAGGCTCGGCTGAAGGCCTGTGGGAGGCCTTGCAAGAGAAGCTGTGCGGCTGGTCTGTGGGGCTGACACAGCAACGTTCCAGGAGGAACAGAGTGAGTGGAGGCCTAGGGCTGGAAGCTGTATGTTTGGCATGGCACCCTGTGTGTCCATTCTACTAGTAGACAGTTAGGAGGCTTGGCACCTGCTCCTTTCTCAGGAGGAGGGGGTGGGGTGGCCCCGGCCCTGTGGGAGATCCTGGGTGTTCCCCTCAGTATCAGAGCTTTATGAATCCGTCTAGTGTGAGCCAGTCCCCTCCGACGGTGGGGCTGTCATGACGGCACCACCAGCCTTTAAATGGCATTTACTTCCAACGCCCACATGTTCAATTAGAGCTTCTGATCACCCTCGGCTCTGCTGTTTTGCTTTCAGGCTTCTCCCGCACCTGCATCCCTCTAGTCAAAACAGCGAGCTTCCAAGAAGGAAAAAGTGTTGGTAGTGGTTTGAAAAGTAGAAGGTGGATGTTTTCCTCTCTGAACTGCACCCTGTGCACCTCAAGCCATTCAAAACATCCTGTTCAAGCCTGCCCAGCCACACTCTGCTGGCTCACCCTAGGTGCTGACTGTATTCGCAGAGGGTCTAGGCAAGGAAGAGCCTGCGCAGCTCTCTCTGTGGCCTTCTCTTTCCCACCTCTGTCCAGACCCTTCCCCCTCCTTCCAGGCCCAGGTCTCTCCCCAGCATGCATCACAGCCATCCCTGCAGGAAGTCCCGCCTGCTCTGCCTGCAGACTCTCCTGCATCTGTCAGCTCCTCTCCGGCTGTTCTCCCCACCCTAGCACCCTGCTTATTCCTTCCAAGCCCTTTATCACAGTCAGTAATTGTTTTTATTTATGTGTTTGTTTACTCATTTGATCTGTCTCGTACATTCAAATGGAAGCTCCATAAAAGACATTGCTGTTGCCTTATCCGCCATGCCTCCTAGCTCCTGGGGCAGTTGGGCTCCTAATGGGAGCCCAACAGTGTTTTCAGCACCAGTCATGGAAGCCCTCCTCTGACAGGGATTAATGGAGCAGACGTCTCCTAAGGCTCCTGGCTAGCTTGGTGCGTGCTAGCTAGGTACTGTGTCCCCAGCACCTACCTTCATGGAGTGTGCAGATCTGAGGGACACAGATGGGTCACTGACCAATTACAATTCACTCAGTGAACTCTGCTCCGGCCAGATCTGCCTCCAGTGTAAGAGCATGCACTCTTCCTTAACGTTCACAGTCTGGTGATCATAACATGCTAAGTGCCACCTAAAAGTTGTGAACTTGGAACTAAGGGGCAGCAGACAGGCAGCAGTGAGCAGCAGGCCAGTGTGGTCCATGGCCATGCCAGGCAGAGGAGCAGAGCCAGAGATGAGGCAGGCTTCAGTGACCGGGACTAGATCCCAGCAGGTGGGGCAGTGGTGTTCTGGCTTTTATTAATCCTGTGGGTCATAGCAAGTTTGGGACACACGGAGTAACTGCATCACCGTATCCACCAGCACCCAGTGGACATCTCACTAGAGTTCACAAGCGATGGCTTGGGCAATGGGAGTCATTAGTGTGCAGGAGACAGTGGCAGGCTGGGAGCCGGACACCGTCTGGTGGTTACAAGGCCCACAGCGGATGCTAGCCATCACAATAGAGGGGTCTCATCCCCTCCTGCAGGCATGGCTCTGCCTCTCACATGCCAGGGAGCTGTTGCTGTGCCCTGCGATCAAGAGCCTGTGCCATCTGTGAACCCCTGGCAGGGCACAGGCCCCTCAGGGCCAGTCACTTGGCAGTGTGAGGTCAGCATTGAGATCTCCAGTGACTCGGGGCCAGCTGTGTACAAGCCACCCCTTGGAGCCTGCCCTGCTCCCCTTCTCACCCCTGCCCCTCCCCATCCGTCACCATCAAATCCGTGAAGAAACAAAGCCTCATAAAGAAAACCAGCTCATCACTCTGTCCGCTTTGATTTTAATTTTGTTTTTCAGTTTGGGTTGCTTCCTTTTTTTTTTTTTTTAACACACTAATTAGATGAGAGCTTTTTTTCTTTGATTTTATGGCCTACATATTTCCTAAGTTTTGCTGGCAGGATGACAGCTGATGTATCCCTTGAGGTCTCAGGAAACCGCTGATGAGGCAAGCCCAGCAGGGGACTTTTCCCAGGGTTTTCAGTCCCCTTTTTCATGGTTTTCCTCCCTCCTTTTCTGTTGGGGTGCCAAGAGCACAGGAATAATTGATGGCTCATTAAAGCCCTGCTTTCTGCAGACTGCTTACTCGGCACTCCCGGGTCCAGCCGTCCCACAGGCGGACGGGCCTGAAGACCACAGGCCCTTGGAGCTGAGGAGGGCAGTCCCCACTGGGGGCTCCTCGAGGGCAGCGGTGGCTTCCTACCTCCCTCCATCCTTGATGTCTGGCACAGCAGAGCATGGTCACTGCTGAGTGAGCTATGTACCAAGGTGGGTCTTCGGGCTTCGCTGTGACAGGCTGGAAATCCAACCCCAAAGGAAGAGGGATCTCCCACTGGCCCTGCTTTTAGCCACTCTTCTTGGACTTGGTTGTTGTTTGGTTTTAGGGTTTGTTTTACTTTATTCTTGTTTTAATTTTTGAGACAGGGTCTCCCTCTGTAGCCCAGGCAGATCTTGAATTTGTGATCCTCCTGCCTCAGCGTCCTGAGCAGCTATGTTTACAGGCGCAGGACAGCAGGCCAGGTTTAGCATACTTTTGCCATGCGTTACCTCCGCAGGATGAGTGCAGGAGTGCAGGATGATCCACTGAGCATGTAGGGACACCGAGGCTGCTGGGGTTAAGTGCTGTCACCCGTGTTCTGTCACTTGGGTGCCTCTGTGAGGCTGAAGTGCATTGGGTGTCTAGGAGCCAGGACGTGCTCATTGCATGGAATCCTTCCTTCCTTGGCCTGGAGCTGGCAGCAGCCTGGAGTGAGGAACCAGCAATAAACCCATGGCCAATACGGTCCAGCCTCCGTACAGTGACAAGTAGGTGTTTATCAACTAGCTAAAATGGCCTCGTGGCCCATCAGCTCCACGGCAGTTTCCTTTCTCAGGGGGTATCCTTAATAAGTTCCCCTGGCCCAGCAAAATGTCCTGCTAAAGCATGTCAACAATCTCAGTGTTGCCGAGCAGGTACTATAGACCTGAGGGGCCTGCCTTGGCAGTTTCTGCCTCATGCTTGGTTGTATGTCACGGAGGTCTTCAGTATGGAGATGCTGCCTGGGTTTGCTGCTCCCTGCCCCCTCCCTCATCCTGCATCTTGCAAGCTCTGACTAAGCTGAGAACACTGGTCCAGGTTTCCCTTTGCCCTCCCTGCCCCCTCCCCCTCCCTCTTAACATAAACAGAGCACCTTGTATTCTGCGTCTGTGTGGTGAACCTGTCTAAAGTTTGCTTTAATATTTATGCATTCAGCACTGCTGCCTGGGTTTGGGCTCCATCACGGCCCTTTTTCTAAGAGCATTTCAGATGCTGCGGAAGGAGGGAAGGGGGTTGATGTCTGCTGCCTTCCTCTCTCTAGCCCAGCCCTCCTCCCCCTTCCCTTCCCCTGGCCCTGGATCACGCTCTTCCCCACCCCAGAGTGCTCCCTTCAGCTAGCATCTCTCCTTTTCCTTCCACGCACAGCAAAGAGAACTCTCCCCAAGACCTCTGGGAGGAATCTGTTCAATATTTATCAACTGCTGCAGCAGCTGAAATAACCGGCAGTAGCCAGCACCAAGGCCTTCAACCAAAATTCCAGAAACAAAGATGGAGTCTGGGGACCCAGATGATGGTCCAGCTGTACTGTGGGTACAAACTGCGAGACATAGGAGACAGTGGAGAAGCCCGGGCTGGGTCGTTGTGCCTGCTGCAGGGTGTGGCCAGCTCCCTGCAGGTCTCTGTCCCGACCCTGCCCCTTGGCTTGCATGTGTTTCTGAGAGCTACTCTGACCCAGCCAGCCCACCCCATACCTGTCCTGGCCATTGCGGCCTTTACCACAGCAGAGCCTCCAGGGCTGCCCTTCAGAAACTCCAGGAGCAGTTTTTCCCAGAGGTTGGGAGTATTGCTTAGGTCAGCAAATGCCACTTTGGGGACCAGCCTCACCCCTACTTCTTTCCACTGTTCATATTGATTCTGGGTAAATTCCAGCTCCTCTTGCAGCCCAGACTTAGACAAGCCTCCTCAGTCCTTCTCAGCCTTGATTGCCTCTTCTGAGCAGTACTAGCCCTTCAACCTGCTGAGGTTATAGGAGTTAAATCAGCCACATCTGTAGAACCTGGCACCCACTCCCAGAGTACAGCCCATGAGCCAGCCTTGCCTCACGCTTCCACAGCCTGACTATGGAACCTGCTGAGGTGGCCATGGGGACAGGGCATTCACAGCCTTGGCAGAGATAGCTCAGCGGGAGGCTCAACACAGACTTGCTCCCTCTGCTCTGTGGGTCTAGGACAAGGTCCCCCCAGGGAAGTCTTGGAACCTCCACTGAGAATTGGAACAGCAAAATGATCACCCTGGGACAGCAGAGTACGAGGGCCTGGTTACCACCCTAAGCTCCTGGGTGACCCACAGACGACCAAGCAGGGTCTGCTCCTCGCCGCCCCAACCCCAGCAGTCTTACACTGGTCCCTTGAGTCCTCAGCAATCCTTCCTTCCCTCACAGCTTCTGGTAGCCACCATGTATTTTGTTTCTATCTTGTTATCTTATCCTCACTGGAAAGGAGACATTGCAAAAGTAAATTCCATCTCCTCTTCTAATGTCCTAGGGATTGAACCCAGGGCCTTGCTCGTACCAGCCAATCATTCTGTCACTGAGACTCACTTCCAGAGTTTCCTATTCAAGGCAGTTGAGTGGGCCCCAAACCCTACATTTCTAGAATGTTCTCACGTGATGTTCGCATCCCCACAGAGCAGAGCTTACATGCCAGGCATCTCTTTTGCCTATAACAAAATGCCTGAAACTTGATGCTTTATAAAGAAGGAAATCTATTTCCTTGAAGTTCTGGAGGCTGGAAAGTCCAAAGATCGAAATTGGCCTTTTGAGCTGTGGTGAGAGGCCAAGAATGCTGTCTGTCCCCGTGTGGCAGAACAAAAGGGTTCTGGGGGCCCTTGTGTGAGTCACATCCTGTTCACATGGGGGTGAGGGGCTGCAGCTGAACTGCTGAGGGATGCAGATGTTCACAGCAGTGCCTGCCAGGCTTGTGTTGTAGCTGTTTGAAGGGTGAGGGCAGATGTGCTGGGAGAAGACGTAGTGTGGAAAGGTAAGACCCTTCCCACAGAGACCTCAAGGATCGTGGCTGCAGCTGCCACAAGGGGCTGTCCCATGGCTCTCACGCTTCAGGCCCCATGGTGCACACTGCAATGGCGCAGGGACCACACCCACGGCTAGCCTAACTCGCCTGTCCTTCCCCTAGAGTACGCTGAGAACATTGGGGACGGCCGGAGCCCTGAGTTCCGCGAGACCGAGCAGAAGCGCATCCTGGGCTTGCTGGAGAACTTCTAGAAGCTGGGCACAGTGTGCCTCCGCCCTGGCTCCTGGAAACTGCTTTTACGGTTGTGTGGCTTGAACAAATTAAAGCTAGTTTTGGTATCCTGCGGCTGACGCTCTGTGTGAAAGCGTCCCTGGCACGCTCCACAGCGGCACCATGCCCTGAGGAAGGCCGGTGCTTCTGGCCTACCGTGAGAGGGCCAGCGCTAACCTAAAACCACACTGCTCCATCCTCATCCACACTTACTGTACGGCATGAGGGCATATTGCACACTGAGGTGTTCTGAGAGAAGCTAGAGTCATAGCCTTTACTGCCTAGAATGTTAGAATTTGCTATTTAAGAATTTGCTGTTTTAAATGCTACGTTAGACTTCACCTTAAGTGTTTAATGGTAAACAGTGCCCCCCCACTCAGTACCAAACATAGCCTGAGACATGCTGTGACAGCAGATGACCCTGACCTTACACAGCCATTGGATGTGTGGTTTGGACCTCTTGGGACGTCTCCAGAACAGAATGACAGTACCCTAGTGCTCATGGGAACAAAGTGCCCACAGTGACAGGTATGGTGGGCACCTTTGATGTTGACTTCTGCCATCTGTATTGCTTACCTCCTGGTGTGCTCTTCCCTCTGACTGAGGTATAAGCTCACTTCCCCCTGGAAACATCACAGTTGGCCTCCGCGTGCAGTCCTCACGTGTCGGGGTGTGGAGCAGCAGTGTGGGAACACTGGGGTTCCTCACAGCAAAGTATGGGCACTCAGTCACCAAAGCTGCAAGGAATGTCACACCCTTGCACAGGCCCCTGGGCCACAGGGCCACACAGCAGTGCTTCTTGCTACTCTGAACCCTGAGGTGCCCGGGCGTCAGGTAGCCACCAAGCAGGTTGGTGTCAGGTAGCATCCACATGATGCCGGGCACTGGAAGCATAGGCAGAGCCAGCCCCTGTGTGTCAGCCTCTGGAAAGCTGTGGAAAGCTGGAGGGGGGGTGCCCACCATGAACTGAGCATCCCAGCGGTGTGGCAGAAGCAAGTTACACACCAGTTACTGCCTATGTCTCTGTAGCCATCGTGGCTACACACTGAGCACATGCTTCGTACCTCTGCTTTATACCCATGCTTTCTCACTGCAGTGGCCCTGTTGGCCTGGCCATCCCCAGCTGTGGGAAGTCAATACTGAGGTCTCAGGGTCACTCAGGGCCAGTGAACCACAACCTTCAAACCAAGGTCTGGGATCCCTCGGCTGCTGCTTCTGCCGATGCAAGCTTTAATGAGTCCACAGAACAGAGCATGTGAACAGGTGGCCTATGGAATCACCAGCTTTGCCAGCTAAAGTTGGTTTCTTCTTCACTTGTTCAATACTTCTTGTATGTTTAGTCAGGTACTTACACATGGCATCAGATGAAGCGCCTCCTTGTTCCTGGAGCCACTCTGCCACCCAGCCATCTTCCCAACATGTGAACAGCATTGTCCAGTCATGAGCTTCTAAGGACCAAGCCTCCCGCCTACACACAGGTCAGCCAGGGCAGGGAGTTTAATGCAGGGTAATAGGTTACATGTATCTGGGGCCACAAGCAGGGGAGAGTCTTTGGTACCCAAGGTGGGGGATCCATTGGCCTAGACAAGGACACTGGGGTAGCCTTTTGCATGCAGGGCTCAAGTCTAGGCACCAAGGCTCTGCAAAGGCACCCCCTGCACAAGGCATGGTCTCACAAACACAAAGAGGAAGGCATCCTATCAGCGAATGGACCCATCCCTAGGTTTCCAGCCACAGGCAGATAAGCACCTGCCAAGCCACATTCCTTTTGCTTCTGTGAAGCAGGCAATATTTAATATTTAGCTTTGACCCACTCTTAGCTCCATGACAGTCCCACACCCACACACACACACACCAGGTTTCACAGGTGAGGAGTGGGGCCTTTCTGTTGGGTTTAAGGGGAAAAGGAGCACCAAGTCTAATCACTTCCGGGGCATGGGAGTGCACAGTCCCAGGAGCTGCGCGAGGCCCGTGGGACACAATTACCAAAGTGTAACTTCTACTCTAATCGTAACATCCCGCTGCATAAAGCTGAGATCTTTTAATGCACCATGCTTTTCTGCTGACTAGGAACCCTAGGCTCCTGGGCTGTGGTTCCAGCTCCTGAGACTGCCTACAACTAGCTTCCAATATACCACAGCCAACACACTGGCTGCTTCACAGAGCAGCTGTGTCCACCCCCTGCCCTGGGAGGACTCCTTGGGCTCCAGTGCAGGCCACTTTCTTCTCTTGTCCCGGGGTCTGAGCTCTGCATTCTGATCCGCCCACTCTCGGGATTCGAAGCTCTCCCTTATTGTCCAGCCTGTGTCCACAACCGAGTGGTCCCAGAGCAGAGCACCACAGAGAGGCAGTATTCCTTTTCCCATCCAGATGTGATCTAAAGAAACCTTAGCTAGAAATTCCTCCTAAGGGGAAGGTCATCTCTGCCTCCTTCGTCTGCTGATTGCTGGTGGAGGTCTGCAGCCTGAATCTAGTGGCAGCAAGATAGACGAGTCTAATTGAGAGAGATTTGCATGCAGGCTGCATTCTTTTCTGGGGGAGGGGTGGTGATTGTTGTCAGGGAGCTGGAAGGCATCCCTCACATCTCTTAGTCACCCACAGTGGCACCAGTGGCCAGGTGTTACCTTCTGCCATTACCACAGGCGGCGTCAGTTTAGTGTCAACAAGGAGGCGACTCCTAGAGGCAAGACTTCTTGATAAGATTTTCTTACCCAGCAGCAGAGGTGAAGGCAAACCCACATTTTTCAGTCTGTCGTGTTCTTCGGTGCACATGGAAAGTGGTTGGAATCACAACGGTGGGCCTTCGTTATCGGTCCTGGAAAAAATGGCAGGCTCCCTCCACTCACCTTTGTCTTGATTAGCTAATGCGTGCCTTTGTGAAGGTGTACAAGGGTGCGTTGCGCAAACCAGGCACCCCCTTCAGGCCCATTCAGGGTGGGCACATCTTGTTCTGCCCCTTGCTTTCCATTTGACATCTGCCACCTGCCACAGGGCACACACTTGCCGGCTCCAACAGCTACGCTTCGTTGCAGAGCTGGGCCTTGATGTAACTACTGCGTTAATGGGCACATTGCTTGCTGATGACCTGTGGCTAAGGCTCCAGTGTGAGAACATGTGTAGGCTGCAGAGTTGCAATGTCAAAGAGGAGAGGCATTGGCATTGTCACCTGGGTGCCATGGCCATCAGCAGCATGTACCGTGAGCAGGTGGGCTCTGGTGGCATGTGGCCTGCGTCTCTTGTGAGTCGCTCCATTCGGAGTTTTTAAATGCCTTTGCAGGGTGTGTGGTGTATTACCTGGTGGCTCCAGTGTCTCTCCGTAAGCCACAGGTTTCCACAGGCTATGGGCCTTCCTTAGAGAGCTCAGCTACCCTGCTCCCTGAGGCCAGTGGTTTATCACAACCCACATTTCTGATCTAGAGCACCGTGGTCTAGAGGACAGAGCTGAGAATGGAATGTACTCAACCATACTCCTGATCCCAGAGCCTCATAGTTCCCTTCCTGAAGGAGGGGATTCGGAGAAGGTAGCACAGAATGTACCAAGACAGACCTTCCCACACCTGGCAGCTGCCGTCCCTGTGGGTCCCCAGGACCAGCTCCCTCTGCTTCCCTCTGCTGTGGGTGGAGGTTACTTGAGCCCTTCCCATGGCTGAGCCTAACAAGCTCCATGGGAGCTGGGGTCGTGCCTAGTCTCCCAGGTCAAGCCTTGTCTCCACTTCCTGTGGCCCCTTCAGTCCCTACAGAAAGAAGAGAAATAGCCCACTGCAGCCCAGGAAACTGAATTCTGACTCCCAGGCAAGGGCCAGCCTCACAAAGTCAGCTAGGGCAGTAACTAAGAGAGAGCAGTCTGGCTTATCCTGGGCTGTCCATAGCCCTCTTGGACCTGGGCGGGTAGGTAGTATCCACCAGAACAGACAGTACAGAGGCCAGACCATGTGCCTGACCACAGCCTCCAACCAGCCCATCCAGGAAACCCAGGAGCTCAGTGCAGCCTCCTGAGCTGTTGGAGTGTCACTAAGGGGTCAGTTAGGGTTGGGAATCCTGTGCCCCGACATGGTACCCAAGTGTCTTCTCCACCCGTCCTTCCATCCTTTACTGAACAGCCACCGTGTGCCATATGGGAACAAAACAGGTATTAGCCCCACCTTGAGGGATCTCAGACCTCATAAAACAAACCGGAAGACAGTAAACATGTAAACTGGTGCGTAGGACAATTTCTGAGAGTCAAAGAAGCAAACACGGTGTGCAGCGGTGGGTCTGAGGAGCGGGGATCTGCCAGCTTAGCCCCGAGAAAGCCTCTGTGTGGTTTTCCCTTCCGAGCCCAAGCTGAGCTCCAACTGGAGCCAAAGAGACAGAGTGGAAAATCTAAGGCAGAGGGGCCCAAGCACAGACAGGCAAAGGTCCTGAGGCAGACAGATCACATCACTCTCCAGAAAGCACCGAAGAGGCCACAGTGACCGGATTCGACTCGGAGAGTCAGGAGCCAGTCAGGATTCAGGCCAGAGAGGCAGACAGAGATGGGGAGTCCTGCTCTTGGAAGGGGTGAGTCCTGACTTTAAAGGGATGGGCTTGGAGCCTCTACAGAGGCTGCCTTGTGAACGCAGACATGGTAAGGAGCTCCAAGGGCTAGTGCAGCCTGGACAAGTGAGACCTGGTGCTATGAGCCCCCGGTTGGGGGGCATCGAGGATTAGGGTGGGGAGATGGAGGCAGAGCCAGCCAGGCTCAGCACAGGAGGCCCTGTTCCAGAGGCATTCCCAGCAATGAGGGCCAGCAGCCATTTCCTGGGCCAGCGGGAGCGAGGCGGGGAGGTGGAGAGCCTGGCTCAGTGTATAAATATCTTTAATGAATAAATAGAAGTGCTTTTAAGGCTGCGAGTCCCATCATTTCCACCTGCCATAAAATTTCATTAGAAGCAGGCGCTGCAGGGGACAGCCCGGCTGCCATAAATCCACCCACCCACCCCCGGCCCTGCCCGGCTCCCAGGTGACTGGTCTGAACCGTGTCCCACACACGCATGTGCTGTCCTCCAAGGGCACTGGCCCTTCCCACGCCTGGACAAGCATGAGTTCACAGTGGGCAGGGAGTGTGGCGTGACAGTCTCCTTCCCCAGGAAACCAGAACCCTGAAGCCTGCCCCTCTATTGCACTTGAGCTGAGTTCAGGGGCAGCCACTTCCACTTTGCTGGAACCTCAGAGCTAGGGAAGCCCCGCCTCGGGGCATCGGGCTTTCCGAGTGAGGAAACAGAGCCCTGTAAGAGCAGGCAGCTACACTAAGATCCCTCTGGATGAGCAGACCCGGCCCCGAAGCTGCCATGTGATCGCTACACTCTTCAGTATCAGCTAGATGTTCTCGTAAGCCTTGTCAAGCACTGTGTCCCTGATCCCTCACTGACCGTTTTTGCAGATGCAAAAACTGGCCAGCAGTCAACCACCTACACACCTGAGTCTGTAAGTATCCCCTTTCCCTCATTCTCATGTGTGCTACGGCTAGGATTGTGTTTTCTTTAGCCTCCAGTCATCAAACTGGGAGGCTGAGACTGTGATACACCCTGTAGCCCAGGCTCAAATTCATGGCACTTCTCCTGCCTCAGCCTCTCCTGTGTTGGTATTAAAAGTGTGAGTCACCACATCTGGCTTTAAAAGATTAGGATGGGAAAATTCCCTGAGTGCCAGCAAGCACTAGCTGCAAGTCCATGAACTGCAGCCACGTGTCCCTCACATTAAAAAACTGAACAGAAAAGTCAAGGACTCGCACAAGGTCACACAGCTCTCCTTGTGATGCTGGCTGGGGATCCTCAGGGCTCTCCGCTGACCCCACTGCCAGTGACTAGAGGACCAGAAAGCCTGGCCAAGTGAGCAGGCCCAGCTGGCAGCCTGCCTGGACATCCAGTCATCAGTTAAGCCCATTAAGTGGCCGTCCCCAGCCTGGCCAGCTGTCTCTCCTCCTTGTCTCACCTCAGCCCTCTGGGAGCCAGAGGACAGGCTCCTGGCCTAACCGCCACGGGGAAAGTCTGTGAGGAACTGGGGGGAGCGTGGGAAATGCACGGAGCAGGTGTCACCCAAAGGACTCCACGCGGACTGTAGGCGGCCACGGGGCAGCCCCGCAGCTCCCCAGCTGTGTGACCCTGAGCCTCAGTTTCCTCATCTGCTTGGTGTGCTCACTGAGGGCAGTGCGCTGGAATGCTCGGAACAGACCCACGTACCGTGAGGAGACACGCACCACCTCACCAACTTGCTGTCTCCTGGTCGCCTTCTCTGCAGGCTGAGCCAGCGCCTCTGTTATACCTTCTTGAAGGGCCGCCCGCACCCACAGGGACAGAAGTCCGTCCACCCATCAGTAAAGCCCCAGTCAGGGTTCTGCAGAAGTAGAGTGCACCCGCATATAACCAAGTTCGGGGCCCGGGTTCACAGGCCTCCATCCACGCCTCTGACCTGCCCCCCACCACCCTGACACTGCTCCCAGCTAGTTCTGGACTGCTCCAGCCTCTCCACCCCCAGCTGTAGAGGCACAGACAGAAACAAGCATGCCCACCCTCGAGCAGTGAGCTGGGAGCCCCCAAGCCTCCACACCACCTTCAGGAGAGGCCGCCAGCCAACCTCACTGGGCCAGGGAGCTGTGGAGGACAGGAGCCAGGCGGGGTCTTCAGCAAGGCATTCCTGAGCTGTGGCAGGCTGTGGGGGGAAAGTGCATAGGCACGTGGGCATCCTGCTGCAGCCTTCCTGGAAGGGGGTCCTAAGATTAAACTTGCAAGGGAGCTGGGGGTTGCTATGGAGAAGCGGGAAGACTGGCTGAAAGGAGGGTTGTTGCAGTTGTGAATAACCAGAGAAGGCCTGGGGAAAGATGTCGGAGCTGAGACTGGAGTGATGGGGATATTGTGGATGGGAGTATTCCCGGCAAGGGAAACAGTAAGTACAAAGGCTCTGTGGCCAGCATGAGCTTCACACACTCAAAAGATAGATGAGATGTGATTGAGAATGAGAGAGGAACGCAGAGGTGAAGGGCCAGTCTGGTGGGGCTTTGTTGGCCAGGAAGGAGTTGGGTCACCTTTGGCCTGCGAAGGGAGCTCATTGGAAACTATTGAACAGGGGCAAAGTGGCCACAGAGGGTTTGTGTGGAGGGGAAGCACCAGGCAGGGAGGGAGAGAAGAGACTGCCACTCCAAACGCCACTGGTTGAGGTGGCTTCCTGAGAGGCCACAGGAGGGCCCAGGGCTGGGTTCAGAGGGGCCCGCCCAGACCCAGCAGCCTTTTAGATGAGAAGCTAAGGCCAGAGACATAAGCTGGCCTTCATCTGTGTCTCCAGCCACCCATCGGTCTGTACTCACCCTTCCTCTCACCTAGCGTGTCCCTCAGGCCAGCCCCTTGCTGTGTGTGGACATGGGATGACTGGACTGTCCCTGAGCTTCCCTAATAGGGGAGGCCTTTGTGAAAAAGGTGATTATGACTCAGGCCACAGGATAGGAAAATAAAGTTGGGGAGGGGGGATCGCTGCTGCCCGCTCCTCAGGATAGTCTCCTACAATGTCATCACCCCAAACAAAGGACAATAGTACATTATTAGTGTCATTAATTATCGTTAATCTAATTAAATGGCAATTACAATTTAAGAACATGGAGATAAAAACGCCTCCTTGAATTTAAGTGCCTCTTTGACTCCAGCTCCAGAGCGATAACCCAGCTCACTGTGTTGTGCTGCACACAGTAGGTACTCAGCCAATCCTGTATCCAAAGCCACAGCTCTGAGATAGTGAAGTGCAGCCCCTTGTTTTACGAATGGGCACCCTGGGGCTGGGAGGGGAACCCCCAGGCTCCAGGTCACCTGGGAGTCTGATAGATCAAAACCAAGATGCCCAATCCCAGCTGCCTTGCCTCCAAGCTCCCTTTGTTCCTAATGGCTTCTTTTTGCTACTGGGGGGGAAAAAGCAGCTGTTGGGTGTTGTTCCCAATTAAACAAGGAAAATTCTATCAGAGCTAAGGTGCAGCCCAGGCGCCTAATTTACACAGGCCAGTTTGAGATCAGAGCAGGAGATGGAGCTATAAACCAACAGCCTTGAGACAGTATCAGTCCCTCCTGGCACTAATCATCACCAGGACTGTTATCTGGAGACTTCTGGGTAAGACGGCCCTTCTGGTCCCCAAATAAGATGCTGTTCCCTCTAACATGGAGACCCTCAGCAGACAGTCAGGCTCCAAGAGCCCATGGAGAAGTAATAGACTTTGACTGTGGCCACCTGGCCTCCGAAAGCTTTCCAAGAACCTCATGGTAGACACGTGCCATTTAGACTGCCAGCTGGGTGGTCAGGGCTTGGCAAGAGTGGACAGAGCATGGCTGTCACACGTTCCGGGGAGACACAGTGGGTGCAGGCTGTCTTCTGGCCTGGCACTCAAAGCTCTTTCTCCAGGAGGTTTAGTCCTCCTGGTCAGGAGCTGGCTCTGCTGGCCTGTCTAACCTGAGGTTCTGTGATTACATGTGGGCAGGACAGCAAGCCAGTGAGGGCAGCATGCTCATTGTGTTCCCCATGTTGGCTGTACCAAGGTGGACACAGCTGGATGGGTGACTTGAGGTTCAAATCACCACAAGGGTGAGGTACAAACCTGGATTCTGGGAGACAAAATCTAGCACAGCAGCTGGTATTGGCCTCCTCAAGGAACTCATGAAACAGGAGACACTCTACAAACCAAGAATCTACCCAGAGGAGAGAGGGGTCCTTGATCAATTGCTGATGGAAGAAAATACACACAGCAATGAGATAAAGAACAAATGAATGTGTATGTGTGCATGTGTGTGTGTGTATGTGTGTATGTGCATGTATATGTGTGTATGTGCATGTATGTATGTGTATGTGAGTGTGTGTGTGTGTGGTTGGAGGGCTTCCAGATGTTTCTAGAGGAACAGATAGTTGAGCTAAGACTTGTAGGAGTAATCATGGGAAGAGCTGGGGAATGTTCCAGAAAGAGAAGAGTGAGCACAGCATGAAGTCAGTGAATGGATTGGTGAATAATGAGCAGGGAAGGAAGCCACACAGGACCACACTGGGGTCCTTGTCCCCCCAACAGAGCCCGTTGTTCCCCCAGCCTCTGGCTCCTCCCTCCACTCTGCTCTTCAAGCTCCTGCACCCCCACCGGTGGCCTCCTTCAAGGTGACTGAGCGTTCTCCGTTGCTCAAATTATTGCTGTGCCATTAATAATCATTACCCCTCCCTGCTCTTACCTTCTACTGTTGTTTGTCCCTTGATCCTGGCTAAAAGGCCCCCAAAGTGTCTCTAGGCCTTCTGGGTCCTCCCATTGAACAGAGCATGTGAAGTCCCCCCAAAATCTCAGGGCTCCTCCTCTTCAAAGCCCCAGAATTTACTGTGTCCTAGAGACAACAGCTCTTCTGAGGGCCCAGGGGCACTGTTCCCACACACTGATGCACGAGGCCACAGATGCTGCGGAAACCCCGCCTGCCTTCAGACTCAGAAACAGCGGGAAGGTGTGTGGTCCAAATCCTGTGAGGGCTGATGCAGTGAGCTAAAGCAGCCTTGGGGGGGAGGGGGGCGTGGCTCAGCCGGTCTGGATTACTCACAGAGAAAGCACCTGAGCTCGGCACAGGTGGTGAGAACAGAACACGGGTCCCCGTCCAGCCTACCAGATGGCCAGAAGAGCCAAATTCTTGAATTCCAGGTCAGTGAGAGACCCTGTCTCATGAAATAAAATGGAGTGCAAGCAAGGAAGACAACTGACATCAGCCTCTGGCCTCCATGTGCCGCACACGTGCACACATAAGCTTGTACACACGCAGAGACCCGGTCTGGAGGGCACAGGCTCTTGCACCCACAGAGAAGCACTAAGAACCAGGAGTGTTGGTCACACAGTGGTGTCTCCTCAGTGGAGGAGATAAAATCAGATGCCTGCACCCCTAACCCTAACACACCACCACACACACCACACACACACATACCACCACATACATACCACATACACACACCACACACACCACATACACACACCACACACACCACATACACATAGCACACACACACACCACACACACCACCACACACACACACATATCACACACATATCACACACATACCACACACACAAAGAAACAAAACACAACCTTGGGCCTTCACTACGATAGTGCAGATGTGACTTCAAACCTAGATATACAGTTTGGGCCATTGTATGTTAGAACACTGTGCATTGGCTGGCCACACACTGTGACTTTTCCTTGAGTTTGAAATTAGTTCAAACTTCTAAAACAGTTGAAATATCCAAACTATAAAAACAAAGAAGGGATTTGTTCCTCCCCACTGCCCTAGTCAGAGGCCAGGCCAGGCAGTGCTGGGGCCTCGGGTGACTCCCTGGCACTGTGAGATGGGCAGTACTTTCCCTTAGTCTGCAAGTGCAAAGCTGAAGCTCAGAGGAGTCCAGCTGCTTTCTGAGGCCACGCAGCCATGGAGGGGCAGAAGGCTGCTACAATGGGCCTCCCCATGGAGAGGCGGAAGACCAGTAGGGGGACTGGGGAGACCAGGGACTCTTGGTGCCTGCTCTGGGAGACCAGAACACAGTAATAGTCCTACCCCTGCCCTTTCCCACCCTCGAAAGGAGGGGGAGCCTCAGGGCTGCTGCCTGGTCAAGGGCTGATTGATCCTTCACGGTCCCTGGAGCTGGTCCCCTCATCCATACCACAGGCTCTGCGTGTTTTCTTGTCTCTGATTGTAAACAGATTTGACTAAAGAGGTAAATTAGAAGTTAATTAGAGAGAACATGATTGATGAGGCTGTTTGCTGTGATTGGGAGGTGTGGAAAGGATGGGGCTCCCTGTGTGGATGCAAGGGATGAGGGAGAGGGGAGAAGGGAGAGAGGGGAGGAGGGAGAGGGAGAGAGGGGAGGGAGAGAAGAATGAGGGAGAGGGGAATGGAACAGTCTAGAAGCCACCAGAAGGCTAAGGAACTGGGAGAGTGGAGGTGGAAGATTAGCAGTGAGGTCCCAGGAGGAAGCCAGGGCATGGCGGGAGGCCGTGTGGATTTCATTCTCAGTGGTGGGAGGGGTTCCAGGTTATAGGAAGAGAGCGAACTTTGAACTTGCCGCTGGTGGGGGAAGGGTTCCTCAGCCGTGCCAGTGGGAGCTCAAAATGGAGGACTGTGGCAAAGGGGAGTGAGACTCCTAAGATTCTGGCTCGTCCAGGTGAGATGCAACCTCAGAAGTCTCTGCTCTCCCCTGGGCCTTGGTTTCCCCACTAGCACACTAGCCATCAGAGTCCCCGCATCTAGGAAACAACCTGGCCGGAGCGAGGACAGGAGAATCAGTAGCCGATACTCCTGAGCTCTGGAGTGCTGAGGCTGAACCACAGCTCTCCGGGGCATCTCAGTTCTCACAGAGCCTAAAACAGGAGTCAGTGTCTCTGCTCTAGAGAGGAAGCAGCGGGCTCAGAAAGGTGAACAGCATTCTCAGGATTGCATACCGGGGCTGGGCATAGGAGAATCTGCACCCAGTTAGAGCTACACCCCTCAAGGATGGGCGAGCAGGTGACATTTTGACATGAGCTATATAGGAGGAATGCTGTACAGCAGGAAGCATGCAGTGAATCTGGGTTCACAGAGCAGGGAAGAACCAGCTCTGGCCAAGCTTCTCCCCTCTATGGCCTCAGTTTGTTTATCAGGGAGATGGGGATAATCAAAGCCCCCTCAGGTGCATCTGAAGCTAGGAGCACAGTCCTGCTTGTTCACTGGGGACCTCCGATCAGCTGTTATCTGCTCCTCTAAACAGCCCTGGAGGACCAGGGAAAGGAATACTTCTCCTAGACTAGGAGCTGAGACAAGCAGAGGACTATGCCAATGGTGTGCCCTGTCACTCACCACAGTAGCGGAGCGGATAGTGATAGCAACTTTGGACCCACGGATGGTAAAAAAGACAAAAATGTGAGTGCAGACCTGAAGGCTGCCCTCCAAGTGCCTTGGGGGTCTTGCCTGGCATCTTGTAAGGTCTCTCGGGGGCGGGAGGTTCAGAGACGTTCCTGCTGTGCAGCCTGTGCCATGCCTGGAGATGGTCCAGATTGCCTGGGGAGAGGGCTGCAAATGCCAGCGTTACAGGGGAGAGGTGTTTCGGATTACACAGAGCGCTGAGGCTGTCAGGGTTAGAGGACAATCCGTCCTCCCTCCGTCGGCTGTAGCTTGATTTAATTGTGAGCGCTGACAAAGGCTGAAGCCGATCCAGCCATCTAAGTCCTGAGCAGCAGTGTCCACAGCTCTAAAATGGAAGGAGATGCCTGCTGGTAGGCTGGGGACCCTTCCCAGCCTTGAGGCACAAGAAAGAATGAGGGGATACTGGCCTGGGCCTCTGGGACTCCTACCTGGGTCTTCAGGAGCCAGTGGGGACTTGGAACTCAGAGGAACTGGGGACAGGCCCTGGCCGGCTGAATTCCAGGTCCACCCATAGGGAGGACTGGATCCCAGCACCGGAGAGGACAGCCTGCCCCCCTGCTTCAGCGAAAAGACCCACAGACCAGCATGTCTGTCACCTCTGTACCTCTGAGTACCAGGCTTCATTTTGTCAAAAGGGATGGGCAGGGCCCAGTAGGGTTCCAGGCACCACGGGCTAGGGTTTGCCAAATGTCCTGCCTCAGTGGCAGCACACGGCCATTGAAGCACACTGTTCATTGTTTGCTTCAAGAAGATCCATCATGGACCTGGGATCTGCCACCTCCCACCTGCTGGGCTTTGGGCACCTCACCGAACCTCAGTTTCCCCATCTGCAAGATGGGATTTGCATACCAAGTGCTGAGAAGATTAAATGGAACACTAGCCATCTGCCACATGATACAGCTGCTGCTGTAGCCACGGTGACCGAAAAATAGCCACCATGGCAGGCACACACCAGAGCTTATGGTGCACCAGGCCCTGAGAGTGAAGTGCCAAGCCAGGTCCTCCAAACTATTTTGGAGGTGTCCTGCTCCTCTGGCTGGAAGACAGAAGTGTCATGGAACCTGGAGGGTGTAGCTGACTGAGCCAGGGTGCATCTGGCCTTGGGGGCACCCAGGGGATGAGAGCGGCCTCATTTTACCATTAGAAAGCCTACAGTCTGTGGGAAGGGGACAGTCACGCAAACAGCTAACCTATGACTTCGTTAGGACAACGACAGAAGTAGTCTTGGCTTCTGCGGCTGCTCTGTCTGGTTGGGGCCCTGCTGCCTGCCCTAAGGCCCTTTGCTGTCCAGTAGAAAGTCACGAAAAGAAATTGTCCCCGTGGGCTGGAGAGATGGCTCAGCAGTTAAATGGTCCTGAGTTCAGTTCCCAGCAACCACATGGTGGCTCCCATCCATGCATAATGGGATCTGATGCCCTCTTCTGGCATGCAGGTGTACATGCAGACAGAACACTCATTAAATAAATAAAACATTAAAAAGAAAGAAATTGTCCCCAGAGTGGGGAGCAATCGTTAGTATGAGCAACCCTTTTTGACTGCCACCCACAACAAGGTCATGGGGTCCCTCTCCATCCCTCGGGCTGAGCCCTCTTTTCTATTGGCCTCCACTGGAGGGCTCTGGTCACTGCTCTGAACCTCAGTAGGCACAGCCATAAGATGGGGTAAGCATCATGCACACAGTAAGAGCTCAATAGATGCTCCTTCTCTTCTTACACGAGTGCGTGGACACCCTGACCTTCTAGGAGGGTGTCCTCCTTGCATTAGGAAAACCCAGGAGCCACACAAGGCTATTACGCTACATGAGGCCATCCAAGTTGAGATGTCCTGAGTGTGAGATGTGCTCACGTGTGTGCCGGACCTCACCGGAAATGGGTTGTATGGTTATGTTTTGAAAATATAATATTTTTTTAATATTTATGTATTTTAAGATTCAATTTTATTTCTCTGTGTGTGTGTGTGTGTGTGTGTGTGTGTGTGCGTGCGCATTTATGCAAAGAGGCCAGAAGAGAGTTTTGGATCCCCTGAAGCTGAGCTGGGGTCTCATCCCCTTCCCTCCCCCTTCTCTTTCCCACTCCCTGTCCATCTGCAGAGCTGTCTGAGCACACAGCAAGAGGAACGCCACCTCCGTGCCAGGAGAAGAGACTTGGAAAGGGCTTGCAGCTGTGGCACTGTGGTGGTTAAGCCACCCTGTCTATGGAACACCTAAGACAAAGGGTCCTGGGAGCTTTGTGGATGTCTCTTGGGAAGTCTTAGAATTGGGGGATCTTTGGAAGAGCTCCCTGGCTGCAAAGGTGACAATGAACTGCCTCCCTCATTGGGCATGGGAGAAAGAGCCCGGCATGCAGCTGGGAGACCTGGCTCTGGCTCCTGCCTGTGGGGTGCCAGGTTTATGTCACCTCTCCTCTCTGGGCCTCAGTTTCCCAGTCTACACAATAATGTTCAAGTGGAGACATATTTGATTTTAGCTTTAGTGACTGTCCTTATCAGCTAGGAGGTGGAGTCTTCCTGGAGCTTCTGGCTTGGCAAAGCAGGAGCCATATTGGACAACTCTCTCTATCCCTGTCTGGCCCTGGGCTCAAGTCTAGGGATGAACAGGGCCTTCCTAGGTGGCCAGGCATCCCGGGGGAGGCAGAGTACACATAAAGGTAGGCTCCATCCTGATGGGAGGCTGGGTCTGCTCCAGGGGGCCATGGAAGCAGACGGCTTCAAGCCTGGAAGCTCATGTGACAGGTATGTGGCCTATCCGTGGAGGTTTCCAGGGCTCATCCCAGTTTCTGGTGGATCAGTAAGGAAAGCAGTCATCAAAGAGGGGCTGGTCACCATGCAGCCCCCTGTGCTACCCTCCAAGAGAGAAACGCAGACAGGATCATCATCACAAGACAAGGACAGAAGTGAGGCCCCTCTACCCTGGCTGTGCTATAAGACACATTAGGCTCACTGGGAGCCTAGTGAGTTAGCAGATTGCCAAATATCTCCCTCACCACAACATGTAGGCTGAACAAGAATTCCTAAGGTAAGGCCTGGACTTCATTGGGCACAGCCAGGCTTCCCAGAGAGTCTAAAGCTACAACCATCTCAAAACTCTGTCTAAGGGCTGGGAGATGGCTCAGCAGTTAAAAGCAATGGCGAGGAACCACGTTCCGTTCTCAGCGCCCACACGGGGCAGCTCATGACAGCCCATGACTCCAGCTCTGAGAGTCCCTCCAAGCTCTCTTCTAGTTAAAAAATAAATCTTAAGAAATAAAAATCTGGGTCAGGTGGTGGTGGTGGTGGTGGTGCGGTGGCACATCCCTTTAATCCCAACACTTGGGAGGCAGAGGCAGGTGGATCTCTGTCAGTTCGACGAAGCCAGCCTGGTCTACAGAGTGAGTTCCAGGACAGCCAGAGTTACAACAGAGAAACCCTGCCTCAGAAAAAAATAAATAAAACTAAATAAACAAACAAATAAAAAAATAAAATAAAAATCTGGCCAGGTGTGATGGTGGACACCTTTAAACTCAACTCTCAGGGGGCAGAGACAGGCAGATCTCTGTGAGTTCCAGGCCAGCCAGGGCTACATACTGAGACTTGGTCTCAAAAAGCAAAACAAAAACAAGTCTGTCAGCGGGTGTGGTGGTGCATGCCCTCAAGAGGCAGAGGGAGGCAGATGCCTGTTAGTTTGAGGCCACCCTGGTCCACACAGTGAATTCCAACTAGGGTTGTTGAAAAAAAAAAAATCTGTCAATGCCAGTGGTGCTTAGCTTTGGCTGTGCATTGAGTCAACTGGGAATTCTTCAAAACCCCAAGACTTTGACCTCCCTGCGACACTGAAGTCAACGTTTCTGGTTGTGGCCTAGTTTATGTGCTATGTACCCAAGGGTCCTGAGAGTTGCTTTAGCTCCCGATCAATTATCAGAGACTTCAGATGGATAGATGTGTATAATGGTGTATGCGTGGTATAGGGGAGCTGTGGGGCTCAGAGAGGGCCAGTAATTCACCCAAGTTCACACAGGGAGATGATAGCCAAGACAGAACTGGAGCCTGGGCCTGAGCCAGCTCCTCATGAGAGGATGTATCCGCTTTTACAAGCCAGAGCCCAGGAAGGCAAGGGCTACTATATTTCACTTTAATAAGGATGGAACCTGCTGCAGTCGGGGCCACTCCACTGATGGGCCAGGAGCCTCGATGGCCATTACTGGAGCTGTAAGTCATTCTCTTTATCCAAATCTTAGGCAGCAATTTAGGAAATTTAATTAAAGGGGGAGAAATAGGGACACCTCGAGTTCCCTGTCTCCTGTTAGAATGAGTGAAATACACAGACTATAAATGGAGGTGCTGTCGGAGACGCAGCTCTGATGTTTTATTGCCAAGTTTTATTCGCTGATGTAAACGTAATCGCTGGCAACTGGAGTTCTATTAATGCACATATTTCCACATACCCAGGGTCCCGCCTGCCCCACCCCCACCTCTGGGCTGTTTCACCTACCTCCCAGGTCAGCCCCGGTGCTATTTTAGGCATGTTGGTGCCAAGTCTGGATTTCCCTGCCGGTTTCATACGCTCCCGTGGCAGATAAGGCTTTAATAGAATTCCGTTGCTCCTCTGAGCTCAGTAATGCATTCTAGAAATTAGGCAGCTATATCCTAAAGCCATTGTTCCCACTTACAAATGGGATCCCTCAAAGCCAGTGACCGTGGGGTCTCGATAAGCTCCCATGAAGCCTCGCTCCCATGTTATTGGTGTGTGTAAGGTGCGGCTCTGGCTTACATTGCTCATTGTTAGGTCCTGATACATTTAAGTCGTTTCCCCATGAATCAGGCAGCTCAGGTATTTCCCCCCTCGTGACATTGATAGATGAGCGAGAGGAAGCCATTTAGACGGTGCTCTATAGGGCCCTGGCCCGCACGGTGAATGATTTCCAATGCCTGGTTTAATTTATTTTTAAATGAAATTTGTTATTGATTCTGGATTAAAAGGACAAATCTTACGGCTGTTACCACTGACAGAGCCACAGTGCTCAAGTGACACCTTTCAAGAAGGCGGGGGAGGGGGGTGGCGGCCTCCCAGAGTCAAGGGGAGGGTGGAGTCTCTCCCGGTGAGCTCTGCTGACTTGGCAGTGAGAGCAGAAGGTCCCCTGCTTGGAGCAACTTTGAGATGAGCACCTTTTCCAGCCAAAGAACTCGCTCACCTTCCAAGCCTCATTTGCGTGAGGGAAATGGCAGTGATATTGCCTCACGCCGTCCACATGACTGCGAGATGCTTGCTTAGTTGCCTCCAGGGACAGGAGACTTACTCGCTCCTGGAGCGTTTCAGAGCCCAGTGAGTGATTGGAACGCCTGGTGGATTCCCAGAGACTTTCCTGGGACAGTGAGTGGTCACCCCCTGCCTCACTCCATCCAGTCATTGCAGGGTCTGTGGTTCGCATCCGGATCGGGGATGCAGACAAGAGACAATTACACAAGGAAGGCGAGTAGCCTGGGAATTTGCTCTTTGCATCGGCTCTGCCAGTCACACGTGCACCTCGCACAAGTGACCTCATCTCCCTGAGCTTCAGTCTCCTTGACTGTGAAAGAAGAATATTGGCCTCAGGGGTCCTGGGTGTCAGTGATGGAGCCTGCTGCAGTCCAGGCCGCTCCAGTGATGGGCCAGGAGCCTCGATGGCCATTACTGGAGCTGTAAGTCATTCTCTCTATCCAAATCTTAGGCAGCAATTTAGGAAATCTAATTAAAGAGGAGAAGGGACACCTCGAGTCCCCTGCCTCAGGGGTCATGAATATGAATCTGATCTGTAAACTGTAAAGTGCCGTTTACATAGGTGTTGTAGGGAACACAAATGGCACAGCAGGAAAAATGAGAGAGCCCTGAAGTGTGTGACTCTGAGGAAGTCCTGACCTCCCTTGTTCTTACTTTCCTAAGCTGCAGTGAGGGCGGGTTGTGTTAAAGCTGCTCAGATACGCCTGAGAACATGGCCGGCAGCCTAAACCAACACGCTTCTAGTATCGCCTTACTTTGGGCAACAAGTTCAAGCTCCCTGAGGCTTGGTTTCCTCACCCGTAGCTGACAAGGATGAAAACAGTCATCATGTGTTTCCCGTGTGTTCTAAGTGCTGCCCAGGTGGCAACTGTTTTAACCCTCACAATGATCTCGTGAGGGAGGTATCATTACCCTTATAATACGGAGGAAGAAGTTGAGGCAGAAAAGTGAAGCAACTCGCCTATGCCTATTAGACCATATGGTCTAACAAGTGGCAGCACTTGAAAGCCAGCATTTTAAAACTCAGTGTGTGTGTGTGTGTGTGTGTGTGTGTGTGTGTGTGTGTGCACCCATAGGCATGTGCGTATCACAGCTCATGTGTGGCAGTCAGAGGGCAACTCCAAGTGTCAGTCACCATCCACCTTGTGGGAGACAGGGTCTTCTGCCAATCGACACCGTGCACACCAGGCTAGCTGGCCTATAAGCTTCAAGGGTTCTCATGTCCCACCTCCCAGCTAGCTGCGGGAATGCTGGGCTTGCAGGAGCACGCTCCCAAAGTTTGTTTTACATGGGTTCTGGGATCTGCCTCAGGTCCTCTTCGCAACGTGTATTGTACCCACTTAGTCATCTTCCCAGTCCCCAGAGTCCACTCTTCTAACCGACATCCTGCCTGTGTGGCCTAATTTCCTTGGAGGCCAGTGAGATAACTCGGTTATTTTACAGAGTCAGGTCCACTGTGATGCAACAGAGCCTGAGGACTGGGAGGGGGTAGCAGGTATTTCTTGGGGACTTAGGCCGGATGTTGGCCCACGAGGGACTCAGTGACACCGTAGACCTGACTCTTTGAGAAGGTATACTCAAGGAGAGGGCAGTGGTTGAGCCACAGAGAGACAAATGCCAGCCAGACAAGTCAAGATTCCCACATAAGCACGGACACGGGACAGCTATGCGGTCATTACATCATGGGCCTTTCAGAGTCAAATCTTTCCTAGAAGCTGGACATAAAGATGCATATCACCTGTAACCCCAGGACTGGGTAGATAGAGGCAGGGGGACCGAGAGTTCAAGACCAGCCTCAGCTACATAGTGAGCTCAAGGTCAGCCTGGGTTACGTGAAACACTCACAAAAAACCAACCAGCAAACAAATAAATAAAAATAAAAATATAGTACGTAGAGGCTGACCTTGAAGGACCTGAGAGACTATGAGTTCTTGTCCCTTTGTTGTTGTGCCCTTGGAACTCCATAGTCTTTCTCTCTTTCTCTCTCCCTCTCTCCCTCTCTCTCTTTCTCTCTCTGTGTGTGTCCTCTTTGTATTTTGAAATTTATTTATTTGTTTCCAGTCTGCGTTTTAAGAGGGGAAAACCCATGTTTGAACCCCAGTTCTGCCTCCACAGTGTTCTGGAAAGGCCATGAACTGAAGTTGCTTAAAGAGTCCTGGGTGTCAGTCAGCCTCTGCACTGCGGGGTGATCCCGGCGGCGACCTGTCCGTGGTGCTGAAATGGTGCTTCTAAGCGCAACACCTGGCAGGGTGAGGTGCGAGGTCTTGAGGAAGCTAGACTGTTCCTGGTGACCCCGGTGTGCTATCCACTGTAACGCCTGAAAGAGGCAGCGAACATGGTGTGTCCCTCCTCTTCTTAGCTCTCGCAAACTTTGGGTTCTGTGCTGACTGCTGGATCCCTGTAGTGCTGGGTGGGGGAAACGGGATATCTGTCCACGGTGCTGAACCTCGTTTCTAAGCGGCCTCCGAGGCGCTGTCCGCGGTACTTAGCGGATGGAGGGAGAAGGGTGCAGTTCTTCGTAATGCTGAAACCACGCCGCCGAAGGCAAAGGAAGAAGGAGAGCAGGAGGGACCCTTCCCGGGTTAAAGGCCTTGTGCCAGACCTTCGCAGGACCTCGGAGAACCCAGTCCGATGAAAGGGTTTTCTCTTTAAAATGAGCCCAAGCCCTCCTTTTCCTGTCCCAACAGCCCCAGTAAAACGGGGCCAGTGAAGGAATCGGAATTAAGAATGGAAGAGACTTCATGATTTACACACACACACACACACACACACACGCACACACACAAGCACTCCATCTAGACTCTTCCGTAGGGAGAACCTCAAAGTCCAGAAGGGGGCGATCCAGTTCATTGCGTAGAGCCCCAACACCTCTAAGCTAGGAGCCCCACTAACTGGCTGCCTCACTCTCCTGAGACCCCGAAAGAGGAGCCACAGTGATAACCTCAGAGAGGGCTGGGCGCCACGATGCCCCCCGCTTCACACAGCCAACTCTAAGGCTGCTGCTTCTGGAGGTGGCATCTGTCCCCATTTCTCAGAAGAAGACCTTGAGGTGCAGACAGTAGGGACCACGCGTGATCACGCGTGGATCCCAAGGCTCCCAGAGCGTCAGCCTGCTCGCCAGTGTCTAGGCCCGGGTGCCGCCCCCCACCCACAACCCCCGACCCCCCAACCCCCGCTCCGTCCACCCGGCCTGCACCCGCCTCGCCCTGGCCCCGGCACCGCCCAGCTGGCAAAGTTGAGCGGTCCCTCCAGCGCGCGGCTCTGGAGGCCGGTGGGATGCTTCGCCCCTCATTCCTGAAGATCGGATTTCTGCTCCCAGCACCCTAGTGTTGCTCCCCGCGAGGGGCCGGGCCCCCGGGTGGCCTCCGGCGCCCGGGCCTCCCCACCCCCGCTCCCGCGCGGGAGGCCAGTTGCGAGTACCGCTTTAAAAATCCCAGCCTGGGCAAAACTTTGATGATAAATCAAGCTGCGGATCCCTCCGCCGCCGCCGGCTCAGGGCGGGGAGCGAGGGGGAGGGCGGGTGCGCGGCGGCGCGGAGTGGCCTTCCGCGCAAGCGAAGAGTCCCGCAGTCGGAGGCGGCGGGCTGGGCGTGCGCTCGCTGCCTGCAGCCGGGGCCGGGCCGGGGCCAGCGGAGAGGGCGGCGGCGGCGGCGGGCAGGCCACGGCGGGCGCGGGCTCTGTGGGCTGCGGAGCCCCGATGTGAGGCGGCGGCGCCCCCCGGCCGGAGCGCGCAGCATGGGGGCCCCGCTGGCCGCGGCGCTGGGCGCCCTCCACTACCTGGCACTTTTCCTGCAACTCGGCGGGGCCACGCGGCCCGCGGGCCATGCGCCCTGGGACAACCACGTCTCCGGCCACGGTGAGTTCGCGCGCCGCCCCCACGGACTTCCCCAGCAAACCCCACCCCGGCAGCAGCCGCTCCAACTTGGAGGTTGCGGGGCTCGAACCCGCGCTGACCGATGCCGCGGACCCGAGTCCCGGGGCGCCCCCTGCTGGGGCTGGGAACCCACCCCGGCTCGGTTCTGGTCAGATCTGTGAGGAGGGGCCCCGAGTGCACCCCTGCTCCCGCCCCCGCTCTAGGAGAACCCCCTCCACGCACGCATATGCTCACGCGGATACACACACCTCCGCGACCATACGGATGTCTCCAGCCGCGAACACACTCAGCCACGCTCACTGCACCCCACGCTCACAACTCCGCACACCCCTCCAAACCTCTCCCTTGCTGATAAATACACTTGTGCCCACTATGCACACGCATCAGACACTGGCTGGTGGCTCACCCAGCCAGCTGGCACCCGGGCACACACGCTTTGCTTCGCCACAACTCTTGACTGTCTGCCTGCAGACACGGACGCACATGCACGCCCACACTTGTGCACACACTTTGCCCACCCGCTCCTCTGCCCGGATGCCTTTCTCCTTTGTGGGTTTAACGCTGAAGCTGCTCTTGTCCTCTTCATCTCCATCCATTCCTTCCACCACTGGGAATGATGCTTAGGGGCGCCTGATGCTGTTGCTTGAGACCCACTAGCCTGGGTGGCAGTCTCCTTTGCCATGTGGACGGCATCCCAGGGATGCAGGAGATGTGGGGATGAGGGGGTAGGGGCCGACAGCTGGGATACACTGGAGTAGTTGAGGTCACTCCTTCCAGCCAGAGGCAGGGAGTGAAGAGGAATGTAGGGTGCTTTGTCTCTGGGGGTGAGCAGGAAACCCCTGCATCCTTCTATAGGGCACCCTGGTCTCACCCATTGGCCCACCATTGGCCCTAGAGGATTGAAATGTTGAACCTCAACTCCAGCATTGTGGGAGCAGGAAGCAAGCAAGTGTTCCCAGTACTGCCTGCCTCTCTCCCCACGGGAGCCCAAGTTGGCAGCAGAGTTGAGTGGTGTGAGGCCAGCAGCTGTGGAGCCTCTCTGTGTTATGGGGCAGGGATGGTTAAAACCAGAGGAGACCCTGTTTCACTCCCTCCTGTCCCTGAGTAGGGGCTACAGCACCCATGCTGTGTTCTGTGTGCCCAGGCCAGGGGAGGTTTGAACAAAGGACTGAGGACAGGATGATTTATTCTGATGGGGATGAGTGAGGGGGTGTGCAGGGACCTCCATACCCAGGGAAGGCCTTTTATGGGGTTACTGCATGAGTGGGTTTGCTCCACGGGGAGGGGTTTCCAAAGCCATGCTCAGGACTCCTGCTTCTAGGCAAGCCCGGATCCTGTACCTACGCCCCACTGATGGGAGCCTCTCTCAGAGCGTCATTTATACACCCTTGTGCCCGGCATGCATTTCTGCTGACCTGGCTGGAAAGGCAGTACATAGGGAAAGGACTATTTTGATGCTTTCCTTAGATGGGAAATCAAGGCTCAGAGAGGTGAAGGGAGTTGCCCAAGGTCACACAGTGAGAGAATGGCTGAGCCAAGCCAGGGTCTATCGACCTGTGACTCCAGGGTCTATCGAGCGAAGACAGCACTTTGTTTAGGACATTCATTTCTGTCACACTCCTTCTCATTCAGGGGAAACTGAGAATTCCTCCCTTCTCTCCTCTCCCGCTGCTTGCTGAGCTCAGTTCCTTGGTACTGTCAAAACTTACACTTAGAAGGGTTCTCTGAGAAGGACTTCCCTGTCTGATTTGGAGATCCCTCGAGGTATGAACATGGAACTCTGAGGCTTATAGCCATTCTGTCTTTGGGAAACCAGACCCCCAGGATCTGGGTCATTCTTGAGCAAGCAGGCTCTTCCCTTTGTGTGACAGTCTCCTCCTGCCCCCTGGTGCCAGCTGTGTGAGGGGGTACAACCCCACTGGAGTCTTCCCATCTCACTCTGGACCGATCTCTGAAGGCCTGGGGGAGGTGCTGGATGCTAAGGGGACAGGACCTGCTGCTGGGAATCTGACCCCCTCCTGACTGTGTCTCTGGGTAAATGGGTCACCCCTTGGGACTTCCTGTTCTGTCCCTCAAGAGATAGCCTGGGTGCTCTGCAGGGGCCAGGCTGCCTTCTAGACATTGCCAGGTTCAAAGTCACCAAGTAGTGGCTTCTAAGGGACCCCACAGCTGCCCCTCTGCCGGGCCTGGCACCCTGTCACCGCAGGAAGGGTCTGGAGCCACTCACTTAATCACAAAAAGAAACAGTTATTAATGATAGTGAGACGCAGCGAATAAGTGGGTCATGTCTAATAAGCCATTTGTGTTCAGGAGGAGAATACCAATTTGATAAAAGCTGTGTGTGCTGAAAAGCCCCAAAATTGCTGTTTAGCAGATTGGAGTCTGATCGTTTCATTATTCCTGGGCTCCGCGTGTCCTCAGCTGATTCAGGGAATATGGCCAGGTCAGGATGGTGTCTCTGGGTTTGGGCTAAAGGGTTGGGGCTAGGAGCAGGGATCCTGGGGACGAGCTCCTGAACCCTGACTGCTTAGCTTGGTGACAGTTCATGGATCTGGCTCCGTCTGAGTCCTGCCTAGCCACCAGCTATTGCCTTATTCCTACCTATCTGTCCCTGGGGTGTCACAGGGAATGCCTGTGACCAGACAGGTCAGCAAGGATGTCTGTTTACTCCCGAGCTCCCTCCCACATCCACTCAACCCTCTTCAAAGGAAGCTTTTCAAAGGCTCCCAGAATAGATGATGGCTGGTTCTAATAGGTCACCCGGAGCCCCCAGCACCCCCCAGCACTGGGAGACAGGATGGGGATCATTCCTCCTATATGAGCTGCTTTGGATTTCCTCAGAAGAAAGGGCCAGCTCACTGTCAGGCCCCCAACAGGGGTGGGAGAAAAGGGAGCTAAGGTGTATGGAATGCTGGCTATGTGTTCTAGGTGCCCAGACCTCTTGCCACTGTGAAGTTATGCAGGCTAGCATCATTTGTGTGTGTGTGGCAACAGGAAACAGTTTAGAGAGAGCCAACGACTTACCCAAGGTCACCGAGCCTGAACAGAGCCTGGGGGTGGGGTGGGGGCACAGATTCAGAACGGAGATTGCAGGTGGCTCTTAACTGGTCATCTGGAGGCCAGTCTTTGGGCCGACTCTGCCCAATCCTGTAATGAACTTCTTTCTCTGCCAACCCTAACTCCAGTGTGGGTCCCCTAGTTCACCCGGGAACTGGTGTAGTAACACTTTTCACCAGGAGGCACCAGAAACTCAGAAAGGCAGCAAATCTTGCTGGAGTCCACCTCTGAGCTTCCTGTGCTTTGTCTGTGTGGGGACCAGAAGGCAGGAGCTTTGTGAAGCCCTAGTCTGAGCCCACCAGGGTGTTTGATAATGTAGACAACTAACCCATCCTTCCTTCCATCCCTTCCTCCCTCCCTCCATCCCTCCCTTCCCTTTCTTTCCAATTGTTTATTTTGTTGGGGTGTGCATAGAGGTCAGAAGAAGCATGCAGGAGTTCGTTCTCACCCTCCACCATAGGAGTCCTGGGGTTTGAACTCAGGTCGTCAGGCTTGGTGGCAAGCTCTTTTCCCTGCTGAGCCATCTCTTACTCTCTTCTTTTAATTGTTCTGGGGATCAAGCCTAGGGCCTTGTACCTGCCTGGCAAGAGCTATCCCCCACCCCCCACCCCCTGCTGCCATCTCAGAATCTGCATTTTAATGAGCCCCTAGGCAATTCCTGGCATCTGGAGGTAGGAAGCCTTAAATAGTCACCCATACATGCTGGGGGATCTAGAGTGGGAATCACCAGGTGCTCAGGCTTGGTTTGGCTTCCTAAGACGCAGTGATCTAGACAGAGAAGCCTCAGAAGCCCACTGCAGCGTGCACCCCCCGCCCAGCCCGGCACCGTCAATTATTAATGCCCCCCAGCTCAGACAAAGCCCCCAGCTTGGCCTGGCGCTTAGTCCAGTGAGTGATTGCTGGTCTGAGGTGCAGCGCATTTCCGAGAAGAAGCAGTAGGGTGCCCTGGAGGAGGGGCTTCGGGCCATTTGACAAGCAGCCTGAGCTCTGAAAAAAAATGTCTCTGGCCTCCCTGGGCTCCTTACCGAACTGTTGGTGTCTCACCATCAATAAGCTGGCTAGTTTGGTGTCTGGACGATGAAGAAAATTGAGTCCTGTCTCCTGAAGGTTATGATGTTAAAAATGTGTGTTCTCCTTTGTCTCCTGCACTGGTGATCATGCCATCAATTACTCCCATAAATACTCAGCCTGAGCTGAGGGCCTCCCAGCCTCCGATGGGAACCTCGCCCTCAGAAGCGGTTTTCCTGGGGCCTCCACACAGTTGCTCTGCACACCTTGCCCATCAGCTGACTCCCGGGCCTTTTTGCCAAATGGGAGCTACAGGTGGCCTCTTGGACTCTGCTCCTCGCTACAAGGACAGCCTAGGTGATGGGGAGTTTCCTTGTGCCCTGCCGAGCTACATAGCAAGTCAGCCTGAAAAGACAAAAGTCAAGCAACCAAAATATCTAAAAACAAACAGAAGGAAGGAGAGAGAGGGAGAGAGGGGACCTGACTCAAGCTTCCAGGTGCTCAGCCACTCTCTGAGACCATAGGGTTGAACCCACAGTTGATAAGAGCATCTCAATCCAGCTCAGGGAGCCCTCCAGCAAGAACAGGTGACTATTTAAGGCAAGGCTTTTCCTACCCCCAGTTGCCAGGAATTGCCTAGAGCTCATGATGGGTGGCAAAGGTATGAGGTCCAAATCCTCACGCTTCCTCAATCCACAGTAGTATATTTTAAAAACACTGAAATGATTTAAATATCACAAGGAATCCATAAAACTGGACTATCCTCTAGGCTACTGGCCACAGCAAGGTCAGGTGGAGTGGGTAAGAGTGACTTCATCTTGCAGTGGGTAGCCTGGGCTCAGCCCCTGGGTACTCATGGACTGTGTTTGCCAGGTAGGGGAGGGGTGAAGTGGGCTTCCTCCTGATCCGGTGGTACATCAGAAAAAGGACAGAGTGTTAAACCAGAGAAGCCATCCACCCAGTGACCATCTGTGATATGGGATTGGTACCCACCTGCTAGCTCCCTGTGGTGCCCAATATCCTGGAGAAGGGTTGCAGGAGGCTCTATCCCTCAAGGTCCTCCGGCAGCTGAGAACCTCCCCTTCTCCTGGAAGCCATCAGTGGGATCTCTGGGGCTTCTACTCAGTTCTATTTCACCCCAAACTCCAATTTCAGCCTCTCCCACAGCCACCCCAGGACCTCAGCAAGACTGGGTCCTCCCTGAGAGATGGTCTGAGGCAGAGCCCGAACAAACCTCTTATATTTTAATAGTTATGCATTTATTTTAATGTGGACTGGAAAATATAGCCAGCACATCAAAGCTGTGACTTCACAGATATGAATGCTTAGGGGGAGACTAACAAGCTAGTAAAAGTAGTGGGTTTGTTTATAGGAAACCATCAAGAACATCATAGTACAGGTGGTACCCAGGCCTGACGGTGGGCATCCAGAGTGGGAATGGGCAGCTTTGGGGGCATGCCAGGGCTATACCTCGGTGTGGGATGCTGCCAAGTGTTAGAAGCTGTTCGTTCATTCATTCGACAGATATCAATTGAGCACCTGCCTCATACCAGGCTATTTAGCTACCAGAAACTATTAGTGAAGTGGACAGATAAGGTTCTTGCCATGGGGGGGTTCTCCGTTCACCAGAAGGCAGGCCTTCCCAGCCACCTAGGGAACACAGTAGGGGTGAGCCTTCCCGGCCCACTGTGTTGGGGTCTGGACATTGGCCTGATGCCTTTATTCTATCTCAGAGTCAAACTCTGGAGTGGGAGAGGGCCAGGCAGATACTAGTTGGCTTTGCCCAGCTCCCGATTGCCTCTGCCTTGTTAGGTGGCTTGCCTGCTTCCCTCCTGGACTCAGTTTCCCCATCTGAACAATGCTGAGATTGCTCCTAAGTGCTAAGCTTTTAAAATCCCCCCCAGAACCTGTGCTTTGCCCAGAGTAGCGGATGTGAATGTAGTTGGGGGACTGGGGTCCCTCACAGCCTGTGATTGACTTCGAGGTCTTGGAGCTCTGAGGCTCATCCGTTCCTTTCAGCTTTTCCACACACTCCTCTGCTCTCACTGTGTGGTTGTCACCACAAGTCAAGGGCACCCCAGTGTCTCAGACCAGAGTGCTGAGAGGAGGTCACCTAGAGACACACAGAAGCAGGGCTCAACCAGGCTCAGCTGGGTGAACACGGCCATGCTCCTGCCCTGCATGTCCGCTGCTTACTTGGCTGCCGGCACAGTGTATAGGCAGCCCCTGGTGCTGACCAGACAGTGTTGTGGCTCACTGCCCTGGCTTGTGAGGCTGTCATTGTGGGAGGGACCAGCAGGATGCTGAGGGTGCCAGGCTCTACCCACTCTACCAGAAAGAACCCACAAAGCACTCTAGGGTCTCAGTCAGGCATCAGGGGGAGTGCTGGGGCCCTGTGAACATGGGGATCCCAGCACAGGGAATGGTGGTTTTGCTTAAATATGTGCCTGGAGTGTATTTGGTGGCTGTAGTTGGAGAGTGGCCAGGCTAGGAGGGAGTCTGGCAATCCTTTAGCTTCCCTGCCTGAGGGGCCAGCCTGGGTCCCTCTGTTCTGTGGCCTTTGCTTCAGGGTCAGCCTCCACTGCTGTCATGGTACCCTTGGGAGGTCAGCTCAGGGGCTGAAAGGGTCCCTGGGGAACTACCAACTTGGGATCACAGTGCCACCTGCCAGGTGCCGCGTCTGCCATCTGCCTGGGTCTTTCTCCCTGGACTCACTTCCCCCTGGTATTCTCAGGTGCCTTGCCTGAGCCTCTCCGGGTCTTTCTCTGTCTCTTTCCCTCCCTACTCCTGCCTCTCAGTCTCTGTCCCTTTCTCTGCGTCTGCTACTCCCATCACACTCCTCATGTCCCTCACCTGTTCCCCTACCTCTCTCTTCCCTGTCTGTACATGCACACGCGCATGCGCACACACACACACAACTCAGAACCACACACACATATATTACCTATTTCAAAAACACCCACACAGAGTGGGTACTCAATAAATGTTGGCCACATGAGTGAATAAATGAATTGGTAATGCATGAATGAATGAATGAATGACGTGACCAACTGTGGAGGCTTGGAGGGCCACAGCTTGCCCAAACCAGTGGCTCCCACTTTTCTCAGTGATCATAATCTTCTGAATCTAAGGAGAACCACCCACCACTGCCTCTGAAACACGGACATGGTTTGCTTAGCCTTCCAAAGGGCTGATGGGAGACCCGATCTAACCCAGGACCTCACACGTGTGTTTATGCATGCACGCGTGTGCAATTGTATGCGTGAATGCACGTGTGGAGGACAGAGAGCAATCCTAGATGTTCCTCCTCAGACACTGCCCACCTTTATTTTTGAGACAGGGTCTCTCGTTGGCCCGAGACTTACAGATCAGGCCAGACTGACTGGCCTGCCAGCCGGCAAGCGCCTTGCAAGGATCCACCTTCTCTGCCTCCCCAGCACTGCAATTACAAGCACACACCACCGCCACCACCCCCAACTTCAATGGGGATCAAACTCAAGTCTTTGTGCTTGCAAGGCATGCACTGAGCCATCTCTCCACATGCCCCAGTGGGGACGTTTTCTGAGTGGGAAGCCCTGGGTCAGGCTGGTGCAGCGTAGGGAACAGGAGCTCAGGCTGGAGCTGCGGCTGGAGGAGCTGCTGCCCCCCAGGAAGACCCTGAATATAGTTCGAGCCTCACCGAGTGTGGGCTTGTGGGATGCTGGCACTGGCTCAGCATCTGGGGAGAGTGGCAGTGTCTGTGGGGAGAGTGGGAACTGGCATGTGTGCACGCATGCACATATGCACAGAATGTGTCCTCCCCAAGTTCATGTCTATGCCAGGCTCCTCTCCCTTTGCAGACCTGTCCCTATGCTCTTCCTTTCCCTGGCTCCCTCCCTTCCTTCCCTCTGGCCCCCCTCCAGGTCTCCTGTGCTCCCAGCCACAGGTACCCTTGACATCATTCTACATGCCCAGCTTGTGGATGAGGAAGCTGAGGCCTGCTGGGCCTAGGTCCCCCAACCAGGTGTCCTCAGCATACTCTTGGTCTCCAGGAGTCTCCAGAGGGCCCTGCATTCAGTCAGACCTTCAGGCTTGCTTCCTGGTGGAGGTAGGAAGGCAGAGAGCATGCAGCCGGGTGTCTGTTTTGCTTTGTGAGGCTTTAAAAAAATCATTTCCGGCCTTGGAGACAGCAGCAATTACTGCCGGCTCGCTGGGGAGCTGTTTGCCGCCTGTCATCGGCCCCGGGAAAGGGTCCCTAATGGAGGCCCCGCGGCCAGAGCTCTCGGTAGTGGAAACAGCATTCAAAACAAAGCCACGCTAATGGTCTCTGGGCATGCAGCCCCAGAAAGGGAGGGGCAGGCTGATGCCCAAGGAAGGCCTGGGGCAGGGTTGAAGTTACCTACTGGTTCCTTTAAGAGACTAGACTCCCTGCAGGCTAGGGTCCCCTGCCACCAGCCAGGCCCTGCCTGGAGTCCGGCCCGCCCCTCCTCCCTCCCTCCCCTCTCTGTTTTCTGGTGCTGTGCCTCTGGCCAGGGCAGAGGGAACAGTAAATGCAACAGCCCTAGGGAGGGGCAGGTTCTAGAATTGTCCTCGGGTTTGAGAGCCCAGGCTAGGCCAGTTCTCTCCCAAGGAAAAGAAGACTAGAGCCTTGGAGAGGGAGGAGCCACAGCAAGCCTGCCCCGTGGCGGGGGTGGGGGGTGGGGGGGTGGGGGGCAGTGGGGGGCAGTGAACAGTAAGGAGCCATCAGCTGGATGTCAGTGCCCTTTGAAGCTGGTATGGGCCTCACAAGCCCACTTCTCAGGCGAAGCAACAGAGGCACGGAGAAGAGCCTAGGACTGGCCTATGATGAGAGAGCGTAGTGAGAGTTCCAATCCACTCTCTGTCTTCGGGGTGAGCAGGGGCTGTGACTAGGGAGGCTGGAGGTTCTGGGTAGGGGCCAGGGTTGGCCCAGACCGGAGACATCCTTCTCGGTTCCTGCCAGCTGAGCTGCCCAAGAGCCTTGCTCAGGGCTCTGCAGCCCATTCTTGCTTCCTCTGCTTCTTCTTTCCTGCCCCTGACTCTGGGGTGCTCCTTCCGGTGTCCTAGGGCAGCCTCCACCTTTGCTCCTTGCCCCTCCCTCTCTACCTAATTAGCGTTGGGTAGGTGTCTGCCTGAGCTCTGGAGTCACACTGTGGGGCTCAGATCTGGGCCCTCATTCACACCAGTGAGCCCCGCTAGCCATCAGGTCAAGGGGCTCCCACTGGCTCCACAGGACAGCAGGTAGGGAAGAGAGACTTGCCAGTAGCCTGCAGGACTCTGGTCCCGCCCACTTGGCCCTGGCATTCCTCCCTGGGCCTCCCACACCTGCCTGCCTCTCCCTCCCTGTGGCCTGCATGGGGGGAGGAGGAGGAGGCAGGAATTCCACTGGGGAAGCCTGCTCAACTCCCACAATCCTGCAAGTGCCAGAATATTTTTGCTCTCCTTAAATCTCTCTAGATTTGTAATTCCACTGCCGTCTCCCTCAATGTGTGCTGGTGGCCTTGGGAAGCACCCTGCCCCCAGCTGCCGGGAGACAGCACCGCCTGCCCCATGGGTGCAAGCAAAGAGTCTGAGTGGCCTGGCAGGAACACCAGCAGGCCCTGTCTTTCTCCATGCCTCAGTTTCCCCATATGTAAGGAGAGGAGAGTAAGAAGGGGCACTTTGTACAAGTGGCAATCAGATGAGGAAGAAACACTTGTAAGCCGGGCGATGGTGGAACACACCTCTAGTTCCAGCACTTGGGAAGCAGAGGCAGGCTTATCTCTGTGAGTTCAAGTCCAGCCTCGTCTACATAGCTGGGGACTTGGCCCAGCTGATAGAGTGCGTGCCTAGCATATACGGAGTGTGGTGGTGCACAACCTCAGTACTCAGGAGGCAGAGGTAGGAGGGTCAAAGTTCAAGGTCATCATCCCTAGCTGCGTAGCAAATTGGAGGTCAGTCTGGGACATTCGGAAAGTCTCTCTTGGAAAGGAGGAAGGAAAGAAGGACTGGCTTGTGCAAAAAGTAATGAGGGCCCATGAGATGGCTCAGTGGGTAACGGTGCCAAGCCTGACAACTGGAGTTCGATCCCCAGGACTGACATGGCGGAAGGGGAGAACCAACTCCCAAAAGTTATCTTCTGGCCTCACGTGTGCCATGGCACAAGCCCCACCCCCCCACTCTCATACAGAGAAAAATAAATAAAAATGTGAAAAAGCAAACAGAGAAGTGTAATGAGACACCGCCTCAAAGCCACCGTGCTCAGCGAAAGAAGCTAATCATGGAAGGCCGTGTTGTATCTCATAGAAATGTCCAGGCCACACTGGTGCGCAGCTGCCAGAGCCAGGGAAGGGAGGGGGCCGGGAGCTGCCAATGGTCCCAGCTTCCTTTGCTGTGGTGAGACTGGGTGGGGAACTAGAGAGCCGGGAGGGTTGTGCAACATGGTGGGTCTCCTGACATGACGCCTTCTCTTCTCTTGTGGCGGTGGTGAATTTTAAATCAATTTTACTTCGGTTGGAAATGACTAGGGCTGCTGGGCATTGTGGCACAGGCCTTCCATCCAGCTCTGGGGACGGAGAAGAAAACTGTGCTCCTGGGTAGAAGCAGACCACCTTGTTAGATAGTAACAGAGTTATATTTCATACCAACCTCTTGAGGCAGCTGCTGCGATTAGCCCCATTTTACAGATGGAGATACAGAAAACCAAGGCACAGGCACAGCATCGCTGGGCACTTAGCATGCAGTTAAGTATTCAAATGTGCTCTCTTTGTATCTGTATTTGTTGTAGCGACCTACACACACACACTCACACTAGGGTGGGCCGAGGCCCCACCTGGGTGAATATACTCATGTCGAAACCTCATCAATGAGTGATTCTACCAGAGAGCAGCGGGTGTTTCAGACCTACCATGCCCCACACACCAATCAGGTCTTTGCCTTCATTAATCCATTCCCTCCCTCCTCAAAATAAGCCTTCAGCCAGTGAAGTGGGTAGAACCAGAGCTCAGAGAGAGCCACGCATCAGGCTGCAGCTCATGCCCTGACCTGGGTGTCTGGCCTCCCCACCCTAGCCCCCTTCCCTCCCCTCCTGGCCCCTGACCCACTGAGGCCAACACAGCCACATTGTGAGGACAGGGGCTGAGCTCAGCCTTGGATCAGTTGGAGAGGAGACAGCCACTGGGGTCTTGTCCCTTTGCGGGAGGGGAGAGGAGCCAGCTCCCTTGGGGACAGGCCCGCCTTGAGGTTCCCGTTTTATTCACAATTCATGAATTCTGTGTTCTCCTCCCTCCTGCGTCTGCTACACTCACGCACCGTGCTCTTCTGTTTCTGGAGGGAAGCCAGCTCCCCGAGCAGTCGAGCAGCCGCTTCCCCACTCAGAGCAGAAAAGACCGAAGGGTCTCCTACCTTGGTTTCGCCTCGCTCATTCCAAGCACCCCAAGTGTCATAAGGTGGGGGGGACATGAAGTAGCCACGCTGTTCTGACGGCGGGTGGCAGGCAGAGGCTCCCTCTGTGGCACCGCACCAGCCTCAGAGGTCTAAGTGAGAACTGGTAGCAGACCAGTGAAATGGAACCAGGCCGGAAGACTGGGGGTTGCCCATGGGTACCCACGCTTCAGTGGAACCTGTGTCCCAAGCCCCTTCAGATGGAAAGAATGCCCCGGTGGGGGTGCCGCTCCGGATTTAGCAACAAACCTCCCCTCGGCTCATCTCCCCTTCACCCACCTCCCCGTTAGTGGAGCAAACTGGAGGCAGAGGCAGGAGCCCGCAGCCTTGCTGACTGGGGTTTACTGGTGCTGGCTGCTTCTCATAGTGTTGATTTTTAGTTTCCCCTCTATCGATGGCAAGCAATGCTGATTTTCCATTTATGGCTGCAATAAAAGTCTCCTTTTTAAGCTGAATTTATTTAAGTAAAACGGAAAAGATGCTTTGAAAATAAATATTAAGTAAATAATAGCACCGGTGGTACAGGCGCCCTGTGGAAAACTGGAGAACCCGTCTGTAGCAGGCCCTTCGCTGCTGGGAGCCCCCCTCACTGTGCGGCCTCCTCGGCTTGACATCCAAGCGTATCCCCAATGGTAAGAGCTGGCAATCCGTGCTGATGCAGACGTTTCCACAGGATCCTCCAGACTCTCTACCTCTCTCCAGGGTTCCCACGCACAGTCCACCCTAGGCAAGCTGGGCGCGGTGAGGGGCGCTGTACCCATGGCCAGTACAAACAGCACCCGCACTGGCTCAGCCTTTGTTCATACAGTGGTCCCTGGCGTGTGTCTGTGTTCCCCTGTGTGCTCTGTGGCGGCCAGGGCCTTCCTGAGACAGAGCCTTTCTTCTGGGGGAGGGGGTCTGAGTTGATGTTCCTCCTGCATGTTAGACTGCAAGCTCAGGCAGCCATCTTCCCACCCGGGGAACACGGCACATTCCTTCCGCCATAGATAGACAGGATTCCTCCCAGCTGCCTCTCTCAAGGAACACGCAGCTAAGTTGCCTTTGCCTGCCTTCTCCTTTTGAGACTTTCCCTCAGTTTATACTCCTTTGCTCTTGGTGCAGGCAATCTGTCAGGCTGAGACAGGCCCCGAGTCCAGCCCAGAGGTACTGCACCGGCTCCAGGGAGAAGGGTCTCTGGTGGGGTCTGCCTCTACCGCCCCTCATCTCCTGGGTTGCCTTTCAGGGAGGGTTTCCTATCCGAAGCAGTGCTGAGTGAGAGGCTTAGACAGGTAAACTAATCAGAGAAAGAAAGCACCTATCTCCCCCCACCCTGCGGAGGGGCAGGATACTGCTCTGTGCATTAACAGGCTTTCTAGAATGGCCCCCAGTGTCACACTTGATACTCTGAAAAAAGAGGAGACCTAGATAAAAATGTCAGCTCCGGTTGGGGGGTTTGAGGGGGGATTTCCCAGCCAGCTCTGGAGCTGTGAGCTGACTTTGAGCCTCCCCCTCTGTGACCTCAGGTTCAGCCATACCCTCTCTGAGCACTGGGGCTCCATGGCGAAACAGGCTGCTGACAGTCCACCTTATCAGGTCTGAAGGAAGTTGAGTCTCTTCACAAGAACTGGGGTGTAAAACGGGCTTCCTGTCTTCTATGCCCCAGCAGGGGGCTAGCTAGCCCTGATGGTTCTGGGCCCTCCCAGCCTCACTTTCTTGGGCAGCTGGAAAAGGCTCAGAGCAGCGGATTCATGCCAGGCCGCCACAGTCACCGTGGCCAGTGTATCCCAGACATGGTTGGGTTCACTGAGCTCCTGCTGTGTGCCTGGCGCCATCCTGGTGGCTGGGAAACAGCCCGGAATACCTGCTTCTAGGAGCTCGTGCTTCAGTTACATGATGGAAACAGACAAGCCCAAACACAACAGGCTAGTGAAGGGGTCAGGAAAGCTATGAGCACCTGGGAGGTGTCAGGAGAGAGCCCCGGGAGTGGGAAGTGCAGCGCCCTGTGGGGGTATGATCCAGACACAAGCTAAATCTTCACTTAGGGACAGCTGCTGTGAGTTAGGAAGATACAGGGGCTTCTAAAAATGTAGTAAAATACTCAGAGCATACATTTGCCACGCTATTTTTAAGCGTGTAACCGGACAAAAGTGTGTTCAGTCTGCTGAGCTGTTGTCAGAACTATCCAGAAATTTTCTCAGGGCAGGCAGAGGCTCCACCATGACAACAGTGCTTTTCCTACTGAGCACAGCCCACTGCGAATGCGGCTGCTCTGGGGGCCTCCGTAAGGGGGACCCTCTACTTGTCTTTGGAGAACCAGCTACACACATATATACCACACTATACACACACACACACACACACACACACACACCACACGAATGCATACATACCCCATACACATACACACCTGACAGAGCACAGGTAGGGCAGAGAGAGCCAGCACATCAACACCACCGCTCCTACTGCTGCCCCCACCCTGCCAAGCAACAGTTCTTGCTAAGACACCTGCCACATTCTGCTCTGGAGGCTGTAGGGATGACACAGATCCAGGCTGAAAACCATCACTGGGCCTGGAAAAGAAAAGAACAGGTGCCAGCCATGCAAGAGGAGCTATAGGGAGTGTGTATGTGCATGTGGTGTGTGTATGTATGTGTGGTGTATGTGTGGTGTGTGTATGTAGTGATATGTGGTGTGTGTGTGGTGTGTGTATGTGTGTATGGATATATGTGTGTGGATGTGTGTGTGGTGTGTGGATGTATGTGTGGTGTGTATGTATGTGTGGTGTGTGAATGTATGTGTGGTGCGTGTATGTGTGGTGTGTGTGTGGGGTGTACACATGGTATGTGTGCATGTATATGGTGTGTGTATGTGTGTGTGTGGGTGTGCACATGATGAGTGTGTATGTGTGTATGGTGTGTGGGGGTGTACACGTGGTATGTGTGCATGTATATGGTGTGTGTGGGGGGGGTGTGTGCACATGGTGTGTGTATATGTATGTGTGGAGTGTGTATGTATGTGCAGTGTGTATGTATGTGTGGTGTGTGGTGTGTGTGTGGGGTGTACACGTGGTATGTGTGCATGTATATGGTATGTGTATGTGTGTGTGTGTGTGGGTGTGCACATGGTGTGTGTGTGTGTGTGTGTGGTGCGCCTATGTGAGCAGCAGGGAGCCAGGCCTGGCTACCCCTTTGAGGGTGGATGAGTCCCTCAGGTCTGTAAGAGCCCAGTGGCTTCTAGTAGGTGGACTTTGGGGCAAAGAGGCCAGAACTGGAGGGTGAGGGGGTCCCAGGGCCCACCATGTCTGGTTACAGATGCTGTGTCACCATGTGACCCCATGAGGCGCTGAGGTGCATCTCTAAAGGGCGGGAGGTCGGGTTATTGAGTGAGCACCTACTGAGCACACGCTGCCCTGTGCTGTTTTCTCATCAGCCCTTGCAGTCTCCCTTTTTGCAGATAAAGAAGCAGGCTCAGAGAGGGAAAGGGGCTGGCCCAAGACACACAGCGAGGTCCAGGCTGACAGGACTGAAGGCAAATCCGGAGCTATCGGGTAGGCCAGGCCCAGGCTGGAAGGGCCAGATGCTGAAGGACAGGACCTGCCTCCTACCAGCCAGAAACTCCTACCTGCCAGAAACCCAGCTCCACCAGGCCTCAGCACCAGTCCCTGCAGCCGATGCCCGATAGGGCCCGGGGTTAATGAGCGTATTGCTGCCCCAATTAACAACAGAAAGGCAGCCGCTGTCACGCTCAATCAAGCCCCTGTTCCTTCTCTACAGAATCCTAATTTGTGGACACTGGATTTAATTGTCTTCCTTGAGTTTCCCTGAGAGTCAGCCAGGCGGGTGCAGGCCCTGGGGCTGGAGGACACAAATGCCCTTCCTCCAAAATCTATATTTACACCGGCCCTGGGGACGGACTGTGGCTGCAGGAGGCCCTGAGCTGGAAAGAACCTGGGGTTGTTTAGAGAGAAGAGGTTTCACATTTGAGCTCATATCTGAGATGCCCCTGGGAGACTGAGGGCTGGGGGGGGGGGGAGAGAAGGAGGACTGGGGTACTGGAAGGAGGGTGCTCAGAGATGGTCTAAACTAGGCTCCCACCTCTGAAGTCCTCTAAAATTGATCTCAGTTTAATCAATGGCTCACTCTGCAACCTTGGGCAAGTTGCTTAACCTCTCTGAGCAATGGCTTCATCTAAAAAATGCTGACAATTAGGATCACAGCTGCCTGCTGGGGGTGGGGGAGCACAGAGGCAGCCATCTTGGGTACAAGGCCAGATGTAGGTGGAGAATGAAGGTCTGGGTGGAGCTGCCTCCCTCTCCTCAGCTCCCTTCCCATATCTGCCAGGGGGTGCAGAAGAGAGTGCTTGAGTGAAGGTCTGTGCACATGGTAGACATCAATACACAGCCTGCACCCCCAGAGGCCTGACTGCAGAGCCCTGTAGGACCCCCATTCTGCCTCTGCTCCCACAGCTTTCCTAAGCCTCACCTCCGCTGTCAGACCACACCCAGCTCACCTCCTCTATGAAGTTCTCCCAGATTGCCTCCCTCCCAAGGCCAGAGCACAGCCTTAGGACACATGCCACATTCTTTTCCTGGGGTGTCCCCAGGACTCACCCCGTCTTGCAGAAAGACAAACCGATGCTCAAGATGGGGAGAAATTCTCTGAGGCGAGAACATGACAGAGGCAGCTAGGACCTGACTGCCTGGCTCCTGGCCTGGCGCTCCCAGGATTCCCAACATGGCTGCTGGGGCTACAGGAATGTGTTTAGGTTGCTGACTGCGAGCAGGGAATCTCGGATACCGGTGCACTGTCAAATGCATGGAGCATGCTTTCCTTGTCTTTCAGCCACACTGCCCCCTTCTCTGTGAGGCTGGAGCTGAGGGCACCCAGGGAGGCCTCATCACCCACCTTGGAGCTCCTGATGAGTCTGAGGGGGACCAGAGAGACCCCAGAGCAGAGCCCATGTGGGGAGGGAGAGCTGACAGCTGTAGTCCCAACAATGGCCTTATAGTCACCTTTGACCTTCCACCTACAGCTCCTGTCCACTGCATGCTCAGGGTGGTCTGTGCACTGGGGTGGAGGCCGGGGGACACTGCCTCGGGGATGTCTCCTTGACTACCTCTGACTGGGCAAGCTTCCTCGGAGGTCTTCCCACGCCTGTCCAGAACGTCACCCCACCTGCCTTCCAGAGCCACAGATAGGGACCATGGCCATTTCTTCCTCTTTTTGAGACAGTCTCATCCGTTTTCCAAGGCTGGCCTTGAACTCACCATGTAGCCGAGAATGATCCTGAACTTCCAATCTTCCTGTCTCCACTTCCTGAGTGCTGGGATTACAGTTGTATGGCACAGAGCCCAGACTGTGCGGCACAAGGGGTCCAACCCAGGGCCTTGTGCATACCATGTGCGCACGGGAATGACTGAACGTCTCTCCCAGCCCAGGGCCGCCCCTTCGTAGAAAAAGCACTACTAGCAAAAGGACACGAATGTCAGAGTGTGGGAGCACAGTCTTTAATCCCAGCACTCGGGAGGCAGAGACAGGCAGATCTCTGTGAGTTGAGGCCAACCTGGTCTACAGAGCGAGTTCCAGGCCAGCCAGGGCTACACAGTGGGACCCTATGTTAAACAAAACAATCCTCCACTCCAGCGTAACTGAATGCCCTAAGAAGTATGTGGTGGTGGGCAGTGGGGGTCTTGGGAGTCAGGCTGGCCTGGGTTCAAATTCTGACTCTACTGTAGTATGGGGAAGGATTGCACCTTGAGGAGGGGGGCAGCTGCCCCCCTATAAATCACAAGGACCCGCAAGGGAGCTCATTGCCTGCTAAGACATCTGCACAGAGGCCGCCAAACACTGGGACTGTGGCTAGCTCAAGTGAGATAGGCTCAGACTTCCACTACTTAGCACCAAAAAAAGGATGTAAAACGTCTCATTAGCAGCTTTACTACATGTTGAAATAATATTTTTGGTTTTAGTAAAATACATTATTAAAATTAATCTTAGCTTTTTTAAACCTTTCTTCATGGGGAAACCAGAAAGTGGAGCGTTCCTTGAGACTCACACTGTCATTCCGTTCAGTCAAGTGTATTTCTACCGAAAGAGCTATCCTAGACCCTCACTGGGTTTCCAGTGGAGAGGGTCCTGGGGAGGGCCCTGTCCTGTCCTGAGGGTCCTTTGGCCCACTGCAGGCCACAGGGCAGGGCTGTCTCAGGGACTTTAAGATCAGGACCTGGACCACCCAGACCATGCTCTGCCCTCTCTAATGAGAGCAACCGAAGCCCCAGCCAGGGTGGGCAAGGGCTGTGGCCAAGAGAGGGTACTTGGGGACAGACAGAGGCACGGCTCTTGCTTAGCTCACTGATACCCTTTGCCCTTCCTTCCACTTAGAGCCACACAGATGAGCCCCACCCCCTTCTCTGCCACATGTGGCTCCCTGCATCTCACTTCTGGGAGGAGAGGCTCCAAGCTGCATCTTGGGTGCAGCCTCTCCTGGCCTAGTTCCAGAATCTTCAGTAGAAGATGCTCTGTGGGAGGCAGGTGGTGCCACTCTCTGATCTCTGATCTTAGCAGTGCCATGTGGCGTAGGTCACGGGTCAGTGTCCCTACTGCCTCACACCAGCCACCCGGATCTAACAACAGGGCCTGGTTCCAGGGCCCTACTGGCTCTTCCTGGGGCAGGTTCTCTGTGACCCCCTTGGATTCTGCTCTGCTTGGAAGTAAGACTGGGAAGGACTGGCCACAAAGGCTTGGCTCAGAATCATCAAGTATGGACCCTGGCATCCATTTTCTAGCCATTTGGAAGCACTACGACCCTCCCACTGTAACCAAGTCCTTTCCTGTTGCTGCTAATAGATAATAATAGATAGATGATAGATGATTGATAGATACATACATACATTGATGATAGAAAGATGAAGATGGAGAGATAGATAAATGATAGATGATAGATAATAGATGATAGATAAATTGATAGATAGATAGATAGGTAGGAAGATAACACAGGAATAATGGCTGTTATCTCCTGGAAGGACAGATAACACACACAAGGAAAAACAGCACGTTAGCTGTGCCACCCCAGAAGTAACCATCCCTGTACACAGATGATTCCATTTAAGTGAATTAAAATGAAATTTAAAATCCAGTCCCTGATCCACTCAGCAAACTGTCACCAGTGGTCACTATTTTAGCTTGCACACAGACCATCTCCCCTTGTAAGGACTCCAGCATCTTCCCATCCTAAGAGGAGCTGGATGGGGCGGGCTGTGCTTTGCTGTGATTCCTCCAGCTGCAGCGTTGAAAACAGATCGTCTTCAGGGAAGAGTGAGGGAGGCCAGCGAGAGGTGGTAATGACTATTGGCGGCTTGGCGCAGCAGCGGGGAACTGGAGTCTGGAGATCCTCTGGGCCAGAACCCAGGGGCTTTCCTGAAGACCCAGTGTAGGTTGTGAGGGCGGAGGAAGCGAAGGGTAGCAGAGACTGTGTGTGGCCCGAGCGCTTAGAAGCTGCAGGGCGGCGACAAGGAAGGCCGGTGCAGTTGCTGCCACCCCTGCAGGAACCCAGTTTCCTCCTGCCCCTAAGGACAAGGCTGGCCCAGCTCTTGGGGTCCCACAGCACCACACACCATCCTCGTGGTTCAAGCCGTGTTATCAGACAGGCCTTGTTTATGTATCCAGGGCTAGCTAGCCCTTCCACTCCACGGAGAAATTGGAAAGGTTGGTTTTTGTTCTGTTTTGTTTTGCCTAAGAAGCTTTACAAGTCTTGGCCTGCTAGCCCTTCTCTTAGCCCAGAGATACTGCTGAAGTAAAGCTCCACATGGGTATCCCGTGCAGAGCAGAGACAAAGAAGCTTCCAGATGGGCACAGCTGTCAAACCTGATACACAAAACTCCTATTGTCCTGTGGAGGGGGGGTGAGGCCGATGCCTCTTGAATTCGGGATGCCAACTCCCCACTCATGGCTCCCTCTTTAATGGGACAGGAGGTCCTCTGGGGCCAGGAGTGTCTGTCCTTCTAAGCTGGGCCTGGGGCACTGCATAGTCCAGGGATGGGGGCTGATGGGCATCACATTCCTGGGCTGACCTGCAGTTGCTAGGCATCTACCATCTTCCTTCCAGTGTGAGATAATCTCTCCTGAGAGGAGGGAGGGATGCTAATTGCAGCTCAGACAGTTGGTGTAGGGAGAAAGAATCAAAGCATATGGAGGGGAAGGTGCTGGGCCTGAAGTAGGGGTGCAGCCTAGTAACCTGGGTTCTGGGAGGATTGCTGCTGGCTCCTGGAACTGGTTGTTCTGAGACTTGGTGGGAGCTGGGCCCTGCAGGGGTGCCAGGCAGGGTGGCCGCCTTTCTCCTCTGCTCCCGTTCAGCACACCTGGAGCAGCCAAGCTGGTAACTATTGAACAAAGAGATGCTGGGAGCCCACAAAAGGGTGACTTGGAGCTGAGCTTTGGTTGACCACAGGAGCCAGGCAGGAGGTGAGGAAAAGCCAGAGCAAAGGGTGCTGGGAGAAGAGGCAGGACCCTAGGCCGAGGGGAAGCAGCCTGACAGAACCCCCAGGAGGGCCAGAGTGGTATATGGGTGTAAACACAGGGAAAGTGGGAGCCTCAAGTCTGGGTTTGGGTTTAGAAGATGGTAGGGGTTATCATACCCTTGAGCAAGGCTCATAGGGGCTGGACACTGGGTGGGGTGAATGGAAGATTCTGGAGGAATTGAAATTGGAGGCTTCCCTGCCTCACTTCCAAGTTAGCCCTCCTTCATCCCACCTCTGCCCATGTCCCCTCAGGCTCTAGGACAGTGTCTTCCCACACATAGCTGCCCGGGGCCAGGCTCTGGTTTCCAAGCCCTCACCTGCCTGTTCCCTGCACAGCGCTCTTCACAGAGACACCCCATGACATGACGGCGCGGACAGGCGAGGATGTGGAGATGGCCTGCTCTTTCCGAGGCAGCGGCTCCCCATCCTACTCCCTGGAGATCCAGTGGTGGTACCTGCGCAGCCACCGAGACTGGACCGACAAGCAGACGTGGGCTTCCAACCAGGTAAGACCCTGGGGCGCTGCTGTGGCCTTGGGGAACTCTGCCTGCAGCCCCAGTCCTCAGGGACATCCTGCCAGCATCCTTTCTTGCTGGGACAGGGCAAGTCCTTAGTGTCTCCTTAGTGTCGGGGAGACTGAGGCAAGAGGGATGGAAGCTCCTTGGGGTTTGGGTGAAGGGCATTTGCTGTCAGCTCTCCGTATCAACCCTGGCAGTATTTTTGTAAAGGGCCCTGCAAATCGGACCACTGTTACACAGTTCGTTCCAAGCGCCCACGCTTACATGCAGACACTGGGTCACAGCACACACACTCAGCCCTCCACACGCCGCCTCCTGAGTCCATAGCGTCTGCCGCTCTCTAGATTTTCTCTGGGAAGCTGCACTTGCTGTCAGCAAAGCAGATGGGGGCAGCCTTGGCCCAGGGATAGGAGGGGGTGGCAGATAAGCACCTGTGGCTGGGTCACCGATAAGACCGTGTGTTTCCAGGGTGGCAGGCAGGGTAAGGTGGGGAGCAGGTGTAGCTGGCCCGTTAAGCCATTGGCTCACTACCTCCCCTTCAGTGTTTCCTAACTTTCCCTCCCAAATCAGTCAAGTACTTCCATCATGCTCCCAGGTCTGCTTCCAGGGATATCTTCTGAGACAGTGGCATCCCACACATATGTCTGCACATCGATATATACACACCCACATGAACATGTGTGTGCACACCTTTATCTACACACAGCGTGTGCGCACACTCAACGGCACACACACACACACCCCTTTAGTACAAGCCCATGGCAAACTCTGTCTTGATTGTGGGGGTTACAAGTCCCCAGTATGTCATCTGCCACATGCAGGTGTGGAAGATCCCTGTGGCCTGAGGAAACTTCTTGGGAAGGAGTTTGGGGTATCTGGCGCATTCAGGGGTGTTCTTGGGTATTTTGGGGTGGAAGCCTGCAGGACATGGTCAGGCATCCAACTGTGTCTGCTACAAACATACGTACGTTCAGGTATGTGAACCGAAAGAACCAGGGCATTCCCAGATGGGGAGCAGGCACATGCTCTAGGGACATGCCACCCACACTCTTCCCATTTGTATGTGTACATGGACACACTCCCACGACAGCCAAACATTCTCAGGAGTCCAGATGCCTGGCTCTGTGGTCAGTGTCACAGAGACCCCTTTATCTCCCTTCGGCTGCCCCCTCCTGCGTTACAGAGAGCTCCTGTGGACAGAGAGCTGAGGGACCCCAATTCCAGACCTCATGACCTATAACTAGAAATCATATATATATATAATATATATATATATTATATATATATATATTAGGTGCATGTGTGTGCCTGAGTGTATGTATGTGTACCACGTGAGTGCAAGTACCTGTGGGGACCAGAAGAGGGCGCTGGATCCCTTGGAGCTCGGCATTGGGCGTTAAGCTCAGATCCTCTCGAAGAGCAAGTGTTCTTAACTGCTCAGCCATCGCTCCAGCCTTTATTTTTTTTACTATCAATTTAAATTTTAGCTGGAATGTACATATGTCTTTCAAGAGCAGGGTTCAGGGTGACATTTCCACAGCTGTATACACTGTGCACTGAAGAAATCCAGAATCCTTGACCATGATCCTAGCTGTCCTCTGTCTCCATGGTGTTTCTCCCCACCCCCACCCCTCGCTAACACCTTGTCTCTGCTCTCTGTCCCTTCCTCTCCCGACAGCTAAAAGCCTCTCAGCAGGAGGACTCGGGGAAGGACGCCACCAAAATAAGTGTGAGTTTTGATTGTGACTTTCCACAAATGGTCTAATGTAAGACAGAGCTGTAACAGCAACAACAAAAACATTGTCACTGTTTTGGTCCATTTCAGTGGGGGAATTTAGGTAAGAGAATGGAGGAAGTAGGGGGCCAGTTGGGAGGTACTGCAGCTTGGTTGCAGGTTTTGTTTGTTTGTTTGTTTCTGGGACTTTTTGCCTGAGATTTTTGAAGTTCATTGAATGACGGGGAGGAAAAATGACAGGAGAGAGATGAATTCTCCCCTGGCGGGCCAAGGCCAGGTGTGCCTCCGCACCGTTCCATGCCTGACTCAGCCCCATTTGTCACTGGGAAGGTACAAGGTCTCAGGAGGCTGAGTGGGCTCTTTTTTGGCCTATCATGACTGATGCCAGAGTATCTCAGGGTCCCTGGGTGTGACTTCCAGGAGCAAAGACTCTGGGACTGGCTGGCCTCGGGCATCCACCCGTTTCCTTGTGGCCACAGTGGGCAGAGAAGGCCAAGCATTTGTCCATTTAGCAGCCTGGGCAGCTGAGACTGGGGAGTACCTGAAGTGTGACTAGCATTGCTGAACCTCTTGTCCTTGGCCAGAGCCTCGGGGAGGCCAGGCACACCAGAGAGCTGGGGTGTGAGAGTCACTGTGGAGTCTGGGTACCTAAAGCCCAGCCTGCAAGAGATGGTCACTGTTGAGAAAGAAGATAAAATGGAATAGAGGGGACCATTCTGGGCATGCGTGTGGCCACGGGACAGGGCTGGATTGCTCGAAGCCCACCAGCAACACTCACGATGCAGGTGCCCAAGGGCAGATATGAACGTGTATTGGGGCAAACTTTCTACCACCACCCCCTTTTTGGCTGGGTCTCCCAACAGCTTCTTAGGGACTATAGGGGGACTTGGGGGCTCAGGGCAAGTGAGATACAGTACTCGGGAAGCTCTGCTTCTGAAGTTGCAACAGAGTGGCCACCAGGAAAAGTAAGGGCACTGTAGCCAGGTGGCCTGGGAGGAGGCTCCTGCAGCTACTCAGGGGAGGGGCTGGCAAGTGAGAAACTGGACCGACCCAGCATCCCTGGTACCTTCTGGTAAGGTGTGAGACTTGTAGCCATTCACAGTTTAAGGCAGCCAACCCTGCCGTCCTGCCCTCAGCCAAAGGCATGCTCCTGTTGCATGCCCCATTTCTTGTCTCTACACCCACCAGACCCTCAGGCAGAGGTCTCCATATGTACCAACACCCCTCCCCTTCGAGGACACACCCTCTGCCTTTATTGTGTCCCATTTCATGAGCTGCTCTGGGCTCCGGCAAAGAAAGAATTGCCTAATTGATTGAGAAGATTATAATTTCAGGCTGCTAGCCTCATGAGAGGGGAATGCAATGTTAATTAGTTAAATAAAATAAATGTTCTCCATGGGAGTGTGAAGTCACCCCCCAGCCCATCCCCATAATCCTCACACCAGCTGGGGCTTCGGGGTCTGGTACCAGGCCCAGCGTTTTACACGGCAGCGCAAGCCAGCATTCTGAAATACCAGGCAGAGCAGGCCACACCCAAAGGCAGACCCACGGCCTACGTTTATTTTAGTTTTTTGTTTTTTCAAGACAGGGTTTCTCTGTTGTAACTCTGGCTGTCCTGGAACTCACTCTGTAGACCAGGCTGGCCTCAAACTCACAGATCCGACTGCTTCCACCTCCCAAGTGCTGGGATTAAAGCGCCACCACCACCTTGTTCAGCCTGGGTTCTCACTGTCTTAGGAGATGGTACAAACTTTTCTTTTTAGCCTTCAAGGCTCTGTGACCATTCTGCCATGCCCAGGCTCATCTGTCCGTCTCCCCCACCCGCCCGCCAACCCCTGGGCCTTTGCATAGGCCAGGCCGTCTGCCTAGAAATCTATTCCTCTCTCTCTTTCTCTCTTCATTGTTCAGCTGAGGGAGGTTACCCTGGGCCCAGTCAAAACTGCACCCTCCCCCTCCCCTGCTGGCTGTTTCCCTGTCATTATCTACCCCTGTATTGTTTTATGTCAGTCTCCCCAGAGTCATAGGCCTAGGATGAGTCTGGTTCACTGTTGCATCTCCAGGGCCCAACACACAGCCTGGCACTTATTAGGTGCCCAGTTAATATTTGCATCACTCTCTCTCACACACACACTCAGACCAATGTATATGCAGACATGCCTTATATGTGGGTGTTACCAGAGTGTGACTTGTCTTGGTTTGTGCACCTGTGTGTCAGGTGACAGTAGTCAGTGGAGGAACTCATGTGAGGACCACAGGGACCCAGAGCATCCAGACCTCATATCTAGACCTCATATTCACATATCATCTAAAGGCCAATTTGCTGGACTCGCTCCCAAGCTTTAGCTGTTGGGACATCTTTGGGCCTTTGAGAACCACTATGTGAACTCCAGGTCAGGCAGTGCCGGGGGCCTGTGGGAGACTTGGCTTCAGTCGTTAGTGGGTGCCACTTCTGAACCTGTGGAGTCTGCTGTGGAACCCTACAGAGTTCCAGTCTCAGGGCGGGCTGTACTGTTGGTAGTTGGGGATTCTGCGGACACCATGGGGCTGGGACTTGGTGTGCCAGGAGCTGAGCTCTGGTTGTGGCTTTGCCTCCTCTCTATCTCTGTTTCTGGAATAAGATGGTATATGAAACACTAGTCACTGGAATTAGCTTGGGGTGAGGGACCCAGCTCCAGTACTTACCTGTGGCCTGCAGATTCCCCAGGACTCTCTCCTGCAAAGCTTAGGGTATCTGTGTTGCCATCCATCTTCAAGGTCTGGGAGGGTTGCTGTGGTCTGGCTAAAGCTCTGGGCATTAGAGTTTAAGTTGATCCCTCCCTAGTTTTGCAAGTAGAGATGGTGTTGGCTTAAGAGGTTCCCCATAGGACAGGAAACACGGCTCAGTGGGTAAAGGAGCTTGCCCCAAGCCTAATGATGTGAGTTTGATTCCTGGGACCCACTCGATAGAGAGAGAGAACTGACCCCCACAGGTTCTCCTCTGAGCTCCACATAAGTGTTAGAACAAGCATATACCCATGTACTCACACAATCATAAAAATTAGTTTAAAAAAAAAAAAGTCCTCTTCCCTGAGCCTGTCAGGCGATGGCTGCTGTCGCAGTAGGCAAGACATGCTTCCAGAAGGTCACAGGCACTTACACTCCGTCCCGAGGCCCAAGGGCAATGGCATGTATCCATTATCCCAGGGGTAAAAGGAAATGTGACAGCTGCCGCTACCACAGGAGGAGAGTGGTGAGTCTCTGAGAGCCTGTGCCAGGTATGACACAGGCCTGGGAGCTCCCCGGAGGGCAGGGCTGAGGCCTCCAGGGCCCTCTGTGCTGTGCCAGGGAAGAGCAGATGGAATCGGGCCGGTGGGAGGACATTGGAGGAGGCCCTGTTGAGGACTCAACTGGCAGGGTTGGGAGCTGCCCTGGCTCTTGCAGATGGTGGGATCTGAATTTAGGGTGGCCTCTCACATGCTCAGGGACAGGAGCTGTGGAAGTCTGGGCTGGATGTGCTTCAGAGAGCAAGGTGACCACAGTAGGACCAACTGGAGGTACTGGGACCCACAGAGTCCCAGAGCTGGGGGTTTTCCAACTTGGGCTTTGAACCTGCCCAGGTGACCTGCAGAGCTGAGGAGAGCCTGGCCCTAGAAACCAGCCCCTGCTCCCTGCCTCCCCAGGCATCACCCAGGTCTCTCCTTGGAGGCAAGGGTCATGCCATGGGCACAGCCAGCCTGGCCTTTCCTCCTGGCCCAGCTGGGAACTCAGAGCCTAGGGTGTGTAGCTGTGGCCAGCAGGAGGCTGGCGGTCAGGGCCGGCCTGGCCAAGCTCTGTCGGCCTGATTAGGTGCTTAATCGCTGAGGCCTGTCGATGCTGGGCTGTGATTATGATTTACGGCCAGGCTGCCCAGCTGGTGTGTCTTTTGGCCTGAATGAGGAAGCCCAGCAGACTCTTCCACCCCCCCATCCCCCAAACGACAGCACTCCAGGACAAGGGCTGCTGATGAGGCTTAGAGTCCCTAGGACACTGAGTTCAGGGGGCTAGAGCATGAGGTGGGAGGGGTTCTGCCCGTAAGCCACGCCTCGGGTGTGGCCAAGCTGCTGATCAGGGATCCTCAGCTTTCTCCCTCAGGGGCCCTGGAGAGGTTCGGGGACATCGCGCTGCAATGATGAAGCTCCCTGAGAACCCGGGCCGCCGCAGCCTCGCCTCCTTCCGGCCTCTGCCTCCGAGGGCCAGGGTACCCACGAGTGGCCTGTGCTTAGCCCGGCCCACCGCTCCCGCCCAGGGCCACCACTGTCTGTTGGCCTCCGGGAGGCTGCGGAGGGGGCGGACATCCGGGGCAGAGGTCTCGGCACCCTCTCTGCCTGCGCCTGGAGGGCAAGGCACAGGCCTCCCTCCCCAGGAGCGGCTGTCCCCAGCGCTGCCCATTATTACCCCATTAGCGCCTTGTAGGGTTGACAAATGAAGGATAATTAATATCCGTGAGGGAAACAGATGTTGAGGTAATTCGCTCCCGCTGCGCATTTGCAATGGCTTCTCCTAACTCACCGGAGAGCGCGGCGGGACCGCGGGGGGTCTTTCTGTGCCCTTGGTCAGGGCGATGGAGTCCGCGGGCAGAGTGGACTCCAGCTAAGCCCCACGCGAGAGGGAGCGCCTGATTCTTGACTCTCACGCTGTGCTCCACTGGGATCTGTGCTCCACCCTAGTGCCTCATGCTGTACTTTAAGCCCAGTTTCCCCTGCTTCCCGGGAGATGGACTCCTCTTATGGAGCCCCTGCTGCCAGCTCTGGACCCCTCTGTGGGTCTGGCACACTGTGACAGTGCGTGGAGCGCCTGGAGCCTAGCCTGGGCTCAGTTCCCAACCCTGCTGCATACTGACTCAGGCCCCTGACCAGGCCAAGTCTCCTTTTGGAGTCTCGGTTCCCCCATCCGTAGTGGTTACCTTGTGTATGTGGTGTGTATGCATGCACCCTAAGACCAGAGAATAGCGTTCGGGATCACTCCAGTTGGAAAGAGGAGATGGGGTGAGTCCTTCCGCTCAACAGACATGGGCTGCTGTTTGTGGGCTCTCTACCCCCATGTGTGTCCCCAGCTGTGTGTGTCTTAGTGTAGGCTGGGAAATACGTCTACAGCCACACTTGTCTTCCCCAGGATTATCCTTTTCACCCTGGGGACCCTCGCTTTGTGGGGGGGGGGGGCAGCAGGGAAACCACTAGGGTCCCAAAGCAGAACTTTGAGACTCAGCAGGCACAGTGCAGCTGGTACTATCTAGAAGAGGGACCTCAGCGCTCAGGGACCAGGCTGGTGGGCTGAGCAGCCAGCTAGAAGTGAGCATTGCCAGATGATGGCTGAGCTCCAGTAGGGCTGGGCTTCCAGCTCTAAGAAAGGTCTTACACCCCCGACGTCCTTCCCCTTTAACATTTTTTTTATGTTATAGATGTATTCAAATTTACAAAAATAGATCAGCGTCCCCATACCCACCATCCAGTCTTACTAATGATGTATTGTATGCCTTTTCTCTTGTAACTGAAAAAAAAATGCCAGTGGAGTTATATTCACATCAGATTTACTCACCAGGGTGCTGATCTGGAAATTACCCGCGAACCAGCCAACAGGAAACTGTGTAGACAAACCCCAGTGTGGTCACCCGGTGGAATACTACCTAGCGGTGAACAGAGCCAGATGATACTGCATTGTGTGAAAGAAAGTCAGACTTGGCAAATAGCCCCCCCCCACCAGAGTTCTAGAATGTGGCTAACCTATGAAGACAGAAGTGGAAAGGTAGCCTCCCTCTCCACTGTGGGAAAGTAAGCACTGACATAGAAGAGACCCAAGGCTTTAGAAAGTCTGCATGGCAGACCCATAGGCACAAGCGTAAATGAGATGTCCACCCAGCCAGGTGTACTGGACCCAAGACGGCAGCAGGGCTCCAATTGTAAAATGAAAATTACAAATGGGATCAAGGGTCAGGTGTGCTGCTACACACCTAGGGTTCAGGAGGCTAAGGCAGGAAGGTCTTGACTCGGAAACCAGCCTGGACAACCTAGTGAGATCGTATCTTAAAAAAAATAAAAAGAAATCAATAAAAAGCCGTAACTTTGCAAGCCTTACACTGACTCCACCTCCAGGGAGTGACAGTTAAATTCTAGCGCTCAGGTTGTGTATCCTTTTTTATTTTATTTTATGTGTATGAGTGTCTGCTTGAATGTATGTCTGTGCACCACGTGTGTGCCTGGTGCCCGTGCTTAGAGGAGGGTATTGGGTCCCCTATGAGCTGCCGTGTGGGTGCTGGGAAGAGTAGCACCCACATGCTCTTAAGCGCTGAGTCTTCCCAGTCTCTACCTCCCAGCCGCTATCTTAAGGGAAAAGGACCTTGCGCTGCTGGGATGATGGCTCAGCTGGTAATCGTGCTGGCCATGAGGCCAGACGCCTGAGTTTGATCCTTAGGATCCAGACGGTGGACGGAGAGGAGACTCCTGCAGGTCTTCGCTGTGGCACATGCCCCACCCCCCACCCCCAGTCTCTCCCAAGCTCCACCCAAGCTCTGCTGTGAGGCGGCTGGCTTCCCTCCCTCCTAATGCAGCAGCACACACAGCCTGGAAGCTTCTCGAGGAGGCGTGTCCCTGCTTGTGTGTGGATCCCTCGCAGGCCGGGTTCTGGCTCGCCCTTCTTCACGGCTGGGCAGTATTCCACTGGCTGCACGCGCCACGCCGTGAATAGGCTCTAGGTTGCTTCTGTTGGTCTGCCGTTCCTCTGCTCGGATGCTGACCTTGGGGTCCGGTCCTTGGCTGGATCTGGGATGGGGGCAGCCTGGCCGCTTGGCTCGCGACCCCTAGCCGTCCTCACGGTGCCTCTGTCGCCCCCAGGTGGTCAAGGTGGTGGGCAGCAACATCTCCCACAAGCTGCGGCTGTCGAGGGTGAAGCCCACGGACGAAGGCACCTACGAGTGCCGCGTGATCGACTTCAGCGACGGCAAGGCTCGGCACCACAAGGTCAAGGCCTACCTGCGGGTGCAACCCGGGGAGAACTCGGTGCTGCAGCTGCCCGACGCGCCCCCCGCCGCCCCGGCGCCGCCCCCTAAGCCGGGCCGGGAGCTGCGCAAGCGCTCTCTGCCCGAGGCCTGCAGCCTGTAGCCCACCCGCCCCGCATGCAGTCCTCCCGGCCCTGCGGCGACGGCGGCAGAGGAGTCCCGCGTGTGCTTTGCTTGCTTGCCCCCCTCCCGGCTCCGCCTCCTGCACCCCGTCCTCGCGGCCAGCCCCCTGGTGAGGAGCCGGGCTGGGGCCCCACGCTCCTGTTCCGCCTCTTCTTACCTGGAACCGACTCCGGGTCCCCCAGGGAGGCGGAGCCCCACCAGCCCGACGCGGGAGGCTGCCCCACCAGGCAGAGTTAGCACCAGCAGGCTCGCTCAGGGCCCCCCCGAGGTTCTCCCCGAGCCCCCCTCTGCCGGCAACCCCCATACCCAGCCCGTCTCGGGCCCGTGAAGTCCACCCAAGGGACCCCCTCCACCGACCCCCCTCCCCATTCCCGATCAGGGGATACCCACCCTGGTGGTTTGTAAATATTTCTATTGGGCCCACCCCGCCCCGGAACTGGCTCAAACCTCTGGCCACCCTCGGTGATGGAGGGGAGGTGGGAGGCCCAGGGCTTTGCCTAGGGGTGAGCGGGCCCTGTGTATATGACCCAACCTGTGAGTACCAGCCAACTCCAATAAAGCGGTTTAAACCAACTCAGACAGTGTCTTGCTGGGGCTGCGAGCTGAGCCACCGTGAGGAAGGAGTGGGCTTGATGGGTCACAACATTGAGCAGGGGTTACCTGGTGCCAAGAGGAGCCAGGCAGCTTTGTGAGAGCAGGAGGGGCTGCTAGCTGGGGAGAGGGGTCCCCAAAGGGAGAGAGAAGCAACCTTTGTCCACCCCACTGTGAATTCCAGGTACTCGCGTTAGGCCTGGATTCTGAGATAATCACACGCACAGGAGAACCTGTGAAGCATGTTCGCACGAGCGCACAAACATCTTTGTAGCTGCTGCCCAGCAAACCTGTCACTCCAGGGCAGACCCCGCCTCGGCCCTCAGTCTCCTGCACCGTCCGCCCTCTAACTCTTAGAGGGAACCCAGCGGTGACTCTTATGGTAATATCGTCATCATCATCATCATTAATTAAGATGGAGTCTCATATAGCCCCTGTGGGCCTGCGACCCCTGGTCCTGGTGTTTCAGCCTCCCAAAGGCTGGGACTGAGCCACCATCCCTAGCTTCGTAGGTTTTTGTTGTTGTTTAGTTTTAATACCTATATGTATGTCACTTAATTTTTTTTATTACCTGCACCTTTACTGGGGGAGGAACAATCCTGATGGTTCAGCTCTCCTTCCACCACGTGGGTCCTGGAGATCAAACTCAGGTCATCAGGCCCCAAGGCACATGCCTTCACCCACTCAGCTGTTACACCCGAGTTTATCACTTTAAACAAAATATTTTAATTTAGTTTTTTTTTTTTTGAGTGCTGGGAATGGGGGTGTGTGTGTGTCCCTGCACAGGCTAGGCTAGGCAAGTGCACTCCCCTGTATCTGAGCCCCTACATACTTGAATTCTGTGTTTTTGCTTTTGCAGCATGATCTCATGTACCTTGGGATGGCCTCAAACTCTATGCGTAGTCAAGAATGACCTTGAGCTCCTGATCCTCCTGCCTCAGTTTCTCCGGTAGCAGCCGAGTGGGTGTGGGGTGTGCTCCTTCTGAGTGCTTTATCTGGGGCTGCTGCTATGAGCCCCTCCCCCACATCTGCTGTGCACTTGAGCGTGAGAGCCTCAGTGGCACTTGCTGGGCCAGTGCTCAGGCTGTCCATCTTAGGATCTCAGACTCTCCCCGAGGACGTCACCACCCTCCGACACACAAGAGGAATCAGGGTTAGAGAAGGCTCACAGTTCACCCTAGCTCACGCAGTGGTTGGACTTCCCTTAGCCTACAAGTGTGAGTGTTTGGCCCTGGCAAGACTGGCTCCCTTCAAACCCCTTCTCCCTCCCCGTGCATGTCTTGGATCACCCTACTGCCACGCTTCTGCTGAGAGTTTACCTGAGGATGTGTTGACACGGACCCCTTGGGCCAGGGTGGCCAGCAGGCCCCTCGTCTCTGCACCTTCAGAAACCAATAGTACCACTCAGGAACAGGGGTGTGCCGCCATGATGAAACTAGGCTCCAAGACCTTGGCATCACCGCAGTACCCCCAAGGCAGGCCCTGTATCCTCGATTTTCAAATGAGGACACATACTCAGAGGAGGGCAGCTGAAGATAGGTAGACAGGCAGGCAGGCAGGATGGATGGATGGATGATAGGTGGATGGATAGACAACGGATAGACTGGTGGAAGATGGATAGATGAGTGGTTGGTGGATGGATGGACGATGGATAAATTGATGGATGATGGATGGATGATGGGTGCATGGTGGGTGGATGTGCTGATGGATGGATTGGTGTTTGGGTGGACCAATATATGTATAGGAGAACTGATGTGTATATGTACTGATGTATGCATTATGGAAGGACTGATGGATGGATGGAAGGACTGACGGATGATAGGTAGATGAATGGCCAGGCGACGGCTGGCTGGCGGGTGGATTGTGGGTAGGTATGAGGATGGATGAATGGGTGGATTGAGACATAACTAACCTCGGCTGTGGAGCCAGCAGGGCCTTCACCTGCTGCAGTATCTAGGCATGGAAGGGCCGTCCTGTCTGCCCTGTGGTCACCTGGCCACATTTATTCAGTGACTGTGATCCATCTCAGAAGTGTCCGAAGGCAATGGTGGTCTTGGAAGTTCCCCGTCCCTCTGTGAAGGGCAGTGGTGTAGGGCTTGTCACAGCAAACTCTGCACCCCTCAAAGCTCCCTCTCCGGACAGGGGACTCTGGAGTGCTTGCTCTAGCTCCATCAGGAGAGCCCCAGGGGAGGACAGTGCCTGGACTGGAGTCTTGCCCCTCCCATCTTTGCTGCATGGCCTCCAGCAGGGCCCTTCGTCTCCTGAACCTCAGTTTCCCTTTCTGTGTAATGGGGATGCTGTTAGGGAAGTGAAACCCGAACTACAGTGAGCAGCCATCACACATACAAGGAAGGCTGACGTCAAAAGGACAGGTGAGGACCCAGGCCACTCACACTGCGAGGGAGGATGGGAAATGAGGCAGCTTCTCAGCGTCAGTCTCCACACCTCTCAGCAGACAAGCTCTCAATAGAAATGAAAACACATCAGCACAAAAGCTTGTGAATTTTCACGGAGGCATTATCCATGGCGGGCCCCGAACGGAAACGACCTAAGTGTCCATGAGCGGCTGATGAAGGAAATGTGCTCTATCCAGGCAGTGAAATATTATTTGAGAGTGAAAAAGGACATTTTCACACGCAGTGCAGCACACATAAGTAAGGTGATAGAATTATTCTAAAGTTGGTTGTCATGGTGCTTGTACAACTGTGTGGGTTTGCTGAGGACTGAGTGGATATTTTAAGTGGATGGATGTATGGTGTGTGGATAACTCCTTAAAACTGTTAAAAGAAACGGCGGCACTGTGCCCACATACCAAAGCCAGGCACGCGGCAGGCCCTCGGGAAATCATGGCTCCTATTTATTTATCGCTGCGCTTTTTAGGTGAAAGCGAAACAGAGTTAGGCACAGCTGGTGTAGCATCTGGGGGAGTGGTGATGCCCCAGCCTGTCCTGAAGGTTCAGAAGAACCCCAACATCCCCGGAGGATGGTTGCAAGCCACTTTCCTTTATGCCACACAGGAATAGCCCATGGGCCGAAGAGATGGCCCTGCTGGCGCGCGGAGACCTGAGTTCAAGTCTCAGAACCAACATTTAGAAAAGCAGCCATGGTCACGCTTATCATCCCAGGGCTGGGGTGGTGGAGACACAGGAACCCAGAGCTTCTGGCCAATCAGCTTGGCTGAATCAATAGATTCCAGTCCAAGGGAGAGCCCCTGGCAGCTGAGGAAGGACACTGGGGTGTCTGGCTTCCATGTGCATGCACACACATGTGCACATGCATGGCACAAAAAAGTAACCTGGTGATATGTGCCTGCATCCCCAGCCACTCTGGAACTCCCTCTGTAGAACAGGCTGGCTTTGAACTCACAGAGATCCTCCTGTCTCTGCCTCCCAAGTGCTGGGATTAAAGGCATGCACCACTATCTGGGGAACCCAGGACTTCAAAGCTGGAAAGCAAAAACAAAGAGTCCCAGTGTGAGGTTCTAAATTCTTGGCCTTCAGACCCCCCTGCCCCTCATCCCCGCATCTATAGATACTGAGCAGCTCCCAGATAAACCATACCTAGTGAAGACTCCCCATGGAGTTTGAATGGCTGTAGGCTATTCCATTGTTGGACAGAGAATGATTTATCCACAGAGTTCCCAAAGGCTGATCACTGGTATCTCCTGCCTCCAGAAACAAGTTTGCAAGGGGTGCTCCACCTGGTGAGCCTGAGCACAGGCAGGGGCTTCTGTAAGATGTCTCCATACCTCAGAATTGCAGGGTCAAAGCACTAATGCTGTTTTAATTCCCGTTCATTGCTTTCCACAGAAGTGGGAGCAAATCACATTCCTGTAAGTGTTGTGTGATTGTGTGTTTATCGCACCCACACACACACATAAATTCCTCCACCTCAGAATCAAATGGATTGCTCTTGGTGATCTGTGGGTCCGCTGGGATCCTCTCACAGGCTCCCTTCACCGGCTCCTGCAAGCAGGACCCATCAACTCTTTGTCAGTCTGAGAGCCCTCTGCTCTCCCTCCCTGGGAACTGACTTGGCTGCTTCACTATTGGCTGGATGGCTGTTATCCTGCCGATTTGTGATAATTCACTGTGAAGTGAATTTCAATTTGGTTTTGTTTTCTTTTTCCTTGTGGCTTTTTGTTTGACAAATACATTTTATTGTTGAGTATTCTCAGTCTCTCTATTACTTTATCATTTCTGAGTTAGTTTCCATTATATAAACATAACTTTGAGTCTCTGGGAACTTAAATTGTCTTAAGGTATGAGCTAGGGTCTCCAATTCACTTTTTTCCCCTAGCTTTTCACATTTTCCTAGACCGTCAACAGCACCTGTATTTCCCCCTGGTGCGAGGCGTCATCAGCACTAAGCTCCACACTCCTGCGTCCGTGGCCTCTTCCCGCACCTCCTTTTCTGCTCTTTCATCTCATCTGTGATGGACCAGTACCACTGTTTTAAGTATTACAGGTTTTGTCTTTTGTTTTTGCTTTTTTAAAATTTTAATTTAAGTTTCTTTTTGAGACAGCGTCTCACTACATAGCCCTGGCTAGCCTGGAACTCGCCATGTAGACCAAGCTGGCCATAAGCTCGCAGGTATCTTTGTGCCTCTGCCTCCAGAGCTCTGGCATCAAAGGCCTGTGCCACTACACCGCCTGGCTCACGGGTAACATTCTGACTCCAGAATTCACTGGCTTACGCTTTTAGAAGTGGAATCATCCCGTTGGAAGTCCTCTCTCCGCATGCCCAAGGCCCTTCATTCAATCCTCAGCACAAACAAAATCATGTTATTTTAGTTGGTGTCTTAGTTACTGTTCTATTGAACAGTACCTTGACCAAGGCCACTTATTTTTTTTTTTTTTTAAAAAAAAGCACTTAATTAAGGCCTTGCTTACAGTTCCAGAGGCTGAGTCTGTGACCGCCATGACAGGGAGCGTGGCAGCAGGCAGGCATGTAGCTGGAGCAGTAGCTGACAGCTTGTATTTTATCCACAAGCAGGAGAAAGGGGGAGGGGAGGGAGAAGAGGAAGAGACCAAGAGAGAGACTGAGAGAGACCAAGAGATGGGAGAGTGAGACAGACTGAGACCTGTTGAGCGCTTTGGAAACCTTAAAGCCCGCCCCTCCTCTTACTGACACACCTTCTCTAACCAGCCCACGCCCACTAATCCTTCCCAAAACAGTTCTACGGACTAGGGACCAAGCGTTCAGACATGTGAGCCTATGGCGGCCATTCTCATTCAACCGCCACAGTTAGGGTTACGTTAAACTCATAAGTGAACACAGCAAGCAAGTACTCACCCGGCCATGTCTTCGTGCGTCTCAACACCCCCTCCCCGCTATTATGTCTCCTCATTTAGGACTTCTTTTCTGCACCTCTCCAAAGAGTCTTTTAGGAATGCGATGACTGGAGGAATATAAATATGTATTATAGTCATATGGCTTGATATAGACAGCATTGTGAAATGTAGAAAAATATTAACTGGGGAATCAAGGTGGTAGGAGTGTGAGTGTGTTCTGTACTATTAGTTCAACTTGTATGCTTATTAAAACTTGTATTTTTATTTTTTCGGTGCTGGGGGTTCTAGGGATCGAACCTAGGGATCTGGCATACTTGATAAAGATGCCAGCAATAAGCTACATCTTTGGCCCTGGAAATTTAATAATAAGAAATTGAGGGAGAATCTGGAGAGAGAGCTCAGACCTGAGTTCAGTTCCCAGAGCACACGTTGTGCGGCTCGCAACCTCCTTAAACCTCAACTGTATGGGATCCAACACCCTTCCTACCCCTACTCACGTATACCCCCTCCAACTCTCTCTCTCTCTCTCTCTCTCTCTCTCTCTCTCTCTCTCTCTCTCTCTCACACACACACACACATAATTTAAAACAGCTGTTTTCAACCTGTGGGTCTCAACCCTTTTGGGGATTGAACTACCTTTTCACAGGTGTCGTCTAAGCCCATGTGCCCATCAGATATTTACATTACGATTCACAACAGGAGCAAAATCACAGCTATGAAGTAGCAATGTAAATAATTTTATGGCGTGGGCCACCATAACACGAGGAACTGTATTTGTAGCATTAGGAAGGTTGAGAACCACTGATGTAAAAGATTTTCTGTTTGGATTTATTTAATTTATTTTGTGTCTGCAAGTGTTTTGTCTAAACGCATGTACGTGCACTGTGTGTGTGCCTGGTGTCTGTGGGTGTCAGAAAAGACCATCAGATCCCCCGGAACTGGAGTTATGGATGGTTCTGAGCCGAGAAACAAACCCAGGCCTTGGAAAGAACAGCCAGTGTCCTTAACTGCTGAGCCATCTCTCCAACCCAAACATATGCACATAATTTAAAACAAAGTCCTTCTCAGCCGGGCACACGCCTTTAGCCCCAGCACTTGGGAGGCAAGGACAGGTGGATCCCTGTGAGTTTGAGGCCAGCCTGGTCTACACAGCAAGTTCCAGGACAGCCAAACACACACACACATAAAATAAGATCCTCTTCAAAAGAGACGTTGAGGGGAGAGAAAACATGTAGGTTTGCTTTTGAGCCTGGCACAGTGGCAAATGTCTGTCCTCCTGGATTCTTGGAAGGCTGAAGCAGGAGGGGTTGCTTGAGGCCAGGGGTCTGAGACAGTCATAGGCACAACCCCCCTCCCAATAAAGATGCTGTCTTTCTATAGTCTGTACCTAGGTTTTGGTTGAGTTAGTTCCCACTTTTCTTGCTGCTACCATTGCAATAAAGTCTTCTGTTGTTTTCCAATGTATTGCTGTTTGTGTAAATGTGAAGGCTAGGGGGCTGGAGAGATGGCTCAGTGGTTAAGAGCACTGACTGCTCTTCCAGAGGTCTCAAGTTCAATTCCCAGCAACCACACAGTGGCTCACAATCATCTATAATGAGATCAGGTGATCTCTTCTGGCATGCAGGTGTGCATGTAGGTAGAGCAGTTATATAAATAAAATAAATAAGTCTTTAAAAAAAAACCAACGACTTTAAATGTGAAGGCTACTGGCTTCTGTATTTTGTATTATTTGGCGCTGGGGCTTGAATCTAAGGTCCTGTGCCTGCAAAACACTCACTCTACCACTGAGCTACAACCCCAGTGGGTTTCTGTGTTGTTCACTTTGTGTCCAGCCACTTTATTGAATTTCTACTGTTTGCAGTGGTTTTTCACTTGGTTCCCCCTCCCCCATCCCAGCCATGCAAATGGCAACTGCATTTCTTCTCAACCTGTACACTTCTTATTCTATTCTCTTATCTAATTGCATTGAATTCTGTTAAATGAGAGTGCTAATAGAGACATTTTTTTGTTTATTTGTTTGTTTGAGGTAGCCCTGGCTAGTGTGGAACTCTTCCTCTTCCTCCCAAGGGCTGGAATTTAAGGTGTATACCACTGGCTTTACTGTTCTTTCAACGTTAGTGTGATTGCTTAATCTTTTCCCCCAGCACTGTCCAATGTCCTAGTCAGTGCTCTGTTGCTGTGAAGAGACACCACGACCAAAGCAACTCTTATAAAAGAAAGCATTTCATCGGGGGCTTGCTTACAGCTCCAGAGGTTAGTCTATTATCATGGTGGGGAGCACGGCAGCACGTAGGCAGACATGGAGCTAGAGAAGTAGCTAAGAGTTCTACATCCTGATCACGGCAGCAGGAAGAGAAGCCCCGGCCTGGTGTGGGCTTTTGAAACCTCAAAGCCCACCTTCAGTGACACACTTCCTCCAACAAGCTATACGTACTCTGACAAGACCACACCTCCAAATCCTTCTAATCCTTTCAAACAATTCCACTCCCTGGTGGGTAAACATTCAAATATATGAACCTATGGGGCCCATTCTTATTCAAGTCACCACAGACTGCTTTAGGACCTCAGCCTTTTTGTCTAAGCTTCTAAGTTAGTGCTCTCTCAGCCAGGTCCCAGGGACAAACCCCTTCTTTCCCCAGTATCCAAAAGGAAAACAATTTCAGAGTTATCTTAAGTGGCTTTTGTTAGTCGTCTTCAGGTATAAACTCTGGATGCCAACAGACAGGCATGGGTTCAAATCCAAGCTCTGCCACCTGTGAGGTTAGGCCCACCTCCTCTTCCTGAACATCCAAGTTTTGTTAGAGAATTTATTCAGGCAATGGGCATCTGGCCCAATGAGGCTGTTCTCATTTACAAGCATAGGGTGGGGTTGGG